>JAEMWC010000214.1:985000-1012500 GCA_016490735.1 Pachyseris speciosa | reverse complement strand
TTTAGACATGAACATCAGATTTGAAATAGGACGAAAATTCGAAAAAACTTCGACATCAAGTGTGGGCTTTTTGAGAAGAGGATTCAACAATGCAAGCTTAAAACAGTCTGGAAAAACAGCTGAACATAAAGACTGATTTACAATTTGAGTCATAACAGGCAAAAGAACTGATGTGCACTGCTTCAAAACAGAAGCAGGGACGGGATCGAGAGGACAGGACTTGATGGTCATCTTACTAAGTAATTCCGAGAAGTCGGACAATGTTACAGACTTAAAACATGACAAGGCACACTGATGGACAATGGCATCGGACTCCAGAACAACATCAGATGTGGAGTCAAGTGAGTTTCGCAGAACTGTAATCTTCTCACCAAAGAACAGGGGCACCCAACGAGCCAAAGCAGCCAAAAGCTGTAGAAAGGTATTTTTAAGTACTTTATGGTGTTTGAAGTCTGTTTAAAGTGATGTTTTGGTTAGCTAGAAAACTTTGATCTGTTCGGATTCCCTAGCTGAGATGTTAATTGCCCGAAAGTTTTAGGGAACAAAATCTTTCTTTGAGAAAATACTAGCTGAAGTTAACTTTCTAGGGAACCTTGTTTTCTTTCCGAAAATGCTAGCTGACGTTTTTACTGCCAAAAACAGCAATAACAACCTTTCCGAAAACCTCAGGGGCTATAATTTCCGCATTACGAATCTTTTAGGTCAAGTTTTACTTATGAAAATCCGAGTGCACTCTTTAATTGACGCCGAAAGCCTTAGGCGAACAACCCTCCACCGAACAGATATCCACCGAAACTTGTCGTTGGGTACCCCTGAAAGAAGTCAATGAACTTGTTAGCAAGATCACCATCGGACGCACACCCTGAAGGATACTCCGCAGGCACGCGCTTATGTAGGAGCTTATTTACCATATTGAAAAGAGTTCGGGATTATTACTACTCTCCCGTATAATGCCTGAGTAATAGTCAACTTTCGTTTTCTTCATCAAAGCGTTCACTCTAAGGCATTGTTCCTTAAATCTAGAATAATCCGATTCACGTTTTGAAGAACGCCAGCGCCGCTCGAGAGCTCTGCGTTTTTTCTTTTCAGAACGTATTTCCTCAGTGTACCATAGGGCGGTTGGGCGAAGAGTAATGGTCTTAGTCTTCAGAGGCGCGTGTCTGTCCAACAACGACTTTAGTGTAGTGTTATACTCATAAACAAGTTCACCGAGACTAAAAGAAGCAGCATCCCTTACTAGCCTGGTGCTCTCCAACTGACCACAAAACTCGCTAAAATCAATATCACGAATTTTGCGATATGAGATTCGTTTACGCTCGAGTGGTATTTTAGCAAGGTCCAACAGACTGTGTACAGCAAGATGATCCGAGACAAAAGGATTGTCCACAGTACAGCGGCCAACTAATTTCTCCTGAGCTCTCGTTATAATCAAATCGAGTATGTGACCTCTCTTATGAGTCGCTTCAGAGACGTGCTGGATCAAATCAAACGATTCCAGAACTTGTAAGAATCGTCGAGCATCGCAATCATTAGGCTCATCAATATGAAAATTAAAGTCGCCAGCGACTAACGGGGCACTAGTAGTCGGAACAAGTCCCTCCAGAAAAGAACTAAACTCCTCCAAAAACATTCTGACCGTGAATCCATTCTCAGGACTAGGTGGAGCCCGGTAAATAACGACAAGCCTAAGATTATGATTGTAAACTGATGTAATATGAAAATTAATGAGTTCAAAACTCCTGTGGATCATTTGTACATCCCTCTTGACCTTAAAACATCTCCTGTAAACTAGAGCAACTCCACCACCGTCGGCATAATTCCTTGGCAACTGCTCAATCTTGTACCCTTCAGGACAAATGTCACGACAGTAGAATTCGTCCAAAGAATCATCAGTGAGCCACGTCTCAGTGATGGCGAATAAATCGATATCATGTTCTACAATGTAATCCCTCAATAACAGAGTCTTCTTGCGGATTGAGCGAGCATTCAAAAGGACAAATTTCAGAGGTTGTTGGCGTTGCTGGTGATTCAACAGTTGAGGAGCACGGGGGATGGAAATAAGGTTGTTTTTGTTCACTCCCCTCGCGTGCTCCGGAGCGTGGCGAGGCCCATCAATTCGAATTAGTTGCTTTTGGTCCTTGTCTTAAAGGAGCACTGTCACCGGGATTTTTGCTGTTTTTGGTTTAATTCTGCCAAAATTACTGCCTTTTACCTGTTATCGTGCAAAAAATGCTCCTACAGAATCAGGAAGATGAATTCCAATGAAATTTTAGCAGGAAGACATAACCATAATAATTTTTTTGGTGATATTTCAATGCATAGCTTGAAATTTTGAAAAAACTGGCAAGTTTTTTCAAATTTCAATCCATTTCCATCCTCGTCATCTTACATGGAATACAGAATTTTATGGTGTCAATGCAGTACTACAGTCTTTGGCAACAAAACTAGACCATTATTTTAAGGTTTCCACTGATGCGTTGGCAGTTAAAAGCTTTTTAAAGTGATGGTACAATAGCGTGACACTGCCCCTTTAAGCGCCTGAGGATAGGAAATGTCTTATTTCCTTGCTTTCGGTCGCACGAAATTTATTTCCAAACACTCGGTGGCCATAGCATGCCTAGTTTTGTTATATAGACATATGCATTTGGCGTTGTTTTCTCTCTGTTCTCTTGTCTTGAACTCCAACGGTTCCCTTCAGTGCTAGTGGCATCAAAATAACTTGTTTTGATTATTAAAGCATTCAGTCATCGTCGCTGCATTCTGTCTTCTGGTGACAACAAAAATCGTCGATAGGAAAAGCAATTTCGTCATCGCTTTTAAGATATCAGCGTGCAATTTTCTTCGATTATCTTCAGTTCTGGCAGCTTGTGTACTTAATCGTATTAGCTGTCCACATTCCAACCCCACAAAGGTATATTCAAGAGGATCGGACGAAAAATCATCCGCTTCACAATCTTCACATGCTCTGATCAACTCCATTCATATTCACTTCATGAATATGAAGTCGAGCAAGAATCTACGCATTTCTACTACCCCCTGAAACTTGCAAACCTTGAGCAAAGAGGGACAAATACAATACTTACCAGGGGAGGCACAGAAGAAATGTTTCATCCAAGTTTAACTTACATTTAACTCTGTTTATCATTCTGTATCTGTCTCATGATCAGTAATGCAGCCACTTGAATTGAAATTTGCAGAGAGTTAAGAACATATTTCCAATTTGAAGTAAACAAAACTACGAGGATACGTTTACTTGAATTTACTTTCTGCATATTTTTGTCAGAATGATGAACAACATACCATGCCATACCATGCTATACATGTACATCAAAAGAGGAAAAAAATTCCGGCATGGCGGTGGAGCCTTTATTCCCTGTACGGTGAAAAGTATACTTTTGAAGTGCAGAGAAGGCTCTCGTGCTCTCACTAACTATATCAGAAATGGGAGAGGAAGGAGCGCTAGGCGCTGTAGACTAGATTTTCCGTCGTCTTACAATATGTTGCGAGAAGCTTGAATTATATTCAAAGCCAAACTAACGGCTTGGCGCTGCAAATTCGCTACAATTTCAGCCTCATGTACCCTCAGGGGCCAGAACCGTTTTCTACGCGCACGATTTACAAGTAAAGTAGCAGTATTACAATAACTACATTTTGTCAATATTTCTTTTACACAGATTGTTGGATCCGTGGTAGCTGAGGACAAGGGCTGAAAACCTGAGAGCTTCTCAGTCCGCCAAGAAAGGAAAACACACACTGAGATTGACTGAAAATGATTGAGATTGATAATGATTAAAAAAAATGATTAAATAGAAACGCTTTGGTATTAAACGTCCCCTGTCTACTTTTCATTGTATGTCACATTCACTGGAACTTATCAGTTCCCGGTACATGAGAGACGAGCCGAAGAATACGAAGAACCGGCATCCAGCGTAGATGAAAAACAGAAAGTTCTGACGAAATAAACCACTGGAAAATAATTTTGTTAAAATTCCGAATCTTCTCATTTCTATTTAACAATGTAATTTACAATTACAAATTACAATAAACTCAGTCTGCTTTGGTGTTTGGACGCCATATTGAATTTAAAATTGTTGCGGCTACAACATGTCACGTGAACTGGAGTCTGAGCAGCGAATTAATCAGAATCGAGTGAGTGAGTGACATCAAAGTGTCTTCTATTCCTCATGGCATGACTACGTCATCCATGAGCTAAAAATTAAGTGAGGGTTATTTACCTGGAACGAGGAGGTATGTGATATATTCACCTGGCACCGCCCCGAGGGGCCAGGTGAATATATCACATACCCCCGAGGGACAATAATATGGGAAAATAACATGCTTATTTGTCAGTTGGTGAGGTTTTCTAAAAGAAATAAAAGGCCATTCAATAACCAAAGACTTTTTTTTCTACTTGGTGGAGTTTTACTTTAAATTTATTTTTAATGGCAGATTGTGAGATTTCGACTATAAACATGTTTTCTGATTTGTGGTTTTCTGAATTTATTACAACATTGCGTAGACAACGTGTTTTGTTTTCTGGTACACAGAACAATATGTATAGATATTTTCTTTTGTCTGCTGGTATGCGTGGTAAACATGTTTATTACTTTTGTATAAACAGTGCATTCAGTGCACTACACGTGGTTGAACGGCTGCTGTTAAATTTTGGGAAAAGTGAGCTCTCGGCTAGAATTGAAAACAACTATGAACGATAGTGAAGATGTAGTCTTCTTAACCCAGGACAGCTTTTCAGGGTCTTTCGATTCGAATGTCCTTACAGGTTTACGGCTTATTACTACAAGATGATGTTCCTCGTTTGGAAGCAGGTGTTTCAGACTAGTTTTGTTTCCACAACAATTCGAGTTGATGAGCGTTATCATTGCCTACTGAAAGTTTTCTTAAAGTCCTCTCCTGACAGAAAACTGTTTAAAATCGAAGGCCAGGAAGGCCAGTTTCCTTTCACAAACTGTAAAGTTGTGTTCAATATGAAACGAAACCAAAGAATTAAGTAGAAATTTGCTAAAGATTAAATCACAACCACCCGTGGCAAAGCGCTAATATTCTATGTAAGGTCCGAATTTTCGTCTGTGTTTGTTTGCTTCTTCTTTAGAGTTTACAAGTAATGGGAGACTAAGTCGAGGGGAATATGAGCAGGGGAACATGAACAGGAGAATATGAGCAGGGGAAATATATATTGCATTGTTTTGCTATTGTTATCAGCTATTGTTTCAGCCCCGCCCTCCCCTGTTTACAATCAAAGCCGTCACCAACTTTTCAGACAGTGAATAATGATCAGGGGTTATGTGATATATTCCCCTGAAAAGAACAAAGGAAACCGAGCCAACTGACAAATAAGAAGTAAAATATATTTTACAAATCAGTATACTAATTAACTCAATCGAAACAAAAAAAGGGAATTGTATTGCATAACTAACTATAAAAGCTAACACTAAGACCAGAAATTTGTTCACTCTGGGCAAAATGCACCACCCTAAAGCTGATGGAGACAGATTGTCCCTTCCTAGAGCGAGAGGGGACGAGGCCTACCCAAGTGAAGTTGTCTTATAAGACTACCACTATCGGCTTAGCAGCATACCTTACATCAACCAATGATTCACTCCTTCGCCTTGTCCAACAACATGAAAGTACGAAGAAGGAAGCTGCAAAATTCAAGAAAGAATTAGATCTCAAAGAGCTGCAACCTGAAGATGATGAAGCAGCGGTACTGTATGCAAAGGGAATCAAGACAGGTGCAAAACATCAGGGTTTGCAAATAATGCAAACCCGGTGGGAGGAGAAAGTATTGCACGGAGGGGACCCTTCACAAATTAAAGAAGCTGATATTCATATGAAAGCAACAAAGCAATAGCTTTTAAAGTCCTCTGGTCTCAAGGCTAAAACAGAAGGACTCCTTATAACTGCACAAGACCAAAGCCTTCCCACAAGAGCGTACCATCATCACGTCATTATGGATGGCACACATCCACAATGCCGAAACTATTGACCATGTTGTCTCGTGCTGCCCATTTCTGCAAACCGCCCTGACATTGTCATCAAGAACAATCGGGATAAGAAATACACTCTCCCTGATGTGTTTTTCGAGACGTTTAAATATGAAACTAGGTATATAAGAAATTTCCACAGGAGATTGTTATGGTTAGTAGTCATAACATTCTGTTTCCTTTTCAAAAGAAAAAATCTACTTGTAATATTATTATTAATTAATATTATTTATATGAAATAGGTATTATTTTTATTGTTATTAATAGTTGTTAATAATAATAATAATAATAGTCTATAATGAGTGGACATAATAATAATAATAATAATAATAATAATAATAATAATAATAAATGGGCTTCAACCTGAATAAACGGGAGTTCCTTGATGCTATCAAACTACGCTATGACTTGCCAGTCGATGATATTCCCTCCACGTGTGTATGCGAGGAGGTTAGACCATGTTATGATTTGCAAACGAGGTGGATTTGCCATACAACGACATAAAGAGCTTAGAGACCTGAAAGCTGAACTCCTGAGTATCATATGCATCGATGTTGAAGTTGAGCCTGTCTTCCAAGACATCAGTGGAGAACAGCTGAGCGGAGGAGCTATAGCTCTTCTTGCACTTGGTTTCTGGGAACACCAACGATCGGCATTCTTTGACCCTGGTCTGCGCCCCAAATGCCGAATCGTATAAGGACCTAGAACCACAACATATCTACAGAATGCACGAGAATGAGAAGAAGCACCAATATTCAAGGAGAGTCCTCGACATTGAGAATGGAACAGTCACTTCTCTAGTATTTACCACACCGGTGAAATGGGCCAAGAATGCTTGAGATGTCACAGTCGCCTCGCGGAGTTGATAGCTTTGAAGAAGGGAGAACAGTATGCTGAGACGATCTCCTGGTTCTAGGACAACCAGGTGAGTCCCCTCTGATGCCAGGAATGTGCATTTGTTTTTTAATAGCATTTTCATGGACTCGAGTTTTAATACTGGAATGTCTAGACTTTTTGAAATTAGGAATTGGCGTAGAGTCTTTTACTTAAACTGTTTATAAGAAAGTATAAAACGAGTTATTCTATGTAAACTATTACCTTTATTTGAGTTTGACATTTGTTTCGTTTTTAGCAGTATTTATTTTGGAAAAAGTTGTTGTAAATATGCGTAAATTCGACCCAAATAATTAGTAATGGTAATAGGACTGAGTGGAGTAGAATTCAGGGGTAATCGTCCGAGGGCTCGTAATTTCAAATTAGCCTCGCGCTACACACTCGGCCAATTTGAAATCACTCGAACGATTACTCCGAACGAACGATTATACTCCCTGAATTGTACCATTACTAATTATTTGGGTCGACCGAAAAGGTTAAACGTTTGAAATGGGTCTAAAGTTCTTTTTTGTGAATTTTTCAGTCGTCTTCACTCACGAGAGAGATGCTTGAATCACTTGGCCGTGAATGGCGTAACAATTATGCAGTTTACTTCTCACTCTATTTTTCTTAGAATCTGTCAACACAGTACACAAGCCGCTGTCAACACAAATAACATCAACTCGGTACAGATTATAGAGGTTTTTCAGTTTCATTGAAGATCACGAACTCTTCAATCTCTGAGCAATCAGGGCCATAATTTATGGACCTCCTCGTTTTTCTCGCTTCGGGTTTCTTTTCCGGCAACGACTCCAGTCTAATTGATTTTGAGGTGGCAGAATTTGTAGAAGGGGAAAGCGCCATGCGTTTAAACCTCTCGCTGGCAATCGGCGAAGACTCACTGGCAGAATTCGGACAACTTTGCGGCTCGGTTTGTGCACTAAGATTTCCTCGAAAGAAACGGAACAGTGCAGTTGCAGTACGGATTTTCCTGGCGCATTTCTCGCACACTCGGGACGAGAGGGAAGAAGATTGCTCACACTCAAGACCGAATTCGCTTATAAGTTCCACGAGGCGACATTTATCCACTCCGGCGTTTTGTGGTCTCTTCGCTTAAAATCCCCGTAATTACAATAACAAGAACAATACAACCGCAAACACGGCAGAAATAGGACGCCTTCCTGCCGCTTTCTCTGTTGTTTCTGCCATTTAGACATTGCTTCCTTCAAGACAACGTGAACAAGAAGGCTTTTCATTTTTTTGGCTTTAACGTCTCCCAGAGTTTATCGATGACAGGAGCAAGTGACAGGAAGCGAAGAGAAGGAATCTCACTGGCTGCGCTTAATTGGCTTGAAAGACGATATGAAATTTACACTTAAAAATCACGCGGCCGTGAAAGGTCAAATTCGGCGCTCCCCTCGCGTCGCGTCTCCTCGCAACTTCGCGCGCGCGCGTGTCTTTCGCCTGCCGCACAATCCATCGCCGAAATTAGAGACTACTCGCAGTCTAGCAGTTGTGTGGAAGAGTTACTTTTGTATTCACACCAAGATGATAAACTTGTCAGCAAATTATTAATACCGTTGCTTCCACAAAACAGAAGGAAGTTCTTTTATTCAGACGCCAGCTTTCGGCTATTTAGTTTGGAACGAATTTATTAAAGTTGTTTGCAATTTTTTTAAGCGAGATAGGTTATCGAGAACAATCGATTCAAAGAGAACACTTAAAATTCTTCTCATAAAAACGAATGACAATCAAGCTATACACTTATTCCCTTTAGCAAAGTAAACATATATCCCCCTCGCCGAAATTTGGAAGTATGACTGATCAAATGACGTCATAAAGCGTTTAGAGATTGAAATAGTCGCTTGGAATGTACGCGCTCTCTAATTTTCGGCGCTTCCCTCGCGTCGCGTCTCCTCGCAACTTGGCGCGCGCGCGTGTCTTTCGTTCGCCCCATAATCCATCGCCGGAATTAGAGGCTACTCCGCAGTCTACACAACTGCCAATGGAGGCAAATTCGCCCTGGAAAAGGAAAAACCCGAAGAAGAAGAAGAAGAAGAAACTCTACTTTCTAAGTTAACATAATTTTGTCATCTGGATGGGTCCCTTTCAATGTGACACCACTCGATACAAGACAAATGACGTTTTGTGACCTGAATCCGGGGGTGGGGGCGGGGCCGCATTTTCACGACTGGATTGACTATAAAGGGGTTCAGTGAAAAACGGTATACGCTTGCAAGGACCACCGAGACAAAATAGAAGCACCGGATGCTATAGTAAAAGATCTGATCAGCAACAAATTGTGGAACAAATAAACCAAGAAAGCAAGGTTGAATTAACGGTCAGGGAAATATATTTTCCAATATTTCCAAAGGCACGACTTTCTTCTTCAGGGTTTGTTAGAGACCCTGAAAAAACCCTGAAGAAGAAAGGCCGTGCCTTTCGAAATATTGGAAAATATATTTCCCTGACCGTTAATTCAGCCTTGCTTTCTTGGTTTATAATGGGGTTGCATTTTTAATAGATTTACTAGAATGGGGTCGCACATTATCGGGTTTTGGGGGTAAATGTACCAGAATGTTTGTACTGTAGGTGAAAAGTAAAGTGTTCTACATTCAGCTTAACAAATGTGTCAATTCATTTTAGGATGACTTACTAAAAGGCTTTACAAGGTAGATGCAGAAACAGAAAGTGACTAAGGTGGGATCACGAAAATTACATTTGCCCAAAAGCGACTAAGATGGGGTCTATATTGGGCCACAGGATAGAGTATAATGGGGTAGGGGTTCTGAGAGTCCAGCGGCACATACCCAGCAAAAATTTATCCAAGTCCCCAGATCAAAACAAATTTTTTAGATATGCCGTAGGCTTGATTTCATTCCAACTCAACAATTTACTGTTTGACAAAACGAGTCCGACGGATCCCCGAATTTTTTTTTTTTTTTTTTTTTTTGCTCGTTTCTTCAAGCTTTCGCAGTAGGGAACGAAGATCAGTGCTTGCCGCAACCAGCGAGCACAAACACAACGAAAAATCCCTGGGTGCTTTTAGAATAACACTGTCCTATGACTAAAAGGCCCAGGAAAATGCAAGCGTAATAAAGGAATTTTGTCATTCTAGATGATAAGACAATCGTAAAAAATTCTTAAGGGAGCCGGACGTAGCCTGCGTGCAGACGTCTCCTATTTCCGTGCAAGAAAGGAAATAGGAGACGTCTGCACGCAGGCTAAGCCGGACGGTGCCTGAGGTCTTGATTATGGTCCGATGCCGAAAGCTTATACGTATATTTGGGCCGACGAAGTGAGCCGATCTGGCGATCCAAGTTTTAAAGTTTTGGTTTGCCTTTGCTGACCGAACGGAGAAATAATATTTGGGAAAGTTTCTTTCCTATAATAAAGGGAAGAATGCTTTAACGAAAACCACAAGTCTTCTGGTTCGAAAATGTAATGATACGCGTCATTACTTTTAGAAACTAGTGGTGCTCTATGCTGTGTGATTATCCAGGTGATGCGGATAACTGAAGGTTGTAAATCATCCATCTTCCGTTGCGAATAGCTGAATGTACAGGCCAAAAATTTCCAACCGGGTGGAAATTTCTATTAAAAGGGTAATCCAGTTAGATTGTTGAGTTAGTTCCAATAAAAAAGAATCTATATTATGTAGATAATGGGAAACTAAATGACTACTAATTTCACGAGATTGGAAAGAAAACTTCGCGCAATTCGAAGAAACAGCAGCAATTGAAATATTAATAATAGAAAGTGAATAACAAACTAGATAAATCACTGTCTAAGTTTGGACGAAGAACACGGTAATGGTTATTTGCAAAGGAAGGACTTTTTACCCGACGTTTTGAAGAGAATCCATGGCTAAGAAGTAAACAGTTAACTGTTTTATTATTCCTATATAGCTATAATTATTGTTACACCTGCGAGCATGGCCTTTTGCATACATATTATATATTACAATTTTTCCTTTTTTTAAGTTATACCGTGCTTGGCGCTTGGCGTGATAAACGTTTGTTATGCAGGCTATCTAAGTTACGGCATCATACGCCCAGGCAGCACTTGACACCAGTTTAATAGCATTTCCTGACTGTTTAATTCGCACTGTGGCAAGGCTGATATCTTTGAATAGTTAAATATAACAAGGTTTTTACTGAATGCTATTATACAATTTGTTTCTGAATAGACGAACTGATACTTGTAGTTGTGAATAAGGTGTAAAAAGTTATAAATACTATCCACATCAGTTTTCCTGTCAGTTTTGGGGGTAAAAACACTTGGATCTATCAGGAAGCAGACCTTTGTCATAAAAAAATAACAACGAATTAAAAACTTGAAAAGAATTGTACAAGACATTTTTGTGGAGAATAAATTCTGTGAGGGCATCGAAACTCTGAATTGACTCGGGAAACGTATTTTGTAACATATGTAAAAGCAGTTTTTTTTAACACATACTTAGCAAAGATGTTCGCCGAGAGATGAGACCGGATGTACTGGATTGAATTTCTGTGTTGAGCATAAAAATTGAACCAGTTAGCGATAAATATGAAAAATTAATTTAAAAAGAAGATGAACGAATTTTCTTTAATCTTTGACTTATTTTCTTGGTAGGAAATCGTTAAAAATTAATATACTCATTGATGGATACGTCAGCGAACTGCAATCTACCTGCACTTCGAAATACTACAACACACGACAGCCGTGTCTAACTTTGTCTTAAAGAGCTATCTTGGATAGAGAGAACTTTTTAAATTGATAGTGGAAAACATTGGTGCAACCCAATGCTGTGGCACAACTGTAAACGGTTTAACAAGGGAATCAACACAAATGTTCTGGCAAAAAGGGTTTGTGCTCTGCATTGCAAGGAAAACATGTTCCATTTCTTCCTGGGAAGACCTCGCGGCTGTGCTTGCTTCATCTTTTGTTTCTTTTTTCCATTTTGTTCTTCGGTTTTGAAACCAGGTTTTGACTTGGTTTTCTGTAAGGTTTACCTCTAAAGCAAGCTGAGCTCTTTTGTCCTCCGTTACATAGCGCTGCTTGGCGAATTCTTTCTCCATGGTCTGAATCTGATGTGGTGAAAACAGTGGACGTTGCTTTTTCTTTCGCATAGGACGCCTTCTCTTCTTTGGAAAGATCCCTAAGAAAAGAATAAGATGATAACCAAGTGAAGTACGATCGTCTGGGAATACGATGATTGCAAAATTAAGAGGATGCCATTAAAACTTTGGAGTATGAATAGAAACCGTTCTATCGTTCTATTTTATTTTATTTTATTTTATTTTAAGAATGTTCAACCGATAGCAATTTAGCTATATATATATATATATATATATATATATATATATATATATATATATATATTTATTTATATATATTTATCGATGACTTTCCTTTGATAAAGAAATAAGAAAGGAAGTAAGACAATTTGGAGTTCAAATTGGAGTTCTCCGGTGCTTATTTTCGGTCGAGCAAACCTAAAACGATCGGTTAAGTGCAGTTAGTTATAGGTTATTTGTATCACCATCGATCGACCTCTCTGAGAAGGTTAGTTTACTTAATTAAATAAGAAATTCAAGTCAAAATATGGAAAATAAATTAGGGCGCTTAGAAATAAAGCTATTCAAAGTTGAGTCTTTCATTGCTAGTCTAACAATCTTCACAAATGAGACCAACACAAATTACCATAAAGCTGGTTTGTAGCATGTGTTATTTGTCACTGAACTGAGGCTCACTCTAAATTGGAAGCCTTATTATCACTTCACTAAAAACCTCAAAGCCTTTGAGTTAATGGCTTATTGAAATTATTGTCCATGTAGAAGTAAAACTTCGTCAAGATACATAGTCATGACAGGACACCGTGCACACACGGTGGAAGTTGTCTTTCTAAACTAACTTCAAGGGGTTATTCAGTGTCTTCAAGACATCATTTCTTCAATGAGAGAAATTAAGATAACGCCAGAAGCGACAAGCTGTGTTTTTGCCTAAGGTAACTTTGTTATGTTTTCAAATAGTCGACCTAAGGTTATGCGAAAATTTGTGATAGCGAAGGATCTCGAGACCGTTGACGGAACATTGAATGGAGCCTTCGCTAGTGCATTTCTTTATATTGCTTGCAATGGTCATCCTCATTCGGTAGCAAATCTCTACGACATTGTTGGTTAAGGAATACTCTGAAATCTCGTTGTTTCGTGAGGTGTAAACGAGATGCTAACGTTGTCAAATTATGGACAACAATGGCATCTACCTCCTACATCGTTGTCTATCTCAAGTGAAATTGGCTTTAAATCATACTTTTCTTTTTAACAGTTCATAAATCAACCAAAAAAATCTAAGCAGTAATAACCAGGTCTTCACTAGTTCTAAGAAACAAGAAAACTATCAGTTACGTAGTTGTCATTGCTTTGTTCTTGCCAAGGTAAGAAGAACATGGACATTAGAAACAACAACCTTTTGAAATATTGTCAGTGGCGTTTATCCACTTACCTAATGGAAATCCTTGGTTCCTTAAAGGAAAAGAGCTGTAGCTCCACTCATTAGGATAACACGTGAGACCGAAATCTTTCCAATTGATGAGTCCAGTGCAGGGTACATCATTAACATAATTATGTACTACGGGACAAACTACTTGTTGAACAAGCGGGAGAGCTGGAGGACAACAGTGGGCTGGTGAAATGTTATTTGATGATTGGGCACACTTCTCTTCACTCTCTTCAGGGAGATCTAATATTCTTCTAATTGAAAAAGAGCTGTTTCGTCCACAGCCTGGAGGAATGACGTGATGAAAAGCCGAAAAAGTACCAACTCTTGACGCCATCTTGTTAGCACAATGTGGTTACCTTGGGTGTGTAATACAGGGTCACTCTTTGGAAAGGCATCTTTTATTGAAAACAGTGACTACCGACTCTTAAATGACGTTACGCTTGTCATTTACAACGCACCAATCACAGCCTACCTTAGTCACAAACATTGACAGATAAAATTACTTTTGTTCCAATCCGTGGCCAATGTTGCAACGGAATTGTTGAATCAGATAGTTTTTCTCCGAGGAAAATATCTTTTTTTAAGATTTTGCTTTGTTGTAAAGTATGAAATCTTTGACGATGTGTTTTCTTTGACGCTGGCTTATTATATTCTTGGATTCCGTGGTTTGCAAGATTTGTTTAAATGAGGACTACGGTAGGATCAGCCATTTACTTTGCACTTGTTTATTGTGGTTCAAATCCATATTTTTATGTTAGCCTATGTTAGCATGTGCTGTGAAAATAGTAACAACAGTGAACCCAATTTCTAAGCGAGATTTTGGGCGATGATTAATAATGAAATAGTCATTATAACATTATTGCAAAGTTCAGTTCCTCAAGTAGGACTATCATCAAGGCTTTGTGTTTATCTTGATGTTTGTTGCTTTGTGTAACAACAATTTTTGGGAAAAAATTCTTGGATGAAAGCTGACAAGCTTTGCCTCAACACAAATAAAAGCAAACACCAGTAGTTTCAAAGCTCATTTCTAAGGAAACACTATATAAACGAAACGTCTCTGCTTGAAATCTCGTATTAATTAAAACGGCTGTAAAAAGTCTGTAGTTTATAAAACTTCCTTTGGATTATTCTTTGGTCTACCGATATCTCACTTATTACAACATGGTGTGGTCCTCTACATATCTAACAAATTTGAATCCTAAGTCCTTTCTGCTGCTAGAAGGAGCATAAGGACAACAGCAATAAATGGCTGGTAACTGAGGCTGAGGTAGTTAGCCTATCGCTCAATTTGAACAGGATATTTTGTTCCAAAAACCTGCTGTGTGAGTAAGAACTAACACTGGATATCGTGCGCATACTGCCCCACTATTTTCCAAGTGGAAGGTGTTCGATATTTCAAGATTAAAATTCAACATATCGCCTCTTTTGTTTCTCAGTTCATTTCTTACTAATAATCTAACACACTCCTACAACACTAGAAAAGCTACAGATTGTCATCCTAATATATGTAGAACTAATGTGAAGTATTTTACTGTTCTTTTCGAAGAACCAAACATTTGGTATTCTACAAACAATATCACGAGAGCTCAGCCACTCTTTCCTGTCTCAAAAGAAAGTTATACAACTTTCTCTTAAATAACTGAATGATGATGCCCTCGGTCCTGTCCTCACTCGTCGTTTAGATCTTGTGAAGAGGGTTTCCTCGTCAAAAGCCTTGTGGTTTCTGGGGGTCTTCTCGCCATCTTATAATCATATTGCTAATACGTTTCGCCAAACGGTTTCCTTTCGTCATGTTTCGTGGTCTGCAAACAACTGTGCCTTCTACCCTTTTTTCCTAATAATACCATAAAGATTTGCTAGAAACTGGCTGAAGGTAAACCAACCGTGAATGTGTTCAGGGTATATGCAGATTGTACAGAGAAATCAAGGTTAAAACGGCAAAGGTTACCCTTTGAGTTTGGTGGATGTAGCCCTGTTCAGTGATAAAGCCAACAAAAAATATATGTAAAGTGTTGGTTAGGTTTAGTTTTAGCATAATATTTATACTGATGTCCAAGGAATAGCAGCACATGGTGGCTTTCTACCGACAGTGTCGACACCGATCTCTCTCTTGTAGAGAGAAGATTGTGCTGTGGAATTGATTCCATGAATTTGGGCAAGTGAGTCTAAAGGGGATTGCATTCAAAGTTTCCCTCAAAAATGATGAAGGTTGACTCTTGTGGCTACTTCAAGAAATTCAAAGAATTAAGACACAATTCCCCCGGAGCTGTTATTTTCCCTGCTGAACTTTTAAACAGTCATCATGCCAGAATGATTTGATCAACAGAGCTTGTTACCCTGCCAAAAACGAAAAACAAAAACATTGCTCTTGATCAAAATGTCCTCCTCACTTATTTCTGCAGTCTCTACTGCAACTGTATAGGCTCTGTTATAGTTAACAAGATTGCACGTAGTACTTCTCACCCCTTATGTTTAACTGGTGGGCATAAGGTAAGGTAGCCTATACAGCCTTACTGGCATGTAACACCCACCTCTAAAAGAAAAACTGACGTTTCCTGTTACTGTGATATATGTATCAAGAAATTCATACTAGGAAATTCCAATTGAATTTACTAACTGGAAACGTACTCCTGTCGCCCTTTTCAAGACACGATGGTTAAATTGCATTTCCATTCATATATAATGATGCCTGATCGTAGTTGTCATATTTGTTGTTTTCAAAACGCGTGCCATTGACGTGCATCTTGCATTTCTCAAGTTACTGAGACGGTAAAGTTTAGAAAAGGTCAAGACATTCGAGGCTGCTTTTCCCGCTTACATTATGTAGACATTCATCAAGAACTCGGAGCTGAGAAGTAGTTCTTTAGATGTGAAACATTACCCAAAACGTAGACCAGGGATCACACGTCCTAATCAGTGGGCAAACTAACGTTTGTGACATAGGGACTGCACCTCCCTCCGAACAAACAAACAAACAAACAAACATACTCTCCCATAGAAGACGGGGTTGTAGTTTCGACCCCACCTAAACCGGTTTAGGTGCTTATCCTTTAACGGAGTTTATCCATGAGGATGCGGATGACAATCCCAGCGACCTTAGAGGACATAACATCACACACACTTCTTTCTACATTGTCTACAATCTACGGGTCCATTTTCCTCGAAACAAATCGATAAAAATCCTTCTTCTTCTCAAATAATTTAGGGAAATTTGACATTTACTGACCGATGCTTGACTTTAGATATCAATAAAGGCCTTTAATTTAAAGGTTTATATAGAAAACTCGTCACTGCTGATTTTCCCTTCTCGAAGACTTGTACAAAAGATCGTTACTTACCAGGTCTACGACCATGATCAACCGGGCCTCCCGCCTCATAGTAATAACTCTTCAAGGTTTGAGACTACCTCGCAGCACCGTTGTCTCATCTCAGATACATCTCGCGAACCTTGCCCAGTTCACCATCACCGGTTCTTTGATTCAAAGATAGCAGTCTATTGAAAAGTCAAACTACTTAAAAACAAGCCAAAAACAAAAAACAGTGAAAACGAGACTTGCCATTTGAAGCTTTTTAGAAGCGGTGGACGTTGCTCGTCAGTGAGACAAAGAATTTGAACCAGACTATACTACTCAAAAAATTTTCATGAGGTCAACAGTAATAACAACCAAAACCGCCGATAGACAATTAGCAACGCCGGTGCTGTTTTCAATTTTCACTGTGACCTGTTTGGCGAGGGTTAGTATCCGCTACACGTCCCGCAGCGAGCACGTACACAAAAGCAACTAAGCTCGGGGTACGACGTAGTCAAATACTTCACTACAGGAACACAATATTAAACTCGTCATCACCAGTAAGTCTTTTATTCCTCGACACTTGAGGCTTATACAAACCATCCTGCCTGGACTATGACTTCATAATTTGAAAATGGGAACCCAATCCGATTCCCTTCACACAATGGGCTTACTTGTTGCCGTCGTATTACAGCGGGTGTTGACAAATAAGTCTTATTTCATGAATGGCCAAGGCCGTTATGATAAGGAGATTTATTGACTTACGTTTGCGGCCAGCCCTAAATCGACTTTCCACAAAAAGTAAATAAATAAATAAATAATAGTGGAAAGAACATAGAATATAGAACATCCAAAAAACACTTAGAACCCTCAAAAATTCCTTGCCTTTGTTTGACACAACTAGAGGAGCGATCAGGGGGAACAAACAAGTAAGTCACATATGGGTGTGGTCCCGACATTACTCACTTCTTTTAAGTTCCGACAGAGTTTGTCGCTATCGCTGCTGGTATAGTAGGTTCTGTTTGCTATTTGTTTCTATTCTAAATAGTTTTGTAAAACAATTGTCGTACTCTGATACAAATTTCTCTTGTTCTTCCTCGTTAAAACCTGAGGTTGGATTCGAAGGGAGGGATCCATTTTCGAGCAACTGACTTATTAATTTGTAATACAAAAGGTCAATTGCTGCCATGAAACGAGCTTGCTCTCAGAGCTATGATGAGGGCATATGACGTACTCAAGTATTGTTTAGTCTTGGTTATTGTCATTTTTTTCTCAAGAGCTTCGATGATGCAAAAACTCATATGCCGTTGTTCTCTCTTAAGTCATGCTGTTACAAGCGGCTATAAAAGGGTATTATAAAATGACGTTAATTCCGGGAAAAAGATTATACAGTTTATTGGCCTTCCTGAGAAAAAGTCATGAAATGAAAATATTAAAACCATCCAATTTATGAGCGTTTATCCTGTCAGATTTGAGAAGTGCTCTTCCAGTGCCGTTATCTCGTCGAAATACGTATGAAAGTCTCATGTCACCCCTCCCCCTCCAAAAAAAATTGACATTTATTTTTACTTCTTTCTGTTTTTATTCATATATTAATTTGTATGGCCTGTTTTTTTGAAAACCGAATGATCTTGGAGAGTGAAGAGCACAGGTGACCATAGTCGCTGGTTTGTTTGGCCTAGCAGTTCCGGAATAAGTAAAACAGCCAAGCACAGATTGACGTATTCAGTAACTCTTTACAAAGTTTGTGCGAGCCTTCAGATTCAATTCTCAATGTCAAACAATGCATAAACTGGTATTGGGCCCCAATGATTTAATTATTGGTCTGATCTTTTGAGCTGTCTGAGCTGTAAGTCAGTCTGTTAGATTTCTGATAACTTTTGATAAGATTCAAATTTCACTTAGAGGAATTATTTTCTTTCGGGAGCACAAAACAGAGCACTTAAAAGGCGCTTATCCTCTTTGCGACAATCAAATGAGCCATGTAAAACTACTCAGTGAACAAAAGGTCATATATACTGAGGAGACAAGTAAGATTTTGAGAAAACACACAACACTTTTTGTTTTGAAAAATTTAACAAAAACATGTTTCGGGGTTTTCTGCTGCCAATTGCTGACATGTTATCCCATAACTGACGGTGGAACTAAAAATCGCCGAAACATGTCTTCGTCAAAACTGAAAAGTGTTGTGTGTTTTCTCAAAATTTTTACTCAGTTGAAATACTATTCCAGAGCAGGCAATAGTTAGTTGCAAAGCTGGCGCGTTTTTTAGTATAGGGCAATTTAAGATAAAGTACGCTAATAAAAAAAAAGGGGGGACGCTTATGGTAAGGCGTTGGCTACCAGAAGGCCAAGGAAAATGATAAAATGATTCTAAAACTACAATCACAGACTTAAGTCTTGGGACAAACATGTCGGTATGTAAGGTAAGAGTTGTTTTAGTTTGTGTTGAGAAAACTAAATATCTTACTTCTTTCATCATCAAATATATTTATTTGCGTTTTATTTTAATCTGGTTTCCTTGTGTACTGTAAGTGAATCCTCAATTTTACCTGAGTCGACTAACTAGTGGTATCAGGTAGCCACTCAGATTATTGGGAAGATTACCAGTTAACTACTAAGAGAATTAGTCGCCTAGCATGCAGCAATACCGAGATGTAAAAGCAAATCAAGTTCATTGAATCAGCTCTGTTTGTTCAGATAAGACTTGTCTTAAAGACACCAACATCGAAGAACGATGCATGTGCTTGGTATCTCAAATTTCTGAAAAACATAGATGAAAAGAAAGAGGGGCTAACATCCTTTGATTATTTTGTGACCTCATTAATTGACTGTACAATCGCAAGGTTCATCTGCTACCAAGCGACAGCTAATTTCACTGATCATGTATCACACGCTTTTGATTGGTAGCAAATCCAATTCATTTGAGGCAACGTAAACATAGCTATGACATCAGGAAGAAAATGGCCGCTTTCTAACAAATGCAAAAATGCGCCATTTTTTGGTAACTTCAGTGCTTGTATCCGCTAGGATCTTCTCCCCAATGGCGTCAAACGGTAGCTAGTGTCACTTATGTCCGGACACATTTGCAATTCGCAGATTGATCTCGTGAAGGTCAGTCGGCGAGGGCCTGACGGAAACCAAGAGATCTGTTTTTTTATTTTTATTTTTTTATTTTCCGTCGTGTTGAGAAACATGTCACCAGCCCTTGACTCTGTAACCTTAACCGCACACGTAAGGTTATCTTTCCCATCATCTATCTTCATTAATGCCACTGAAAAATCTGAAAATCACAGTTTGAGATAGGTAATACGCCGAATAATACAAAACTGTCTAATAAATTGAAACAGAAGTGAATTACCCTCTGGCAGGGGCTAAAATCACGACGCCATCTGAGGATAAGATGTGTGCTCAATATCGTTGGAGTACAAAAGCCCATTGTAAAGAAACAATAAGACTTCATTTAAGGAGAGTTTGTGTAATGGTAAAATAGCCCCTTGTTTAGATGGTGATTTACTTGGAGATGCGTATGCCCTCTGGCACAAATGGACGTGCCGTCAGCAAGTATAAGTAGATATCAATATGCGCGTCGCATGAGGTGTCTGTGAACAGACCTTCCGTTTTTCACATAATTGCGTTCGTAGGAGAACGCATGCTAGTCTTGCGTTCCCTGTGATACTAAGTGGCGAGATTTTTCTTGCTTTACATCACAAATGATATCGTGAGTTCAGCCTCGCTTCGTTTATTTACGCGGGGTTTAGTGAAGTTAATAATAATAATAATAATAATAATAATAATAATAATAATAATAATAAGATTTTCAAGTGAAATGAACTACATGTACGGTAAGCAGCCAGACTCCTTGGAATCAGCGCGTGACGAGAACATACCGGTAAGTGCTTTTGTGACATAAGATACTGAGCACATTTTGTATCGAACACACTGGTTGAGTCTGAAGATTTTAATATTTGCTACAAATAAGAACCAAATCCTTGTTTACACTTCAATATCGGTTTTTCGTCGCAAGATCGGAAATATTACCGAATCACAGCTAAATACCAGCCGACAAGGAAGCACACAACCGATCACAACCCAGTCATATCACCTTATATTACCAACCTGTAATCGATTTAATTATTATCACACCAGCTACCGCGGAATGGATACTCGAACGCATTCCGGATCAACGATTACAACTAGTAGAACAGTATGTAAAGAACAGCATGAGTTACGGACATGACCTTTGTAATAAAACAGATCAACAAGTTATTGATGACTGCTGTTTATTTGCAATGGATGTTATGGATTTTGTTGTTAATCGCTAAATTGGATGGACCATTCGACCTCCGTGTGTAAATACAGAGTAAGTACAGAGTAAATACAGAGTAAGTTAAGTTAATCTAAGTTTCAGGTGATTTGCCAATATTCTATCGTCTTTGGAATGTTTGTCGCGCATGCAGTTCCGGCTGAAATCACGAACGTGACGAGAGTCTTGCTGTCGTTAATAACCAAATTAAGAGGCAGATTATCTGTGAAAAAGGTGCCAGTGGTCCTATAATTGTAGTCAACAGGCAGGTGGAGTTAACAAGTTCGCTGAACTTCGTATCTTTATTTGTCAGTAATAGAAAATACGTCTTTCGTTTATTCACCACCTTTAAAATACACCATCTTACTTACTCTCATTTCGAATATGCTTTGGATAATACTTTTAATGAGCCCACCTACACTCGTGATACCAGCAACGGTTAAGGCAGTAACTTTTGTACAGTTTGTGAGCAGAGGGTCACTGGTTACGTAAGCGCGAAACATTTTTCTGGTGCAAAGCTTGCACTCTGCTGAGGAGCTGGTTGGGATTTTTACTGGTCATTGTCCCACCTGATTGGCACTTTTCTCTGTGTTTTGTGTCTTCCAGTCACGATCTGGGTGAACAGCATTTTTGCCTAATCTGGAATTTATTAACAGTGATGGGATACTGCTACAGTCAAGGGGAGAGTTTTTTTCATTTTCATTTTTAGCCTTGTAGAAGGCGGTGGTGATTACTCCACTGAATCAAAACAGAATATTTCATCTTGTGTTTAGGTACAGTTTGAATTCTGAAGTTTTTTTCTTGAAGATTTTCAAGACCTGAGAGAGAGGGACTTCCTTGAGGATTTATTCACGAGGAAGATTGAGATCTCTTACCCTTCATTAAAGAGTTGTCTTTCATAAAACAATGTTGTCAGTCAGATAAAAATGGTTCATTACAGGTGCCCGAAAAACCTACACCAATTTGTTTGTTCAGGATGACACTGAGAATTGATTTTAATGGGGGCAGACATTTAGGATGATTGATTCAGCGTCAGCTTGGGGCGAGAATAATACTTGCAGCCTCATTCTGCTATGGAGTAAACAGAATGAAATAATACCACTTAAAAACAGTATTTTCCTTCAGGCCAACTATTAATATTTCGTGTTTTATAGAT
This sequence comes from Pachyseris speciosa, assembly GCA_016490735.1. Classification (NCBI taxonomy): domain Eukaryota; kingdom Metazoa; phylum Cnidaria; class Anthozoa; order Scleractinia; family Pachyseridae; genus Pachyseris; species Pachyseris speciosa. Next base: position 990,390 of record JAEMWC010000214.1, on the reverse strand, counting down.
ATCAAGGTCTGTTTTAAATGGCTTGACAGAGTTTCCGTCCTACGTTGAAGAAACTCTATCCAAAAATAAAAGTCGCTTGAAGATCCATTTTATCCATGGAAATGCAGCTGTATCTTGAGCCACTGAAAAGATGCTCTTTCTGAACGAGCAGTTGATTTCAATACTTGTAAAAAAAACATTAGGTTAATTATAAAAATAATAATTTAATTGAAATACTTTTTGTTAAGCCACGAAGAAATTCACTTTTTAGGAAATAAAAGTAGTTTTATTTTTCCACTTAGATGTAATTGATAACAACTTTTGCCACTGTATATCGAAGAGCAATGCTTAATCAAACCCGGTATATGTAAGACCAATAGGTACATGCAAGTCTTTCTGCCATAACCTATGCTAGGATTTTTATGCACCATCGAAACACTTGACAATCGTTTAACAGCTTTTCTTGGCCACTTTCATCGTGCAGCGGAAAATATATAATAATTTATGTAGCGAACTCTCCCTATAGAATACAATAGATTAAATATTTTAGTATAATATAGCAATAGATTAAATTTTATCTGAGCATACAGGGATGTAGGTATAAAGTATTCCTTATTAGAAGTTTTGTCGGTGAAAAATAGAAGCCCAGAGACCTCAGCATTATTAGCTACACTGAACATTGTTATGTCATAATTCGTGTCTCTTAATTATTGTTTGTCGAAATGCCATTTGGGATCAAGTATTCAGAGGTAACGAAGGTGCGTGGTATAAAATGAATTGGATGCACTGAATAAATTTTCTGACTCGGGTATAAATTGAACCAACTTCAGTGATAAATACGAAGAATGATAAAAAATATATATGTATAAAACGAGTAAATAGCTATGTCCTCTGCTCCTGAATTTTTACGTGGAAGGAAATCAAAACTGAATCCAATCTAGTCTGTCTAGGAGGAACGTCAACGAATTTCTAACACAAACCTGAACATGATATACCTGACGTATCACAAAATACAACATACAACAACTGTGTTTTGCCCCTTTAAGAGCAAGCTATGGAACAAAAAAACGTTTCAGGTCTATAGCAGAAATTACTGGTGCAGCAGAACGCTGTGGCGAAACACTGACCGGATTAAGAAGTGAATCAACACAAATGTTCTGGTAGAAAGGGTTTGAACTCTGCACTGCAATTAAAACATCCTCCATTTCTCCCTGGGAATACCTCGCGGCTGTACTGGCTTCATCTTTTTTTTCTTTTTTCCATTTTGTTCTTCGGTTTTGAAACCAGGTTTTGACTTGGTTTTCTGTAAGGTTTACCTCTAAAGCAAGCTGAGCTCTTTTGTCCTCCGTTACATAGCGCTGCTTGGCGAATTCTTTCTCCATGGTCTGAATCTGATGTGGTGAAAACAGTGGACGTTGCTTTTTCTTTCGCATAGGACGCCTTCTCTTCTTTGGAAAGATCCCTAAGAAAAGAATAAAGGTTTTAATGAAATAGCTGCATAGGAGGTTCTAATGTAGTGTCAGCGAGATCGAAGAAAGTGAGGCCAAACTGGGTCGCTATCATAAGAGGTGTCGCGTTTTTGTTTAGTTCTTTTCTCAAAAAAATGGATCGTGGAGAGAAGAAAGAGAACGGAATAAGAATAGTTTTAAAATACACTAAGATTAGTTTCCTCTTCCTCTTTGGTGGGATAGGTTAAGTCCAGTCGAGTTTACCTGTAACACGAGTCAAGGTCGAGCCAACCTGTTTTCTTGCGGCGTCTGTGAAATGTTTTCTTAAATTGTGACTCTTTAAAAAAAAATGGCGGCAATCAATGGCCAACCTTTCCTTGTGAGATTCAGCCTCACTACTCACGGTTCACCAGTGCTGAAATCCTTACTATTCGTTACTTTTAGAAACATCGTTGGGAGTAAATGGAAACAGCCTGATTAAAAGCCTTGAACAATCATTTCCTCGAAAAGAAGCACAAAACACGATCGTTCATGTCGTTGATTAGTTGTTCTAATGAAATTAACACGATTTTAGTTTTTGTCTGTGCAAAGTGAACACTCCAGTGTTCACAACAAGATGGCGCTGAATCTCTGTACGCTTGATATTCCTTGCCATGTTCCTCTCTTTATACTACGTATATTTTGTGAGAGTTTGCTTTCTCTCTCCTGGGTATCTACTCTCAAAGAGTTATTGTATGATGAGATGCTCTATTAGTTTCTTCACGTGCTAACAGTTCGAATTTACTTCCAGGGAAGTTCATTACAGTTCATCAGTGATCGCCATTAAGCTTAACTCAAATGGCCTCATCTGGAAAGACATTTACAAATGAAACTTAGGAATAACTTTGTTTTGAACTTCACTCGTTCTTCAATCGTAACTCTAACTTGACTGAGTCTTGAAATTGACTCCCAATAAAAAAAATCAGTGCTTTCTAGAGCCCAACTATAGCACATTACCAACACACTGGAAGGCATATTTACATTGTCATCACGCAAGAAAGTTTCTCTGAACTGTTATTCTTCTTGGTTTGTCTGCACATTTAACAAGAACTAATCTCGCAAGTTAACTGATGCTTGGTCTCTTGGTTTGTTTCTGCAGCTTTTCAAACTCGGTTTGGTGTTTAAAAAGAGCATCTTTATGGTGGAATACACGAAATGAATAGTGCAATAAAATAGCTCTGTGTATCAAAGGCAAGTTTCTCTGTTGTACATATTTCTCCTAGCGTAGGAGCTCACACCTTTGAAAGAATTATTTTCTTACCGACAGCATTTTTTCCCTTGCCGTTTGTCCCTTGCCATGAACAACGACTAACAGATTGGACTATTAGCATGTTACTAAATTGACGATATGATTGCTTGTTGTTTCATGATGCAACGAGACAAAGAGGTGGTTATATTTTTGCACAGCCCATGAGCGTGGGCATGCATTAGTTTGTCTCAAATGAAATTAATTTTAAAGCCAGCTATTTCTTTTAACAGTTCATAAATCAATCCGAACTTCAAAGCATTGATAATCAGTTTATTGTGGATCCAAGAAAACAGAGTAAAACTGAAAAACTGACAAGTTGTGTGGTTCTTATCGTTTAGTTTTTGTAGGAGCATGAAATAAGCATTAGAAACAACAACAACCATTAAGATATGTTTTTTGCAGTCCATTCACTTACCTAATGGAAACCCGTGGTCTCTAAAAGGACAAAATGTATAGCTCCAATGATGGATATAACTTGTGAGGCCAAGATCTTGCCAATTCATGCGTCCAACCCGAGGAAAAATATCGCCACAATCACGAACTATGGGACGAACTACGCGAGGGACGAGCGGAAAAGCTGGAGGGCAACTCAGGACTGGTAAGATGTTACTTGAAGATGGGTTATAATCCTCAGCACTCTCTTCAGGGAGATCTAGTATTCTTCTAATTGAAAACGAGCTGTTTTGTCCACTGCCTGGAGGAATGACATGATGAAATGCCGAAAACGTGGTACTCCTCGACGCCATCTTGTTAGTACAATGTGGTTACCTTGGGTGTGTAATTTTGGGTAGCGTCTTTGGGAAGGCATCTCTTATTGAAGACAGTGGCGGTCGTCTCTTAAATGACGTTATGCTTGTCATTCACAACCCACCAATCAGTGTGTGGCTAAGTTGTTAGCAATGATAGATGAACTTAGATATTTTTGTACTGTTTGCTCGTGCTCTAACCGTTTCTTTCAAATCTTAAAACGCGTTCTTGATCGCTCGCTGCTTTCAAGAGAGGTTTTCGCCAAGCCAAATCTTGGACCTCACTTTTGACCTCGGGTTGCCTCGTCATTCCACAAAAGATCATAGTGGCTGTTGGTCAGCATTTCCGTTTCCTAGTTTGTAGCAACATAATCCATGTCAAGATAATTCGCTGCTAATTGGCTGAACAGAAGAGCATGGAGTGCCAAGTATGAGCTAAAGTGTATCTATTGGCGTCTTGCTTGATCTTGAGTTTTGATTAAATAATGTTATCTTCGGTTACATCAATGTAAGAAGAATGTTAATGAAATCAAGAAACTCTCCACTAAATAGTCTAACTTACTTTAATGGATTCCCTTATAACGTGTATAAGGTATGTCCAGCGTTTCTAAACGGTCGGGAATATCAAAGGCAAACCAGCGGGGAAATAGACTCGCCGTTCCTGTACATGATTTAGCTCTTCACTTAAACTGTAGAATGAAACGGGATGGTCGATCTCATATGTCACCAGAAAAAAAAAATACTGTCAATCGTTTGGTCCTTAACTATTTCGTTTAAAAGTTTCCATTTACCATTTAAACTGAAATCCGATGAAATTCATCCTCTCACTCTGTACCCGGTATCGGCTTTCTTTTTTGCGAGTGGCCAATGTAATTAGATTATTGCTATTTGTCAGGTGACAACTACAATGTTCGTATAATCCAATAAAGCTCCATTTGCAACAGAATCATATGTTGATTAACATATGTTTGACCCACCAATTTATCTCTGAAGAACTGTTTTTTTGTTTGTTTGTTTTATTTTTGAAGATACTGAATAAACTTAGCCATATCAATCTTTCTCTTAATTTCTAAGGTTTTACAGCCGGAAGAGCAATTCACATTAAACCAATTTGCAGGTTTACGGACCATGGGTAGTATTTTTCTTTTTCCTTTACACTCAAGTCCATATCTTTAGTCATAAATGAATGTTCATTGCCTTAATATTCCATGACCACGAACAAGTGGCGTTAACGTTTATTTGACACTGTAATTTTAAATCTTGCACGACTTTCCCAGTTTTCTATCGGAAGGGAAATACTTTAAGTTAATGGCCTGAAGTGAAGTCCTTCTGTCACTGGTGTGAGCCACGATATTCTTGTCTCAAATATTAATTTATGTTCCTCAAGTCTGATACGTAGGAGGCAAAATCCGATTGGTCAGTAGTCGCATTAATAAGAGCATCATAGTTCTTTCTGAAACATTTTTTCAGCGACATGGCACTGTTGTCAAAACAAATTTTCTATTATAATTATGACCAATAAATATTTCAAAACCTGCCACAAACACCAGTCTGCGTCAATACTTTTTTCGCACTTCAAACATTCAGTTTATCGTTTCAATCTCTTTAAATGAATAAACATCAGACATTAAAACTACGATAAACCACGCTTCAAATTTACAATGAACTGAGACAGCTCACAAAGTTACGGTTCTATAAATGATGTGCACTCAGTGGTTTATTTACTGTGATTTTAATACTCGCTGATAATTTGGGACTCGAGTGCAAATTTGCATCGCCCAACGGTAATTTGAGTACTAATTGAAAGATGCTGATTTTAAGTTTTGCGAATGTCAAGACAATCTGCAGGTCTTAAATTTAACACGATTTCAGTGCACTGAAATCAGTGGAAATGACTTCCACGAAGTCAACAGAAGTGGGAATTAGCGC
>JAEMWC010000214.1:962500-980000 GCA_016490735.1 Pachyseris speciosa | reverse complement strand
CCTCTACAGTGCACAATTATATCCTCAGAAGTAGAAACCTGTTGCGATTACCAAGAATTCCAAAATTCCTTTTTATACAATGGGGTAAAGACTTAGAACAATCACCCAAAATCTATAAGAAAGATCACATACCCCACCCAATTTAAAACTGCTCAATGAGCAACCAGACAATGATTCTCTTGCTGCCGCCAATTAACTGTATAGTTTGTAATTATATGTATGTCTTTTAATATAAATTAAGCCATGATCTCTGCGATCTGGTATAGTACTCTACCAGCTGACCTGAGAAGCCATACAGGACCCCATTTAAACCAACCTTTACTGAACTGGGAACATCCTGTCGGAATATTTAAATAAAAAAACCGTTACCTCTCAGTCGTTTGGTTTAGCTCGACCGAAACGTTAGCAAATTATTTCAATGCTGTTAATCCAAATTTACATTGTAAGTACCCATAATACAGCTGAGGTGTAGCTCATAAAGAAAAAATTTCACAAGGAATTAACCTGGTAGGTTACATTGTATTAATTTCAGAAAAATTAGTTTTATGCGAATAAATCCTGTAAAGAGGAAATTTAAATTAGTCTGCAGTTATTATGTGGTATATGAGACCCAGTTTAGCTTCCAGTTCATGGGTTTAGTTCAGTGTGCTTTTGGTTCTAGTGGAATCCTGGCTCCTTGTTTTGCTATGCACGAAGTTCCATTGCCAAAATTACGGCTGAGCGATTTGTTTCAGTTTTCCAAACATACCGAAGATGTGCGTGACTACAAGAGTTTTCCTCATCCTAGTGTACTACGAATTTTCTTTCAAAAGTAATAGCGAGGATACTTTAACTGATAATAATGACAACTTGCTTAGCCTGGGAAAATGGAATCCCGTCACTTTAATATTTGCAACAACTGGTACCATGTACTTTACAAGACTTAGGTGCATGCCAGCAGCATATTGTGAATCGACTGAGACGGGACGTTAATTCACCTGCTAACAGGGCTCAAATCGTGCATCATCCTAAGAAAATAGAAAGGGGATTTTCGGTAGAGGCAGCTTAATTTGTATAGCGAATAAAATGTACACAGTGCAGTAAGCTGAATAAAGTCGTATGTCAACATGAATACCGTGCTCTACTGGAAGATTAAGTACTTGGCATTACAATGAGAAGTTAGGATGTACACGTGACCGAGAATATAACACAGTGGATGTTCACTATGTAGAAAAAAAGTAGAAACTTGTTGAAATCAAACTCTTACAGAACATTCCACTCTAATTTCAAGAGGGAAAGGTCACGATAAATTAACTACGCACTTTTGTGTATCTATTGTACAAACTAATTGAAATATAGATTGCTCATGTTTTCGTATTAGCCGGCAGACAGATTATTTGCTGGGAAATACAACATTATTCACTGGCTGTTTAAAAGTTGTTTAAAATGTTTAAATGTTTGAAACCACGATGATGTATATTTTAAAACCCAGAATTAGATCGTGCTCCATGACGCCTGAATGTTTCTTCCTGATTACCGCCGCTTCAGTTGCAAACAATATGTCTGGTTTGAACTTTAATATGTGACCGATCATCGCAGTTATAAACACTACTTAAGCAGTAGTGAAAATAAAGCCTGAAAAGAATTCGCATAACTTTTTGAACTTTGCTGAAAAGTTTTCAAAGATGGAATTATAGCTATGAACACTATCGCGTAAAATGTTATTAAATATCCAGTCTGAGAGACCTTTAAGACTAAATAAACCTTGATATTCAATGCCTTCCACTTTCTCTCGTAAGCAATAATACTTTGAAATATCGGTGGTAGTAAGTATATTTTTAATTGTTATACGAAGTGTTATTTAATAGTGTCTTTCGCATAACTTTTGGCGCACGATTCTTTCGTGTAATGCAGTCAAAGTAAGCACGGTGTCGATCACGGGAAGAAGGGCTTGAAAAGGCCCTCCCGCATTTCTCACAGGTATAGGGTTTTGCTCCCGTGTGCATGTTGATGTGAAATTTCAGTTCATAAGACTGAGCAAAAGCCTTTCCACAATATTCACACACACATGGCTTCTCTTTGGTGTGCGTGCGACGCACGTGACTATCATGCGCCGCATGGGAGGCGAATGCACGCCCACAATGCCTACACTTAAAGGGTTTCTCGCCACTGTGTTGACGGATGTGTGTGCGTAGAATAGAAGAAGCCGTGAAGGCCTTGACGCAGTGTGGACATTTGTATGGCCTTTCCCCACTGTGTACTCTCATGTGCTTGTTAAGGCTGGATGACTGGGAGAAGCGTTTGCCGCACACTGTGCACTGGTGAGGGCGGTGTTTCTCGTGTACATGTAGCACATGGATACGAAGGCGATCTCGCTTGTCAAAAGACCGGTTACACACAGTACAGGGAAACTTTCGGTCTCCTTGATCAACACAGCGCGTGTATTTAAGGTGGCGATCTCGGTAATATTTGTAGGCAAAAACTTTACCACACCTTTCACACGAGAAGCTACCAAAAACACCTGCAATGAATTCGACAACATGCAATGAAATAAGATCATATGCAAGGAATTTAAAAGATAGAAACACAAAACCAAAAGGCACCAGACGGTAAATTTGAAAGTTGCCTTGTAAATGAATTTAAGGAGATCTTACTCTGTCCAGTTTCATTGATTTTTTCCTTCTTTGGCAAAGTCTTGATCCCAGTTGGAACTCCCATGAACATATCATAGCTACTTCCGTACCAAACTAACAGTTGTTCTCCGTGTAAAATGTCTCGAATCGATTCGTAGAACAGCTGATCGCCTTCTTGAAGCAATATAAGGTTTTGCTCCTCGCTGTTTCTTGCGCTGTTCACGAACTTCATCCAGTTCTGTGGCTCTGTTTGTCCATCGACGTAATGAGCTAGCCCTCCATCCTCATTAAATACCTTTAATATCAAAGGAGAGCAGTGTTATCACTTATAGCCCCACTTCTTCCTCTCAGTGACTTCTAGCATTTTCGGCGGCTACAGCTTCCTGTGTCAATCATGAACATTTTTTGTGCAGTCGTGTTAGCTTATTAATTATAATTTTGTTTCACTGGTTTTCAAATGTATTGTTATTAAGTCTATGCTCAGCTTCCCGAATGAAGGAAAAAAGTCATACGAAAATTTGGCATGAACTTTTAGTTCCAGTTATTCACCGATAGTCTATCATCCATATTACATAAAACGGCCGTCATCGAATGCTGTGTGATCGCCTTTTACTTTCTGAAGTCAGATAAAATTCGTAAGCTTTTTTCAAAGTGGTCTTAAATGAGAAATCGCAACATAAAATTGATAAATACAAAACATGTTTGCACACGCATATTCTGCGATTATATAATGGTGGAAACCACGAGAAAAAATACGTTATACTGGCTAGCACCTACTATACAGCCTTCTCTTCTTTTGGGGAGCGCTGATGCACATTTTTATAAAACCAAGAATCATTGGAAGAGGACATTTTACATCACTCACCTCCCATAGAAATTTATTATCTTCTCCCTCTTTTAATTGCGAAGGATGAACCACTCTTCCGCGGTAAGGTCCAAAACGCGATCCTTTAGAGATGGAAGCACGGCAGCAGAGTACTGTAAGTTCTAAGCCTTTACTCACAAGCCTAATGCCTTCTGGCATGCACAGGGGTAGTGCGGCTGTTTGATCTTCCATGTGGTTGAACGTAGGATAGTAAAGTGCTGAACAGGGCGGCCACTCTAAAAGAGAGGGAAAACCCAGTGTTGAGCTTAACGGTATATATTTAGTAGGATGTAAAAACGCCATTACACAAAGACCGAGGAGCTTGGCATACAGCCTTCAAATAATACTGGCACTGAGAACTTGAGAACTTCAAGGCAAATATAAATACATCGTTTTTATGCACCTGCATCCTTTGCCAATTTTACATTTTCACCAAAAGTAATTATATCATGTTAAAGGCTTGGAACTTAGCCACATTTTGCGGAGTTAGAAATGCCAAAGATATTATCGACGCAAATCAGCATAATTAACATGCGGGGTATATGGTTTAACTTTTGAAATTATTGTCTTCTGTGAAGAGCTCTTGAAAGCAGAACGTCTACGAAAGATGCGTTTTCAATTATCGTTAATTCAGTGAAAACTTTGTAATATATGGTAATTATCAACTGAGCAACATAAATTCCTAAAGGCCGGAGTATTTTAAGTGTTCTGAAGTTTTCTTGGTTTAATAAATTATTTTGGTGTGAAGATAGATTTCAAATAGATAACAAACACGACAGAAGACAGCATTGCCAGGTGGCAGTGAACCAACATGTGAAAAAGAGCATTTATTGAGATTGTAAAGCCCCGGTCCAGTTTTCTTAGGTTTAATAATTATCATTACATAAAATTATACTTCTTAAAAACAGCCTAAAACAGATGAAATGATTAAGCGAGTTGTCGCTATCTCTTAAATATCTAAATATATTCATTTTTATACAAGTAGGCTTGTCTCTAAAATAAAAAAATTTAAGTGCTGTGCGAAAATTTAAAGGGCGTTGTTTCCTTCCGTGTAATTAAAAGGTAAAAGGCAATTTCACTTTCAGGTCAATTTATTGAGAAAACCACATCGAAATCAGGCACTTTAGATAGACATCAGTTTAATAGATGATACTTTAATTGGCTTCAAGACTTTAACGAGGTGACGAGTCCTTTATTAAAACGTGGTTCTGACTCATGAAGAAATCCTAATTAAATTCCCATAAGCATTATACTATCATTGTTTAATTTTATTTTCTGGAAAGTAAAGACCTTCAGTTGTCGAACAAGTTGTTCTCAAAGTGTCTAAGTTTTAGCTTTTTGTTTAGTGAGTGAACTGACTCGGTTAAATTGCTGTCTTAATTTTAGCCATCATAAAGTAAAGGTACAATAACTTGCCAATTGAGATTCAGAGTAACTTTGGTAATTGCTGCGATACTGGATAATGCTTTGTCATCAGTCACCATCAGTTCAAAGTATTAGTTAATTGCCCAAAGTGGGTTTTTAATGCTTTTATATAATGGCGATGTTATCATATTTCTTTGCTCAGTGTAAGGCGAATGTTGATAATAAGCATTCTGAAAACCTTTTCTTACAGATTTAGGGCGCCAGTGGCACCCGAAAAAGATACATCTCTTTGTGTGCATACAACTCCACATAGGCACAAGGCCCAGGAGACTAAAATCGGCGTGTAGTCTCCACGTTTTCTTCCTTTGTAATCGTTTTCGTGTCACCATTGTCCCTTACGCATGCAGAATGCGCAATTATTGTGAACCCGCAATATACCAGATGTTGTTAGAATTCAGTTCGATGTCTTAAAATGGAAATAAGCCCTGGGAGAATGCTACAGGATGGTAAATGTTGTTTTCAAATGTTGATCTGTTTGTTAACAATTGTTTAACTAATCCCTTAAATCCATATAGTGTAACATCTGTAATTTGGCTCCCCATTGAATAGAATAGAATCTGCCAAAATAACCGGCGTGGGTGCACGAAACTAGAAAATCGAAAATTTCTTGCTGCGAAAAATTTATTGTATCTTTCCAATAAAATTTTAAGATGGAAACGCTTTTTTATTTTTTTTATTCTTTTGAATTTTTTATTTCACAGTTGCTTTTATTAGTAGGCGAGGTTGAGTGAACTGATACTTATTTACAAATCTACTTATTTTATTTCATTACGTTCGCGGGAAACACATTGACACAAAGATCCCATAATCCGGAGGTTGCAACTGATTTGTATTCATGTTTGGCTGTCATTTCGTTTTCGCCTTTTTGCATAGCTTGTTACTGATATGGACTTATTTTGACCGGAACTTACATCGATCCTTGTTTCGAACCGTCCTACTTTGACTCGGCTACTTAGCTACTCAGAACAGTCAAATTATCGACACCAATTTTAAGAAGCGTCTTAACTGATAGTGCTACTCTAGCGAATATGTGAGCGATCATCGCATTTATCAACACTACTTAAGAAGTACTGAAAAGAAAGTTTGAAAAAAAGTCGAACCCATGACCTCTGCGATACCGGTGCATTGCTCTACGAACTGAGCTAACAAGCCAACTGGGAGCTGGTCATTTTGTTGGTTCGTAATGTACCCGTGAGTGACTTGAACTGCGGATTTATAGAATGAATATGTGAGTGATCATCGCAGTTATGAACACGTCTTAAGAAATAGTAAAAATAAAGCCTTGACACTGATAATTGGAAAAAATGTGCTACTCTATTAGGATTCTGTTTCGGTCATAAAAAGGAATGAAGACGCTGTAACAGTTTGGCATAGTCTTATTAAGGTGGAGGTACACGTGAATTTGAGTGAAACTTTAAGGAGTTTAAAGAAGGGATTGAAATGGGGAAAAATGTTTTGAAACACAACCAGACAGTTGACACCCACAAGGGCGCTGCAGGGTGCAGGGGAACTGTTTGGTGTCCGTCTTCTAATTCTAACTTCAAACCTTGATTAAACCTTCAATATTTTCTATTTCCGTCAATTTAAATAATCCTTTGAGACAAATTATCTCTTCCCAAATACACAAAAAAATCACCAAAAATTCACAAAATATCCCACAACATAGGTTCGTGAGATGAGCACAGGGATTAATTTTCGATTGCTTAAAACGCGAATGAGTTATCAACATACCTCGAGGAATAAAAGGCTTAACTTTTGGCTTCGGACTGGAACCTTTATATTCCTGTCATGGTTTGGATCCGGGATTTTTCAGGCTAATGCTTTAACATTTCGTTTCTGCATATTGCATGCAGAGAAACACCCACTTCATTCCCAAAAATAACATAACCGGGAATAAAAAGTAACGTATACTGTTTAGTATGTATGCTCGGTTTCTATGCGGATATTTTCATCAAATGTATAATGACGAGCAAAACGGTCGTCTTTACTGTAATTGTAAAATGAGCCAATTGATAATGATCCATGTTGTCGTCTCTTTTAAACCTAACCTAACAGGTATTTAGTCTTATGTTATTATGAGCAACTCTTACCTTCTTTAGAATTCTTAAGAGAATCTTGTTTGTTCAGTGACCCATAAAGAAGGTCTTCTACTGAGTCTTGTCTAAACTTATTAGAATCGATATTCCGTTTTGCTATGTGGTAACTCATTGTCATCGAACTCATCTTAAGCCTGCAAGGGAAATTTAAATAATAACATTAACAGTTTTTACAACTATAAAACGCATTTTATTTCACTAACTAAAGTATCGTTATAATGTTTTAATAAAAAGCATTTTCAATTCGATTTTAAAATGTAAAACCATCAGCAGTCTGGATGAAAGTCCGGCGTGATTTTCTTACGCTTTTTAATAGTTATCACATCATGTACATATTCCAAGGTGGCTCTTGATTCCAGTTATCGACAGTCACATAACTGAAAACTAAAACTTAAGCAAGTCCAGTAGTTGTTTTTCTTTATGGAAAGCCTATTAAGCCTAAGCCTATTAAGCCTATTCTTTAAAAATTCAACACAAACGTTAATCAGTGGTACAGTCATACCAAGGTTAATGTTACCGGCAAAACCCAAGTTGCAGGGTTTTGGCGGTTTATTTTCCTTTCAAAGCAAAACCACTAATGCAAGATTACTAGAACTGAAAAAAATACTGTTAAGGTATTGATAGCAAAACGAGAAAACGAAGATATCTTGCTCGTCCTTTTCACTGGTGTCCTTATATTTCTCTTGATCGCCGCATCTCTAATATAACTTGTTAGACTCCATAGCAATTTTTGTTTGCCTCGCTGCATGTGGTAGCAGCTTTTAACTTTGCGGTCAGTGGATGTGCCGTAATTGTATAACGCATGCTCAACTATGTTTGTTTGCCCGCGCAGATGTTTCAAGCTATCAACAAAAGTTCTATGAAAGGAGGTTCTTGATGAGATAAAGCGATCCATAAGGAGCAAAATGACAACAGATATACTGAAACGAAATAAACGCGTCCACCGTAGACGTGGACTGTGGACTCAAATTTCATTGCTTGCTGGCGAAAGCACACATTTGAATTTTTTTTCAAATTTTCGGTAATTTATTTCTTTGATTTTTTTAATGTAAGGTGATTCTTAGGAAATGAGAAGTTCATTTCTTTCATTAAAATATGAATATGTATTAAGTGGTACGGTATCAAGAGAAAATGTTTTATCTTGGTGGTATACTGTTATGTCTTTTAGAAAAGTAAACTGAAATGGCTTTGAATTTTAGCTCAGTCAGCTGCGGCTAAAACATCTGTGAGCCTTGCCAGAAAGTTCATAATTTAGCTTTTCTCTTCTATGCTCCGCTTCCACACAACCACATGTTATAAACCCAATACATGCATACATTTCAATTCCCCCACCTCCTTTACTGTAATAAAGCTCCATCGACCTTTTCTGGGAGCAAGATTCTCTTACGAGGAGAATGGTACCCTTTTATACCAAATCTTTTCAGTTTTGTTGTTTTCGGAGTTAATTCGTGTTTATACCACTGGATCATTCTTAGCTTATTCAACCTGCAGACATAAAATGAACCAGCACGTGGATTTGAATTATTATGGGATGAAAACTTCTTAAGTTATCAGTTCCTCGTAAATAATATTACTGATGAACTAAGTAACCAACTAACTAACACGTGTCTTGGAGCAAATAATCTAGTATAGTGACTCACCTAGAGTGCTGCTTTACCCCATGGCGATAGGTATTCTATTTTGTTGGTTTCTAACAGACTTGCTGGGAGATCTCTAAATTAACAGGCCGTTCTTAACTGAACAAAGGTTTGCGTGTTATGTTAAGAACATCTTTTGGTGTTCGGTGTTTAACAGGTTGGGATCCACCCCCTGACAAAAAAGACAATATTGTTCAGCTATAAACTAGGTGTTTATTGCTTGTAAATAGGAAATGACCATTATAAAACCAGCGATAAATGTAAGTTCAATATCCATCAGAATGCAGTCTTATGAACAGCGGGTGAAATGCGGTACGCTTGTTCATACTGTATTGCAAGCATCTTTAAATGATATTTGTCTAATAACTTGCAAAATTAAATATTTTTAAGATTTCTGTACTGACAACCTTTCATTCGGTAAGACTTTGCTCTTCCCAGGTATGAAAACCAGCTTTTGAAAGCAGTAGTACTAGCACAGAAAGATATTAACAGTCTGCATGTAATACTGATTTTCAGAACAAGCAATCTGGTAGAGTGTTCTCTCCCTGGCGAAAGCGTCACCAGTTACTACACGGTGGCAGCATTCTGAGTAACAACAGTCACGCCTTCCTGTCAGCAAACACACACTTCTCTATCACTTATTTATCACTGGTGACTGTAATAAGTAAAATAGTGCGTTCCACATTGACTCTCTTTTTATTCTCTCTTTTATCTAATGTTTCACGTCTTCTGACGAAAAGGAACCAAAGAATTTTTGTCGCCAGTGACTAGGGCAACAGCAAAAATGTAAACGTTAAAATGATAAAAAAAATTGAGTCGCTTTGAAACATCAGTCCCACTAATTTAGTTTCTGAATAATTCTCCCTCATTGTAAAAATTAAACAAGTCGGAATAACTACAAGATAGTTCACTAGAATCACACATAAACCTGGCGCTAAACAGTCTGCTGTAAAAGTCTAGTAAAAACTTCGGTTTTTGGCAGGTTGGTTGCATTCCTTTCTGGCAAGATTTCTCAGTATCATTTTAAAAAAGCTTAGGGAATACTAATTATTGTTAAGGCCTTTCTAACCTAGCATAATAAAAGGATACCCTTTAATATTATTTTACAATAACTTTACCTAACAGTGATTTTGTAAACATTTCTCGAGACTTTTCCTGCCAACATTATTTATTTTTTATTAGCAATCTGGTGTAAAGGTTGCAGTTTCTTTATATCATTTTGTGCGAATTAAAATGAAGTTAAATATTACGTTTGAACTGTACAAGGCATACCGGACAGGGGATAAGACTAAATTTAATAATTTAGCAAAACTTAACATGGAAACCCCTGGAACTATAGGGTTCGTCATTTTGCCGGTTAACAACTTTTGAAAATGTGATTACGTTATGAAAATATTACGTGGCAAATAACCAGCCACTGAGACTGCAAATTGTTCTTTGTATACAGCTCCTTCCCATCCAAGTTTCAAAATTTAAATATACTACTACTAGCTAGTTATTCATTTATTTAAGCAGCCTGCTTTTTCCGATAGGTTTAGGATTCTCGTTGGCTTTTTCAAACAATTGAAATAAACGGAAGTAAAACAAAACTCTTATGCGGCGTTGAACCCTAAGCATGTGCAGTTCAGCCGGAAGGCCGTTTTTTTCGGACTTCAAATCGGAACTTTCCAGGGTCGCTCATTTCCCGACCGCTGGTCAAGGGGAACGAAGACCCTGGGTACAAGGTTGTTGAAGGAACAGTGTCACGGATCTCGCGCATGTGCAGTAGCGATATATCAACTTGAAAAAGCTGGCAAGTGCTTTCAAGTTTCGTCACCGATATACATCTTCGATTATGAAAGCCATCTATATGGCACGGGATAAGCAAACAAAAATCTCCAAAAGCGAAATATATCTGAAGCTTCAATGCGTATTATTAAGAAATACTGGCCGAAATTGAAGATGGCAGACAGATAAAAAAATCTGTTACTCACTCGAGGGCATCATCGCGCATGCTCGGCCGTGACACTGCTCCTTTAAACTACGACATGTTATGCAGTAATTGAAATTAACTAAATTAAGTAATCTAAGGGGTATCATCTCGTAAATGCCAGTGAGGGTTTCTTGAGTCCCTTTCCCATCCATAAATAGCTTAGATTAATAGCGGAGCTCCGGCGGCCCGAAAAGCCATCAAGTGGAGCACCATACTTATAGCAGAAACCGTTATATGCTTGCAAGGACCACTGAGACAAAGTAGAAGCACCGGATCCTGCAGTAAAGGATCTAATCAGCAGCAAATTGAAGAACAAATAAACTAAGAAAGCAAGGCTGAATTTACGGTCAGGGAAATATATTTTACAATATTTCGAAAGGCACGTCCTTTCTTCTTCAGGGTTTGTTTGAGACTGACTCCGTGGCAAAAGACGTTACATTTTTTTCTCAGTCGCTGTGGTGCCCGCGCCCGCGCCAGGTCTTCATCAAGGTGCTGCTCCTACTGTTCAATAGGTTGCAATAGGATACCTGAAACATAAGCTACAGTTACATAAACAGAAACGTTACAATTATCAGTCTCAAACAAGGCCTTACCTTTCGAAATATTGGAAAATATATTTCCCTGACCGTATTCTTTTCTTAGTTTATTTTGCGGAGCTCCGGCGACCCGAAGAGCCGCCAAGCGGCAACTGCTTTTCTCCTGGTAAAAATTGCTAGCGGTGTTGCTCATGGGCGCGCACGACAACGGAGTTGCCTAATAATGAATAATATCCTAATAATAATAATAATAATAATCCAACATGGCGGCCATACTCCAGTTGATCAGCTAGTTTGCAGCGTACATCTTTGATATAGAACATCCGTGTCATGGCTAATGGTAACTGTCAAAACAAGGTTTCCGCTGACCAGTATCATGTGACCATATCGCGGGCTCGAGGTCAGCTTTTTTTTAAGTTGACCGTTGACCAGGTACTGGTTTTTGATTGGATCGCAGGCTCAGGCCAGGTTAACTTAACCAAAACGAGACACCTAAACCAAAACGAGGCTTTCTGTGCGCTTTCCGCGGCTCGTAATTTCACATTCAGTTGGTTGCTTCATTTTGACCAAAAGAACTTTGAATTTTGTCTTTTAATTTGCGTAAAAGGCATAAAAAACAAGAACTAGTTAACAGATACTTAAGTGATAAAAAGGAAGAGCAAACGATTTGTCTCAGGAAACGCTTAAAACTTGGATCGACTTGCATAATCGACGCCCGGATTGTGTGGATAAAAAACAAAATGATTCAACGCTTCAAGGGCTTTCACTTTACTGCGGCTTCTCGCAGCTTACCAAGAAAGGTCACTTAACAGTTCACCGGCATTAATGGGAGGAACGAGTAGTTCAAAGTTAGTGGAAGAAGTTCTTTCTTTGGACAAACTGTTTGCTATTTTTCCAGGTGCGTGTTTTAAATAAAGTGGATTCGTATTTTCAAGTGGTACCAACCTCTGCAACACAGGTGACTAAATTAAGTAAACTAAAGCTTAATATTGGTTTCATTGTTGTTACTTTTGTTCAGGAATAAAATTTCTATTTTTCACTCGACTGGGGAGAAAAAGCAATCATCGCTACTCGACCAAAACATAAGACAGAGTCCACAGTACGATTTTTTGCGTATTACCGCTGAAATTTCGACGTTGTGTGGTTCATTTGGTTGCTTTTTACCGGCCGTCCACGCTTTGTTGGTTGGGGTGGCTAAACGATCAATCATTTGTTGGTAACGCGAAATGTTGGATAAAAAAGTTTGATCTAGATCAAACATGGTAAGTATTTTTGCTCATTTGTTGTTACCGGGGAAGCACTATTGAAGATATCTGACAAAAGCTTGTTCTGTTACCATGGCAACAAGAGACTCAAACATCATTGTGTTTGTCATCATTCATGGCAACGAGTTTCATGATGATGGTTTCTTCTGCATGAGTTTGATTTTTCAGAAAAAGGCCGTAGTCTATCGTACCTTTGCACCTTAAGGGGGGACTTAACGTGAACTAGAGTGGAATTTTAAGAAGGTTAAAGAAGGGATTGACGGAAATGTTTTAAAAATTGAAACACCACCAAACAGTTGACACCCCACATGGGGCACTGCAGGTTGCTAGGGAACTGTTTGGTGTCCGTCTTTCTAGTAATTTCCAACTTCAAATTCCAATTTTAAACTTTCATTAAATCTTCAAACTTTCCTATTTCCCTCGATTTCACTAATCCTTTAAGAAAAATTATCTCTTCCCATATATACCCATAAATCACCAAAAAATTAACAAGATATCCCACAACATAGGTTCCTGGGATGAGCATAGGAATTATTAATTGCTTGAAACGCGAACGAGATATCAACGTGAAATCCATGTAAAAACGATGTTAAGGTTAAATCCCACCTTAATTCGCGTAAAAAGCATAAAAATCAGGAACTGGTTAAAAGATACTCCGGAAGGTGAATGTTCAAGTGATAAAAAGGAAGAGCAAAATAATTTTCTCGGGAAAAGCTTAAAACTTGGCATTGAAGGGAGGTAAAGCTTGTGGGATGTGGCTGGAGTGACAAGGATACTTCACAAGTTAACGTGATCAAGTAAGCGGAAGCCACCATGTAGCGGGCATTAACCCTTAAATCTACCAAAGCAAAGATTGAGCCCAAGCATTAGCAGCCATGGACAGCTGTTTCGGCCTTGTTAGGCCTCATCAGCATGGCATAGCTAATGCTTAGGCTCAAGTACCCACATATCAATAAAACAAGCAATGAAAACGTAAAGCTTGTGGGATGTGGCTGGAGTGACAAGGATACTTCACAAATTAATGTGATCAAGTAAGCTGAAGCCTCTCTAAAGGGCACTAAGGCCACAAGGTAGCGGGCATTACCCCTTAAATCTACCAAAGCAAAGATTGAGCCCAAGCATTAGCTGCCATGGACAGCTGTTTCGGCCTCGTTAGGCCTCATCAGCATGGCATAGCTAATGCTTAGGCTCAAGTACCCACATATCAATAAAGCAAGCATTAGCTATGCCATGCTGATGAGGCCTAACACGAAGGCCGAAACAGCTGTCCATGGCAGCTAATGCTCAATCTTTGCTTTGGTGGATTTAAGGGGTAATGCCCGCTACCTTGTTACCTTAGTGCCCTTAGAGAGGCTTCAGCTTACTTGATCACATTAATTTGTGAAGTATCATTAATAGGAGGAACGAGTAGCTCAAACCTAGTGGAAGAAGTTCTTCCTTTGGACAAACAGCTTGCTTTTTTGGACATGCGTGTTTTTTACTAAAGTGGATACGTATTTTCAAGTGGTAGAAACCTCTACAACACAGGTGAATTGAAGCTTAACGTTTGGTTTAATCGTTGCTACTTTTGTTCAGGAATGAAACTTGTATTTTTCTACTCGTTTTGGACGCAAAGAAGTAGTTGAATTGTTTGACTGTTTTGTTGTTTTGCTTGCAAACCAACGAATGTTTTTACTCTGCTTGGCTGACTGTATTTCATTTCATTTTCATGTTCCACAGATGTTTCATATAGAGTAGAGTTATATCACTTCTGAATTAAATTAAAAACTGCTAATGCTGGCTTGAATATCACCCTTTTACAAGGACAAATTAAAATATTCATGCAGCCCTATTTCAAGGAAATACCATCCCACTGGTTTGATAAACAAATACCAGATGAAAATTGAACCTCATAATGAACCATGCAACCGGAGGTATCAGTAGCTGTCGCTTTGATTTATCTGAATAAAAATAGGAATTAGGTAGCATGGCAATTGGATGTTTAGAAGATGTGATTGCAGTGTATTTTAATCACGAAAGACTGAAGTTGTGTTGATTCTTTTATAGTTCATTTATGATTTTCTGGACACCCAAGCCCCTTTTAAGCAATGCCTAGTGCAAAGCCCTTTATTTATTACATTTGGCTGCAATTTCAAAGTAAGACCTGAAGACATTAAAAATTACACCATGATTTAATCTGGGATTGAAGAATACATGCTAAAGCAAGCAGAATTCAAATACCCACAAACATGTGACTCCCCTTGTATCAAGAAGCAATGGTGGAACAAAAGACCAGGAAGACAATTTATTTTTAATCATTTTAATTGTACATCTTTTTGGCTAATGAAAGGACCTGAAATAAAAAAAAATAGACAGCATCAACTATAACTGTATTGAATGTGCTGAACTTAGCTGAAGTGTACAGCATGTTTGGTATTAGCTAAATACAATGGAGTTCCACTAATTTTGTGACATTCTCCAATACTTTGTTACTATGGCCACATATTTTGTTGCCTCCATTAAAAACTCAAGTAGTGTCTAAATCCTTTTGTTCAATTTTTAACTCTAATGTGGTGCTCAAACTGACAGACCCTACATTGAGAAATGGTTGTTTGTGGTTTGTATATCTGTTTTCATAACCTGTAAAATGATTGAAAGTTTGTTTCATTTGAGCAATTAAAGTGAACCTAAGTTACAAAGGAATGAACATATTTTATTTTATTACAAAATTTTCCTTACAAAATTAATGTCGTGGAGGCATGCCCACGTTTACATAGGCTGGTCTAAAAAATAAAAACAAAACCGGTTGTTATAAGCACAAAGAAACATAACAATCCTCAAGTCTTGCCACAAAGCGGTTTCAGTAAACATCAATAGCTAACCTTCAAAAAGAGTTTACAAAAAATCAGAGTTGTTTACAACGCTGGGGTTTGGCATGATGGCACTTCAAGAACACTAGAATCAGTAAAAAATCCGAATAGATACAGGAAAATTCGAAAAATACTATAATCTGAGCTAACTCTCAACCTACCTTTGAAAAACGATCCGTTCCGGCGGCTACCTTGGGTTCACAATCAAAGATGATGATGAACATTTTACTTGTCAGAAAACAAAAGATTTCTTACGACCCGAGCCACCTTCGAGAAACAGCTGCCATCTTCCTCAAGAACAATGATTCGTGACGTCACGGATGTCTTAAAAAATAAGGATATCCCGGACCGTTAAATCTTTCCCCAAATTTAACAAATCCTTCTAGAAAAATTATCTCTTCCCAAATATACCCAAAAATCACCAAAGAATTCACAAAATATCCCACAATAAAGCTTCGTGTGATGAGCTTAGGGATTTTGGATTGCTTGAAACGCGAACGAGATTTTTTTTTTTTTATATTTTCAATTTTTTATTTCAAGTTCAAAATTTCTTACACATACTCACTGTAAGTACTTACGGATACATACACATATGATGCACGGGGGACCTTTTTACAGATATTGCACATATTTTATTTATATTATGACAACAAAGAGCACGGTGCGAAATTGCAATTACATTAATTTTCAATATAATTGCCCCATTTTCTAAGGTGGGTGGGCAGTTTATTAATAGATTTGGCAACCATCGTTTCAAGTTGGTAAATCATCTTAATCTTAGCGTTTAATATTGTAATGGATGGTTTGGTCTTATTACATCTGCAAGAATAAATATATTTTTTCGCAATCAACAAAATATGGTTCACAAACAAATCTTCTTTACACTCCATTATACCAAACATTATGTCCTTATTAGAAAGAGGTCCAATTTCAATGTCCTGGTTGGCCATCCATTTTATAACTTCTGCCCAGAATTCCTTGGTGTAAGGGCACGTTACAAAGATATGCTCGAGCGATTCGTCTGCTTCTCCGCAAAAAGAGCAAGCTGGGGATGAAATTTTACCAATTTTGCTAAGGAGGACGTTCGTGGCGAGACATCTGTGGAGAAGTTTATATTGAAATTCGCGCGATTTTGTGTCCAAGGCAACACGATGTGGCAAACTGTAGATTTTTTTCCAATCTAATTCATCAGATACAAATTGAGCATTGTATTTGAGTTGAGCTGTAGGTGGAGTAATGTTTCTATTTCGAATTTCCTTATAAATGATCCTCGATACAGCTTTGCTAAGTAAGACATTTTGACCATTTAAATATAACTGACTCTGATTTTGGAAGTTAAAAGGCTCAATAACAGAAGGATTACACGTTTTTAAGAAATTACGCCATTGAATTGGAAGAGCTTCAATTACACAAGTAAGTTTGAATGCGTCTAACGGAGAAATATTCAATTCTCGTAGCTTGTATTTCGTGATAAGCTTTTTATCTTCAGAAATCAGGTCCCCTATTCTAACAATACCTATATTTGCTAATCTATTGTTATATACAGACTTACCATCAATACAAATAGTGTGGAGATTGAAATACCTGGGTACGATATTTATAGAATCGATCGCCAAAACAAAAGAGGCGGAGGAGTGTGCGTTTACGTGCGACAAATTTTCAAGACCGAGGTACTCGACGAAATTTCAGGAATATCGGACAATGGATTCCATCAACTTTGGGTAAAGATACAAGTACGAAATTTAAAGTCATTTCTTGTCTGCACGACCTACCGGCCTCCTGGAACGCCAGCTACGTCGCTCGACACTGACCTCGGTGCAAGCCTAATCTCTGCATCTCTTCTGAACAAACCGATCTACATACTTGGGGACATGAACTGTAATTTGTTACAGCCGGAACTTGTTGATTCACAAGTTTTTGGGAACTTCTGTCGCACATACAATTTAAACCAGATGGTTACTCAGCCAACACGTATAACGGATTCCACCGAAGCTTTATTAGATATAATTCTTGCCTCAAATGCGAAGCAAGTCATCGAAGCTAAAGTTTTACCATCATCAATAAGTGATCACGACCTTGTTTATGTTACGCTGAGGCTGAAGAAGCAGCGAACTCCATCCACGCTTATGACTATCAGAAGTTTCAAAAATTATTCCTCGGAGAGATTTAATAATGACATCATAAGGGCACCCCGGTCAGTTCTGGAAACCTTCGATGACCCTGACGATAAACTTCATGCCTTT
>JAEMWC010000214.1:905000-957500 GCA_016490735.1 Pachyseris speciosa | reverse complement strand
TATAGCTTGTCGGGTTCCTTCTTGTCAAATGACGCAAATTTTCCTTCTTTTCTTACCTTTTTCAATTTTGGCCATTGCTTCTTGCGTCTTTCCTGAATTTCTCTTGGCAAATCTGAGAATACTCTCACCTCAATATCATCTTTGACTTCGAGTGCTCTCCTGAGTGTACGTTCCCGGTCGGGAAATCTTAAAAATCGCGCGATAATCGGTCTGTTTACACCAGTTTTCTTCTTACCAATTCGATGCACGCGCTGAAACTCTATGTCCCTTGCACCATCGAGTTCTAGCTCCCTCTCTAGAAACTGATAAATAACTTTACTAGTGTCTTCTTCAGTGCCGGTCGATTCGGGGATGCCCAGGAACCGCAAATTCTCCCTTCTGTTGTATACTTCTTGATAAAGACAGCGATCATTTGACAGCTTGATCTCTTTCTCGTTCTCACCAATCTTTTCTCGTAACGCTTGTATTTCAGTGTTTAAGTTATTGAGTCCTGCGTCCATGTCATCAGTCGCTTTATTCAATAGAGTTGTCTTGCTTTGCAACGTAATTATATCTGCTTGGACGCCATTCAAAGCTGTTTCTAAGCGTTGCACTTTCTCGAATACCCCATCTAATTTGCCTTCCACGCTTGTAAGCCTTTCTAGAATTTGTTGAAGTTGCTGAGCAATAATTTCCGTCATGGTCAAAGTGGAGTTCTCGCCGTTACCTTTGGCGCTTGATTCGATTTCTGTGTTGCTTGCTTCGCAGATTCTCTTACCGTCGGGAGAAACAGTTTCCGAGCCACTGCTATTTCTAGTTTTTCGTTTCGAATTGCTGGACAGTTCAGCCATGCAATGACGCTAAAAAAGATAAATATATTTCGACATACAAACGAAGCGGAGCGGGCGAAAAACACGTCTTCACTCCTCCATGGTCGGCCCAGACCCCAAAAAAGGCCCGAGCCACTTTGTCAGAATTTTTTATTTTGATTTTTTGATTTTGATTTTTATTGATTTACTATCAGTTAAATACAGAATTACCTGACCCACAGGTAGCAAAACTAATCTAGGTGGGCCAGGAGATAAGGAAAGATAAAAGACTGCTAAAAGGAATATGTTAGAGATATTAACGTCAAGTCCATTTCAAGTGACGCAAAAACGGTGTTTATGTTAACCCTTTTCAATCCAAGTGGGTGCTATTTATTTCACCAGATTTTGGGCAATAAATGGTCTGGGGCTCTTAACTTCTTCATATATGGAGTTATGATGAAAATATCTGCTGTCTTGAAATACTGGGGACCCAGGCTTTAGAGTCACGTGATGCACCCGAGTGGCTGTTGTTTGTCGAGTGAGTGGAATCGCTTGACTGTGGTGCAATTGTCAGTTTTAGAGTGCTTTTCTGAGCCATTTTCCTCTGCAGAAGCCCCCATGCTGGCATCATTAAGCTAGAATGTGGGTAAAGGCAAGCCTTTGAAAGAAACCAGAGGTGAGAGGCGGTTTTATGTTGATGGAGATGCCAAACACGCTCTGTTGTGATGATGGTGGCTCGATATGGAACCCGTCTCTCTTGTCTTTCTGCAAGTGGATTCCGGGAGCTAACGAGGCAATGTGGGCTAGTTTTGACCGCTAAAAATACTCATCGATGCAACATTTTGCAGGTAGCACCGGGTGGCTCAGCACTTATCGAAAAACTATGAAATGAACTGAAGGAGAGTTCTATGCTCGCGGCGTGGTTGCAGTTCCCAGAATTCTTTTCGGCCGTGAACGAGTCCAGTTAAGACACACAAGATTGGATCTCAGAAACGGGCTGAAACGTGGCAGGCAGAAAATGTGAGAGAAACGTTTCATAGCAGATACTAAGGAGAGAGCTTGAGGTTTGCTGTAAATGTAGAATCTTGATATTTGGGCAGTTTTTCTTATTAAAAAGTTGGCCACAAAAATATGTAAATTTTGGTGTTATTCTCTGGCCAAAAAACAAGCATTTTGGGCTTTACTGTTAAACGATCGGTGATATGCAGCGGAATTCTGTTATTGTAGTCGTTATTTTTATCTTTAATGATTGCTAAAACACAGTTGGTCCTATTCACACAATTATTATGACGTTCTGACAAAATTTAAACAAGAAATAAACCATAAAAGGGAAGCAGTATTTATCATCACATATGTGTGAGGTTGGATGGAAAAGAGTTAAGTCCCGCCTTAACTTGTCCTTGTTATGGTTCAATTTTATCCTCGGTTTAATTTTTTCTCCCTTTCAGGGCCGTAGCTAGTATGAGGCGCACCGAGGCACTTGCCTCGGCAAAAATGCTGAATTTAGGTTATATTTTTGTACCTTATTTTTTTTTGTAACAAACAAATAAACAGGCTCTCTAGTTTCACAGTGGCGTGAGTATTTCCTTGAGGTCCCTGTAAGAGTGTACACATTGAAAAATAATGAATGAATATTAAGAGTTGTTTCTTTCCCTTTTTACTAGCATTGCCTCGGTAACAATGTTCGTCTGGCTACGGCCCAGTCTTTGTTTCAATGTAATTATCTTACGTTACCATACATTACTTTACTCTAAAACAAACAGGGCCCGCGGAGCAATTTTTAAAGTAGAGGGGGGGGGGGGGGGAGAAGGCGCTCCCGCATTTTCAAGTGAGGGGAGAGGACTAACTCTAAAAATATTTAAAACGCATATAATTCCGTTTAATTCATAAGTTTTGTCCAGCAGTTAACATATTTTATTAACTCAAAAAATCAGGTGATATCCTTTTCTACACTTTTCAAGTCGATTCATGCATTTAGAGAAAGGGGTTAGTGACAAAATAAAACTCGCCTTATGTCTAGAAGTTACCTTGAGAAAATGGTGGAACAGATACTCTCAGAAGTTAACTATGCGGACAGAAAAACAGCTCAACACAGTAACAGAGAACGCACAAGAAGCTTCCACCCTTCCTGACGCAATTTTCAGACATCGCTACCATGTTTGAAACACATACTAAAGGACAAATGGCATCTAATACAAGAACAACCATTACTCAACAACAACAACAACAACAACAACAACAAGCTTTATTTACATGACCATACAACATTACAGTATTGCGAAAGCAAGTAACAAGAATAAAACTAGTTTGCAACAGATTGTTTCGTAAATCAAAACACGCGGAACATAATAATATTATCATCACAGTAGCTCACAGTTCATTAATTCAACAATTAAATCAGCAAATGGTACCAGCTTAATATTCGGTATTCAGAGAGATATTGAATTAACTCCCTTGATTTCTTATAGAAAAGGAAAATCCTGAAAATCGCTTAAAGATATGCTTGTTAAAGCAAAACTATAAAGGCCGTGAACAACACAATGAGAACACAGCAGGAGTCGCGTTGGTCTGTCAACCCCATTTTAATCACCAACAGAAGACTACAACTAAGTGTATGAATGGTAAAGATAGTGGTTTTAAAATTTATGCCATCAGACAGGATCGAAAGGAACCAGTCATAAATTTGGATGTTTTCGGGCGAGGTCCGCCCCCTTTAGCCAACGACTATTATCCCATGAAAGTACTTTTTTTTTTTGGATACGTCTTTTACTTAATTTATTATTTTTCCGCAAAAAGTGGGGGGGGGGGGGGGGGGCTGGCCACCCCGGCCCCTCCCCCTGCGCGGTCCCTGAGTCAAAGGGAGAAAAGATTGTAACCCAGCTGATAAAACTGAACCATAACATCGACAACCGCTGCCGATTACTGTGTTATCAAGCCAGCCGATGCTGGAAATAAAATAATGATGCATTGGGCATGACCGATTTAATTACTGGAAAAAAAAAATACTTCCTCAGTTTATATTTCGGGCCAGAATCTTAACTCTTTCTCCTGTTCGTCTTGGCGATCTTATATATACATTTCTTTATTTTATCTTTCACTTAGTACGCGAAGTAATTGGTCAATTTTTGGGGGCCGTATTATACAGTACGGCCCGCTTGACTTCAACTGTTTTTCTTTCCGCGCGCCGGATAAACCTCAGAGATATAATAAATATCTTACTAACCTCGTTTTCTCGGTCCGTACTGTAAGTTACGGATCCTCGTTTTTTCCCATTAATTTATGTACCGCGCGCTTCGCGCTCGGGCCATAAATCAACGGGAAAAAACTCGATCCGTAACTTACATCGAACTAGGTTAGTAAGAGGTATATTTACAAGTTTGCTGTCTGACAGAATCATGTTTTTCGAAGCTTGTCAGTACCCCCTCTCTCTCCCGACACAGAGACTGGTTCTAATATCTCAACAACCTTGTTCCTGATTGGTTATATTATTTATTTTATATTATTTATTTTATCATTGATTTAACTTTGGGATTCTGGCCCTTCATAGAATTAATGTTGCATCCAGACCTTCATAATTTTCTCCTATGCCTTTTCAAAATAACATATTTTCAGTACCCACGCATGACCGGAAAGGGTCTGGGAAGTGAAGAATAAAACAGTGACTTCAGATCTAATGATAGGCCCGGGCTCTCAGGCTGGCGTTTCTCCCAAGTTAATCTTTGGTTTGGAATTGGTTTGTCACTATAGTCACAAAGATAGGGTGAGAGGGAGAATGATTGTTTTTCGTGGATTTTTTCGTCGAAATCGGGCTAGAAACAAGTGATAGTGCAAAATGTTTCACAAGAGAACGAAACATGAGCATCAAAGTCATCAAATGACAGACTTTAAAGCACTTTGTAACCTACTAAATTTAACCAAGCTGTCTACGCTATAAACTGAGAATCCCTGTGAGGTCCTGCCCCGGATGACTTCTTTAAAAAACACTCCTATGACTCGGCACTGTGATGACGTGTCACATCGCTTCCACTTGTATTTTTTTAAAAGCAGACAGTACAAGGAATGCTTTTGATTTGATTACCGTCATCACTAGTCTTTCCAAATGAAGACGCCGCTTAAATGTGTCATCATCCATTCGACCTCTTGGTTGATTTCTTTTTTAAAAGTGAATTTAGCATACGCTTGAGGGCAAAGAGAAACAAAGACATTATCCAAACTATAGAAGCAAAGAGAAACAAAGACATTATCCAAACTATAGAAGCGAAGGTTTCTGAAGCAGCTCATGAAAAGCGGCTGCACTGAAAATGCATCTAAGTAAGAACTAAGTTTTCACTACAGATAATCCCCTTTTTTGGCGTAAATATTTCGCTTTGACAGACACAAGAGCCAAACCTCAAATGATTACACAAATCAACAGGTTTTCTTGAGCCGTAATAAATCAGAAAATTCAGAAATAGTAGTGTTTTTTGTTGAATTTATATCAGTGATTGGACAGTATTCACTGGTAAAAGCAACAACTCTCTCACCGCCCACAAGCACTAGTTGATTGTTTCAGTTTTTACAACATGCTAATGCAAGTGCTTGCAACGCAACAAATGACGTGATCTGATTTAATTCTAAAATCTTCATGGCATTGAAGCTGCTCCAAGATGACTACTCCTGAAAGAAATAAAACCCACCTGACTGACAGAAAAAGCAGACCGTGCAATTTCTTAAGTATCGCCCAGGTTCGCTGGCTAAACGTGCCACTCATTACATGACTCTGAATTACATTACTTTTAAGTAAAAAATACTGCAATGTGTATGGGCATAGGAGTAGTCCTGCGTTTTCCAGTCGAACGCACGAAATCGGTACACCTCCTCGGAGTTAACGTGTTCTTCACACAGCTCACATGTAGGATATATATCCTGTGTTTCGTTACGATGACTTAATATTATGTTAAAAGCATAATGCACTTTATGGAAAGAGAGTTCTTTGTCGTGCCAGTTTTATTTATGTATTTAATTTTTATTTTTTTGTCGTGCCAGTTGACTTACATGTATAAAAATACACTATCTGGTAATTTCAGCTGAACATGTACAATGAGCTATTTACGAAAATTCTATCACATAATAACAGCAGCGATTTGGGGTGTAACAACCAGTATCTGGCTTTCAAGTAAGGAAAAAATGTCGCACGACGGAAATTAGCTTATCTAGTTTATACATTTCAAAACAGGAAATACCCGCTGCTTTTTTTAAACAGCTTAGGTACGGTATTTGAATTTTTTGCTTTGGAGACAATGTATTTGGCGGGCAAATATGTAACTTTCATTCGTGATTATCTTTGCCTCAGCATTCTGTGAAAAATTTAAATAGAAAAACCCATATTAGAGTCTTGCGAACTTAGAATTTGGATGTGATACGGACTTCATAATGAAACTTCCGGTTGAAATTTGGACTTTCCTTTCCGGTTAGTAAATCACCTTCACCGGAAGTCGAAAACAGCTCCATCTTATCCAAACGCTAAGGGCTTTGACAAGTTATTTTGGATGATTTTAATCATGGAAGACATTTGAGAAAGTCAACCGGCGTTGCTGCAATGAAAAGCTCTTTTTCGCTAATGTCAAGTGCTTAAAAAAAAAACAATACAATCACGAAGAAACGTTAGTAACCTGGTATGAACTACTATGGTGAAGGTGAAATCGATACTAATTGACATTTCCAAGTGCAGAAGAGTGACTGATAGCTCTAATTAGGCATCAATATACAGGCTTTTCGTCTCCAATCCGCTTTAGAAGAGGAGCTCCTTTGGCGGCAAAAGTGCTGCTTTTCACACCAACACATCGCCCTTAAAAAACACGTACCACATGGCGTCTTTAGGTCCACAAGTTCTGCGTGAAGAACAACCGGTTTTTAACAACCCTTTCTCTATAAAAAGCATTTTAAATCTTTCGGAAGAAGTGAACGATAAATTCACACAGACCTCGAACGAAAAACTCCGTCGGATCATCCCTATCGTCCCTCAGGCTAGGAGGCCTCCTTCGGTTGGGTTCAATGCGGAGGCAGGTTTGTCTTCATACCATACAGCCCAGTGGCTCACTGCAGCAAAGTACTTCCCTCCATGGCTATTTGGAACTCGCTTTGTGAGATTTCTGCCAGGTAAATTTGAGTAGGTGTGAGTTAAACATGCGCTAATGATTCTCCATTAGAATGGTATCTTTTGTCGGGACTACTGAACGAGTTCCTCACCTTACTAGTGAGCTATACTGCCTCTATTGTACCCACACAGACATGCAAAACGCAGACGGAGAGAATGTCCCTTCAAAAATGATTTATGGAATGCGAATAAGACTTTGATGGAGAGTTATGTGATGAAGACTTGACACAGCAATACAACTGTCATTGATTAGTGGTAACTGGAATTCTGTTCGATAGCTCTTTTTCTTTACCCGAACGTATCACAGGTATCTGTGCTCAGTAACTAGCCCAAACGAGATAATAATTATTGTACTTAACATGAATTTCTGTAACTGTATCAAAATATTATAAATTTTATATTTGCCTAAGGTTGTGTAGTTAAACGTTTGCCAGGCTTCACTGAATCCCATCTCATAATGCAGTAACCCGGCGCTAAAAAGCTGTGAATTTGTTTTCGAGGCGAGCCCTAGGTAACTCAATTTACTATACGTACCTCTCTCTAATTATTTTAGATCTGAGGCGACTACAAACTGTAAGGCAATAATCAAGACGATTATATACTAAAATCGAGGCCAGATTTCCCGAAAATGTTGAGGAATTCTTTTTGTTATGTCTTCGAGATGTTCTCGTTTCAATGGCATTTGGCTCTCATCAAGTTTATTAACTGACACGCCAAAGAAAATTCTCTCCTACGGATTATTGATGGATTTACTTTAAAGCGTTGATGTATTCGGTGTCACTCCCATAAGAATGCCACTGTTAATTATACCCTATGATAAGAGAAGCTATCTAGCAATTTCATTTCTTATTTTTTAGGTTATTTAGCGGCCAAAAGAGCTGAGCTCAGTCCGGCTAGCTTTGCAAAGTTAACGCGTTGTATCGTGCGCTGATAGTAATGATGCAGACATACACATTCTTGTTTCGTTAAGAACGCCTTTCTACCTACTGCGCTATAATTTGTATGGCTGCAATCCGGCTAATATGCACACAACGTCTACAAGCTTCAAACACTCAGAATTCCCTTGTTTTTGCCCTTCACCACTAGTAGACCATGTAGATGCTTCTACGTGCGAAATACAGATGAAACTCTGAGGCCTGTGACCCATCAAAGGGAAAATGGAAACACGTTTTTCACAAATAATGTGTAGGTACTTACAAATGCTAGAGGTAAAACGTAATCATGAAGATTGTGCAATAAAATAAGAGTGAAGGCTGAAAGATGTGACGAAATGAATGGTGATATACCCACAAAGGTGGCCCACATAGAATGCACATAGTTCAATGGAAACTACAGCAATTTCCTTAAATTTGCGGGAGTCGCATTCGCCTGCATAAGAAGTTTCATTCCCTTTTTTTTTCTCTAGATTCACCTAAAGTTAAGCGGAAGTAATTATGTCGAATTCGGAGGATTTCTTGTCATGTCTTGTATCCAAGCGGCCGATGTGGCCTTCCCTGCTTGTATATTACGCCTTAGTTTCGGGTTTGGCTAGCCTCCCTCTCCTCGGTCCAGTTTGTAGCCACGCTCTAATGTACCTTGGCTCCTTCGGGTGTACTTTCGTCTTTATGAGTTATATTTTCCGGCGGTCTGCATCTGTTATGTTTCGAAACCCGTATTTCTGTTTCGTTTTATGTGCAGTATGTGTGTTTCTGCTGTTTTTTACCGTTCGTTTTGTCGCACATTAAAGCCTTTTGAGCTTAGGCGTTCAAGTTCTTCCCTTTGTCTCTTGTTTCATTTAGCACCTTCTTCCGGTCTCGGGTAGACTACGAGTAATCCCTTATTTCCTAGAGTTGGCAAAACAAGCGAAACACGGTCGAGGGCGATACTGAATGTTGTTATTTTCTCAGTCACGTTTTCGGCCCGAAACGTTCTTAACATTTTCTAATCTAATCAAATCATTCTTCATTTGATTTCATTTCCGCAGTTCATATATGATTCATTTCATATATCATTCGCACGCATTTTCTAATCTGTTATTGTTGTTGTTTTCAGCAAGTTCATATATGTTTCCGTAAACGTTTTCGGTTCGATCTTGTTGAGCTGCGTCCCTTGCTTTACTTTCCGAGGACGATTAGCTGGACAGTTATTAGTTAATATTAGTGTTTAAACGAAGAAAATGCAATTCGATAGAAATTCATGTTGCTACACCGATGTAAAAACGAGTGAAGAAATTTAAAATGCTGCGGCTTAGCTCTTAGTCTCAACCGGCATGGGTATTTTCTTAGTATGTATTAAAATTTTGGTCAATCTCAGCCTCAACGTTCGTATAAAAAGGTTCCTAATGTATAGATTTAGCCAAGCCTAAAAGCGGAGCTCCACGATTATTATTTTTCATTGGTATTGAGCAACTTCGCATGGCTTTCCTTGCGCCAATATAGAGCAGTCAACAGGAATTGACCGCGGTTCAAAAACCTCAAAACATTAAAACATTACAAGAAAACAATACACGACGGGTATGTTTGTTGGAAAACAAATTTAACAATAAAAAAAAAACGATCAAACATTTTTATCCAACATCGTATTTGACCGTTTATAGCCACCTCTCTCAACATTGCATTTATTCTTAAATGGCTTTCCATGTTCTAGATCAAACATTTTCATCCAACGTTTCGCGTTACGAACAAATGTTTGATCGTTTGCCACCCCAACCAACAAAATGTGCACAGCCGGTAAAAAGCAACCAAATGAACCACATAAAGTCGAAAACCGTACCCGTGAGTCAAGATTCTAAAGAATATACTTAATGCAAGCTCGGAGAATTTGTCCACAACAATAATAAACCTTTATTTTGAATCGCTTGGCTTTTCTGAACAAACACTAAATACTCTGGTGAGGTTTCGTTAATAATTTCTGCAGATATTCATCGGGAGTTGACTCAGTGAATATTTTCTAAGTGTCGAAAACATTGAGATTTCACTCTATACCCAAGCTCGACAGTCGCTTCTACTTTTAACCCAAGGCAAAATTTGCAATCGCTTGAGATTTCTAAACAAATATCTTATGTTCTTAGAGGAATTAAACGAGCTATTTCGAAAAAATTGGTCAAAATTTCTGACTCTCTAGTTCTTTTTAAATCAGTTTCAGGCTGCCGGGTATCTAGACACGTCGAACACTGTTTGTGCAACGTTATATTTGACAACTGACGATGTTGGATGAAAATGTGTGATCGTTTAGCCGGGGCTTTAATCCTTAATTTTACGAAGACTCATTGCGATTACGGGTTATAAGATAAGGGCAAAATTTTCTTAACGCTGTTGAGGCACCGAGGTCGAAAAACAGTCAGCCAAGCTGAGTGAAAAACAACGTAACAAAACAAACAAACAATTCAACTACTTCTTTGCGTCCAAAAGGAGTACAGATGACTGTTATTTATATCGAGTCGAGGGAAAAATAGAAGTTTCATTCTTGAACAAATAAAAGTAACAACGATTAAACCAAATGTTAAGCTTCAATTTGTTTAAATTACCTCACTGTCCTGTGTTGTAGAGGTTTCTACCACTTGAAAATAGGTAAGCTTCAGTAAAGTAAAAACAAGCATCCGCAAAAATAGCAAACGGTTTGTTCAAAGAAAGAGCTTCCTCCACAGAGTTTGAGCTACCATTAATGCCGGTGAACTGTTAAGCGACCTTTCTAGGTGAGATGCAAGATGCCGCGGTAAAGCCCTTGAAGCGTTGAATTATTTTGTTTTCAACCACACAATCGAGCCAAGTTTGAAGCTTTTCCTGAGAAAAATCTTTCGCTCTTCCTTTCATCACTTGAAAATTCACTTTCCGGAGTATCTTCTGACAAGTTCTTGATTTTTATCCCTTTTACGCGAATTAAAAGACAAACTTCGAGCGAAGAAGATGAAGTTGTTTTGCTCAAAATGAAGAAACCAACTGAATGTGAAATTACGAGCCGCAGAAAGCGCGCGAAAAATTAAGCCTTGATAGTATATCTAATAAATTTGATAAGCTTTCAAATTTTCTAGGCCAACTTCGATTGAAACTTCCTATTGTTGGGATTTCTGAGACTTGGCTTGATGAATGTTATCATTTTTGCGACATCGCGGGTTACAGTTTTTTGCATAAACCCAGAGTCACTCGCGTTGGTGGAGGTGTTGGGCATTTGAATTACAAACAACGTCCTGATCTAGCGTTCCCTGTCGACGGAAGTGCTGAATCTTTGTTTGTTGAAATTAATAGGACAAAAGAAAAGAATGTAATTGTCGGCATTATTTATCGACCACCCGACTCACTGTTAAATGAATTTCTGTCTGATTTGGACCTAGTACTGGGAAAAATTACCAAAGAAAATAAGCTTGTATTTTTAATGGGTGACTGGAATTTAAATCTAATTAATCACCATTGCCATAAAGCGACAAGTGACTTCTTGGATTTGTTGTACTCTAGGATGCTTTTCCCACTCATTACACGTCCCACTAGAATTACGGCGAACAAAGCTTCACTGATAGATAACATTTTCACGAACGATCCACTTTGTCCTTCAATAAGTGGTCTTTTTCTCAATGATATATCTGACCATTTACCGATTTTTTCATTTGTTTTGAAGAATAATAGCACCAGTGACAAGGACAAATACGTAATCTTTCGTGAAAAAAATGCGCATAATCTAAGTGCATTTAAAGATGACTTAGGTAGGATAAACTGGGCTGAAATACCTGGTTTAGATGATCCATCTTGCGCTTATAAAATCTTTATTGAAAAGTTTGTTTCAATTTATGATCGGTGTTTTCCACTCAAAAAAAAGAAAGTGAAGCGGTTCAATTCTCGTAAGCCTTGGTTTACTAAAGGTCTTGCTAATTCCGTTAAGAAGAAAAATATGTTGTATAAGTGTTTTCTTAATAACCCTAACTCTTCTAATGAAAATGTATACAAGTGTTACAAAAACAAACTCACCCATTCTCTTCGAGTTGCTAAGCGTTTATATTATGAAAAACAAATTGAGAAACTAAAATCAAATGTCAAGGCCATTTGGAAAGTTCTCAATGAAATTCTTAATAGAAATAAAGGTAAGCGTGGTCTACCATCCGTATTTAGGGCAGATTCTCGTGAAATTTCCGATCCAAAGGAAATAGCTAATCTTTTTTGTAAATATTTTACTAACATTGGCCCTAATTTAGCTAGCAAAATTCCTGCATCAGAAAAGTCGCATAGTTCTTTTTTACCCCCCAGACTAGTCAATTCAATATTTCTTGAAGTTGCAAATGAGGAAGAAATTATTGAAATATGTCGCACTTGTCGTTCAGGTAATGCTGTAGGTCATGACAATATTTCTATGAACTTAATTAAAGATACTATTGATATAATAATCTCCCCTGTTACTAGCTTGATTAACTTATCCATCACCTCTGGTATTGTGCCAAATCAATTAAAAATTGCTCGAGTTATTCCTTTATTCAAATCTGGTGAACAGGATATATTTACAAATTACAGACCCGTGTCTGTTTTACCTGCATTCTCTAAAATTCTAGAGAGAGTCATGTACAATCGTCTTTTAAGGTTTCTTAATGTCTATAAAATTCTCTCTGATAATCAGTATGGTTTTCGCAAACATCACTCCACTGCTTATGATCTAGCTTGTTTGTATGACAAAATCTCTTCCGCTATTGAAAATAAGGAATATACAGTTGGTATTTTTATAGACTTGTCTAAAGCCTTTGACACCGTTGATCATCAAATTTTAATTTCAAAACTAGAGCATTATGGTGTTCGAGGCACTGCACTTAGATGGTTTGAAAGCTATCTAAGCGATAGACAACAATATCTAGAATTTAATGGTATTTGTTCGGATTCTTGCCAAATAAAGTGTGGGGTGCCTCAGGGCTCTATACTAGGCCCCTCCTTTTTCTGCTCTATATAAATGATCTGTGTAATGGTGGTGGACTTTATTCTTTTTGCTGATGACACTAACATATTTTTTTCTCACAAAGATTTTAATTTACTTTCCGAAACCATAAATTCTGAAATGTGTAAATTAACACAGTGGTGTCGAGCTAATAAGCTGTCAATTAACTTTAAAAAATCGAATTTTATGGTTTTTAGACCACGCCAAAGGAGGCAAACACTTGATCTATCTATACAAATTGACAACAATAAGATTGATTGTGTGAAAGAAACAGTATTTTTAGGTGTTATCCTTGATGAGCATTTGTCATGGAAGCCTCACATTCTTAGTGTCTCTAGAAAAATATCAAAATCTATAGGCATTATTCATAAGTCAAGTTTTTGCCTTCCCAAAACTTCCTTACACTGTTTGTACTATAGTCTAGTTTACCCTTACTTAATATATTGTGTTTCAGTTTGGGGATCGACATATCAGAGTAATTTAAATCGCGTTATTCTTCTGCAAAAGAAGATAATAAGAATAATATCTAAAGTTCCTTTCGATTCCCACACTGATGTTCTTTTCAAAGAAAAGGAGATTTTGAAATTCTCTGACATTTATTTATACCAGATAGGTAAATTCATGTATCTATTCAAAAGAGGTTTACTTCCTAATTATTTTCGTGATATGTTTACTCTCGCAAGCCAGTTACATTCGCATTATACTAGAAATTGCAACCGTTTTTACATACCTCCCTGCCGAACTAATATTCGAAACTTTTCAATTCGGTTTCAAGGACCTAAGTTTTTCAACTCGTTAAGTCATGACATTCAAAACAGTGAAAGCATCCGTTTGTTTGGGAAAAGACTTAAAAAATTCCTTCTTTCTTAGGCAAATATACTCATTGTTGAGCTACTTACTTCTTCTTTTTCTTTTTTTTTTTTCTTTTCTTTTTAAAATAATACATTTCATATTTCATGCTGTCCCCGCAATTCGTATCCTATATTGTCAGGAAGCCTATAGTTCATAAGCCCCCGGCTTCTATATAGGCTTTCTTGTCATTACCACCTTAAATATTTGTAGTCTATTGTCATAAGTTTAAGTTATTATAAATTTCTTGTGTTTCGTATTTTTAAATTTTGTATTTTTATGTGGTTAATGGCAAATAAATGGAAATGGAAATGGAAATGGTCCCCCACACCTGGCTTGAGCCTGCGATCCAATCGAAAGCAAGTACCTAGTCAGCGGTCAACCTAAAATTACAGCTGACCTCGATGAGGTCTTAACTTGAACCCGCGATATGGTTATATGGTTATTATTAGGATATTATTAATTATTGTGCGACTCCGTCGTCGTCGTGCGGTCGCGCCCACGAGCAATACCACTAGCCATTTTTACCATGAGAAAAGCAATTGACGGGTTTCTATAGGTATGGTGCTCCGCTTGGCGGCCCTTCGGGCCCGCCGGAGCTCCGCTATAAAAAGAGTGTGCGCTAGTCTAGTATTGTTATCAGTATTATACTTGTTACTTTAGTTTGGTCGTAATGCAGCCGGAGCGTTATACTGGTCGTGCGCTGAACTGAGAGGTGTTCGCTGTCGACCGTAAAAGTAATGTGAGTCATGTATACGTGAGAAAGTCTTGGTCTTATATCGATCTGCGAACTATTTCGATTATGTACCGAACAGGTTGCAAGGCACCCGTGCCACAACGGAGAAAGAGAATTTTTTGTTCTCAAACAGAAGAAGAGTACAAACAGAATTGCTTTTTGAATATGTGAATGATCATCGTAGTAGTTATGAACACTACTTAAGCAGTAGTAAAACTAAAGTCTGAAAAAAAAAAGAATTCACACTTGTACGGGAATCGAACCCACGACCTCAGCTATACATGTGCAGTGAAGAAAGTCTAATTTTGGGGCTGAGGCTCAACTTTCTTATTTATTTATTTTTTTACCATTTGAGCCTGAAAACGTTCTTAACATGTTCTTAAAATTGTGTATTTGAGTTAATTGTCCTGTTAGACTACAGTTTTGCTTTTATTTTAATTTTTATTTATACTCATCTCTCTCACACACACAATGCATACACACACACACGCACACACACAAAAGAAAATGAGCAACATAAAGACGTTATGTTCTGAACGTTCTTATAAAAAAGTTCTTTAACTACTGATTAAGGAATGAATATGTGGATGATCATTGAAGTTATGAACACTACTTAAGCAGTAGTGAAAATAAAGCCTGAAAACAAATTCAGGCTTCTACGGGAATCGAACGCACGACCTCTGCGATACCGGTGCAGTGCTCTACCGACTGAGCTAACAACCCAACTGGGAGATGGTCATTTTGTTGGTTAGTAATATTTATATACAATACAGCCAACCATATAACTTGCACTACGGATACTAACACAACTAGAATACAGAGAAACTATAACTAGTAAACAAGACGTAAATAAAAATGAAAAAGGAAAATAAAGTAGAAGTGGCACATCCCTCGAGACAAACATATTTAGCGCGGCTCATGCATATAGTGTTGTCCATTTTGCTCTGAGTTTCCTCAGTGTGCTACTTTTAAAG
The DNA here is from genome assembly GCA_016490735.1 of Pachyseris speciosa. Classification (NCBI taxonomy): domain Eukaryota; kingdom Metazoa; phylum Cnidaria; class Anthozoa; order Scleractinia; family Pachyseridae; genus Pachyseris; species Pachyseris speciosa. The sequence continues at coordinate 942,131 of JAEMWC010000214.1, read as the reverse complement.
CACTTGTACGTTCACAAAGGATCTTTTCATTAGGTAAAAAGCTGAAGATTTCAAAGTTGGGAGAGGCTTTGGTTAACCACGAAAGAAAAATGTGATATTTTGCAATAATAACATAATGATTGAGGGCTATACAAATATTAAATTCAGGCTTATAGCCATATAAGATATCCGTAGCTTTTAAGGTGGCATTTTCCGATCTCTTTTCGTTCCACCAGCTGATTACCATTTGCCAAAGAATTTGAGTACTGGGGCATTCATATAGAAGGTGAAGTAAATTGTCATGGGGGTGGCTACAACGATCACAGCTCGGAGATTTTCTCAGCTTCATTTTATAAAGTTTGGTGTTAGTTGGTAGAATGTTATGTACCACCTTATATTGAAAACACCTAAGTTTGTTTTCCATTGTGACCTTGAAGGGTAATTCATAGATAGCTTTAGCCGTGAGATTTTGTTCGACTAGTCTCGTCTCTACATTCGGAGGTCTAAGCATTTTCAGCACAAACACTTTACACGCAATTTTGGCCGTGACGTTCGCAGAAGTGAGGTTGTGTTCGCCACTGTTATTGAGAGGCTCTGAATTAAGAATTGATATTTTCCATAGATCAGGGATCGCAGAAAGGAGACCATTATAAGTTAGAAACTCCACTGACAACCCATATTTTCGTTGAAAATCTTATCTCGATAGAAAGTTTTCGCTTTCGTTTAGAAGATGGTAAATTTTAGTAACCCCTTTTCTATACCATGACGAGTAAAACACTGGTTTCCCGTTATATTCTTATGAAACGATTGTTCCAAATAGTTTCAAGTTGATATTCCATAATCGTGGAAGGGTTCTTAGAGTGCAATTCCTGCCAAAGAGTCAGTATAACTCTGTAAAACCTTGCACATGTGTGGTCAAATTTAAATCGTGTGTATCAAAATTATATTCAAAGATACATCGACCCTGATATTGAGATATAACAGAGAAGAAGACGGAACACCATTTACTACCGTCTGTTTCATGTAAGCGTTTGCCGACCCATGCTGCTTTAAGAGATTTATCCAATATGGTGAAGTTGACCATATTAAGACCTCCTTTATCCACAGGAAGTACATGTATTATTGTTTGACGTTTTACCTTATCGGGCTTGAAGTTCCAGATGAATTTGAAGCAAATATCATTAACTTTTTCAGTGAAGTTCGGAGGTACTGTAAGAACAGACGTATTATAAACTAAGTGTCTTAACAATACAAATTCTTCCTAAATTCCTAGTCGTCCATTGATTTAAAACGTTCTTTAGCGTCACAAGCTTCTTTTCGAAATTGATTTTGTAACTAGTGGTGGAGGCATAGACGAAGGTGACATCTAGCGCAAATACATATTCTTCTGGCCACGCAATGTGGAATGGAGCGTGTTTCAGTGGCATTTTACGCTTCCAAGCCACATTTCTTCCGTTTTCGAGATATTTATTTTCAGCCTTGAGCAGGTTCCGAAATCGTTTGAGAGATTGAAAAAGTGGCTGGCCGAGCACCCATCCTTTATAAACGCTGTAAGGTCATCCGCATACTTACTTAGTTTTAATTCAGTCTCTTTGATTGTCAAACCACGGATATTTACTCGCGCTTCCCGCGTCTCGCGGGTCCAAAATTGTCGACGATTCTTCTTTTTTTATTATTCTTCGTCGTCGAGTTTCATCCACAAAGCTCACTTCCGGCGTTTCTACGCAAGCGCTAACTAATAATGGTCATTTTGGAATAAGTAAACTATTTTTACCTCATTAGCTATTCTGAATCACGGTGGCCTAGCGGTCTTCTTTACCGCTTGTGATGCAGATGTTCCGGATTCGATTCCGCTGTCGATACCTTTTTCTTTTTTTTTTTTGCGTTCCTTTTTTTCATCTTCTTTTTTCAATATTTTTTGTACAAGTGTTATAATTATATTGTAAGTTATAAATGGTTGAGCTGTAAAGCAATTTTCAAGGGGTGTATGTTTATAGGGGTCTATGGATATACACTGCAAAGAAACAGACACGATGAATGATGCCTGTTGTCACGTATCGGAAAACGTCGATTCACCTTGTGTCTTTGAGGTCTGAACAACTAATATGTTAAAAGAATTGTCCATACGAATGTTTGCAAGTTCAACTGCGAGAAGAAAGCTTTTAACCTGACCGAACTTACCTCCAGATGTTTTTAATTAGCCTGGCTGCCGTGTTTCCCCGTGTCCGCTCCATTAAGAGGTAGTACATTTTGTTGAATAACTCAAGTACGGGATATCATACACCCCTGAGACTTTGACAGGTAGTTTATTTACTATTTTTCCACAATATCTCAATTTCTGGACATTAGTTTTTGAATGATAAGCAATTAGTTTTTACTTGCGTGATTTGAAACTGACCGCAGAAACGTTCGGCTTTCTTATGTTTCAAATGAATTTGTAAACAGTTTCACTCTGTTGATTATTTTTCTCCTCACATTTCACCGAGACTCCATTAACGTTTATGCGAAATAAAACTACATCGTTCGATAAGCGCTTTCTTTCTCAAACAAATATCCATCGAAGCGAAAACAAGTGTGCTTAGTTTTTTGGGAATCAATACACTATTTTATCACATTACATTGCGATGAACCTCTGTGGCCAAGAAGTCATTGTTCCTGCCTCTGACTCAGCTAACCCGGGTTCGATATCTATTAGTGGCATATATCGCGGGCTTTTTTGTTGTTGTTGTTGTTGTTTCTCTTTTTCTTCTTCTTTTTTGCAAGTGTTACAATTATTGTTCTCAATGGTTGAGCTGTAAGGCAAGTTTGTAATTTTAGGGGGATATATGTTGATAGGGTCTAAAGAAATAGACTCCAACACAAGCTGAGCGCCATGCGTCCGATGTAAGAAAGACAGACTTCTCTCTATTCTTTTGCTTAGCGCTAAATTAGGGATACAATGCTGTTTTTTGCAAGCCCGAGATTAGGCTAATTGAAGCCTCTTGTTTCATTTTCTCTGATCGCGTGGGCAAGGACTTCAATTGCTAGGACAAAAAGAAGCCCTGACAAGGGGCAACCTTGTCGAACGCCTCTGTAGAGCTGGAAAAAGTCTGACGCGTAACCATTGTTCATAAAACAGCTTGTGATGTTAGAGTAAAAGGTGTGAATCCATTTTCGAAACATCGGGCCAAAGTACTTTGTACTCGAGTACTTTGAACAGTAATTCCATTCTAAAGAATCAAACGCTTTTTCAAAATCTATAAAAAGTAACATGCCTGGCAATTTTTTTCCTCATACAATTCAGTCACATCGGAAATCAACCGAATATTTTCTCCATTTTTTTTTCTCGATTTTTGACATAGCCTGTTTGATCTCTATCGATCAGTATTGGCAAGAATTTCTCTAGCCGCTTTGCAATACATTTCGTGGCTATTTTGTTATGGTCAGCCTGGGCGGGTAACCCGCTTAGCTTGGGTGAGTTTTCTCCATGTGAATGCTGGAGGTGTGGTGTGGTGATGTTCATCCGGGCAATTGTCTCTGAATTCTGATATACGTTCTTAGCGACCACGCGATAGCATTTTAAACCTCACCCCAGCGCCCCGGGGTTGCATGTGAAGGCCAGCTTTTTTTTTGACCACGGGTAAGTGGGGTACCTCACCTTCCCCGGGTCCCCCACCGCCATGTGAACAGGCCCTCACTTGTGCGAGGAATCAGGTGGTTCGTAATATACCCGTGAGTGATGAGTATGTTAGAATGAATATATGAAAGTCATATATTTGAACTGCGGATTAAAGAATGAAAACCGTATGTGAATGATCATCGCAGTAGTTAACTCAGAAAACATAACTGAACAACCGAAGGCAATAGGGGACTTAAGATTTGAATTGTACGAGTACGAGATCGAGTACGAGTGCGAGTTTCAAACTTCAAACCAGTCACCTCCACAGATCCCTCACTCTTCCTTATTGCTTAACGGCAGGATTCATATCAAAAGTGATGATGTAAAGCACGCTAACTAGATTTAAAAAGTCGTCCTCATCCTCATCCTCATCCTCGTCCTCATCCTCGTCCTCGTCCTCGTTCTCGTCCTCGTCCTCGTCCTCGTCCTCGTCCTCGTCCCCGTCCTCGTCCTCGTCCTCGTCCTCGTCCTCAATCTCGTACTCGTAGTCAAATGTAAAGGTCCCTAATAACTGACATACATTAAACAAGCTGCAACCTTAGTACTGGTAAAGTAAATAAGTCAATGTGCAGTTTAGCCGGTAGGATAAAGTCCTTAGTTCAACTGGACATAGGGTGAAATATGGAGCAAACACGTTTGAGAGATAATAACCACAAACCGTACGAGGAAAAGGGAATGAGAAAGGGAATTAAGGTTTCAAACTTACCCTCTGCGCGGGACCTACCTTGGATGCCAGAGGTCTTCTCGCTCACTAGCGCTTTCGCGGCTTCACCCCTCTCTGAGTTCCGCTGTCCCCCCCCCCCCCCCCCCAAAAAAAAAAATAATAATAATAATAATAAAACCTCTCGCACTCAGGGTACGCGGGACCAGAAATCGGTTATAAAAACATGCACGTGAACAGCAGGTGCCCAACAAATTGAATGCAGTATTTGTTGTCTTGTCTTAGGTGCAACCCCTTACCTACAAAGGAGACGCAATCCGCGCAAAAGAAAACAAAGGCCATTGTTTTCTCAGCATCAGGTTCACACGATGGAACAGGAATTTGCCAGGCATCGCTACGTCTCTGAAGAAAAACGAGCAGAGCTTGCTTCCAAACTACACCTTACAGAGACTCAGGTAAAGACGTGGTTTCAAAATAGGAGAACTAAATGGAGAAAAGAGGCCAGAGATGAGCTGGAAACGGCTTTGATGGACAGTAACAGACGTTGGAAACAGGACACTGGCATAGATGATCCATCCTCTTCAATGACCCGAGCATATAATGAAGTATTCATAGACTTGGACAATTATAAACTTAGACCAACCTAAATGAATTCTTTAGTGAATAACCAACGAAGGGAAAACTGATTTTTTTTTTGATTTTAAAAAATAAAGGCCGATTTTGAAGTATTATACTTAAGATTTCTGAAACAAAGTAAAGCGAAATAGAGTGATAACTACAGAAATATCAACAAATCTTAAATTGAAATTTAATTTCCAGTCGACAATGTTGTATATTCAGTAAACACCAAGACGATAGATACTGAAGTGAACAACCATTCTCTGCCTTGATTATATTCACATCGTGTAGTTAATTGTTTATGATTGAGGGAATCAATGTATAGCAGATAAGCCTTGTAATTTAACCACTTCCAGATCAAAGCAAAGCTAAAAAGCACGTGCATAGTTTTAATTGTGTTTGAACTTGAAGCAAAATAGGACCATTTAATCAAGAAACTTTTGATAAAATAATTAAGAAATAAAGTTTTGTTGTGCCATTACTTAAGAAGTTGTGTGTCAAACATATTTACTGGGAATACCAAACTGCGCCTCATGAATGTCTGATTTGATTAGCAAATTTGGGTCCATGACTAAGCTCATGCTAGCTGCTAAGCTAATAGGGCCGTTTATACGAGAGAAAATAAGCCGCGGCTTACATAAGACGCGAAAGGAACCATTTATACGAGTAAAAACTCTAGGCCAGGATAAGCCGCAGCTTGAGAAAGCCGTGAACGTAGATTTTGTACCATTTATACGGAGTGTTCGCGTCTTATGTAAGCCGTGGCCAGAGTAAGCCGCGGCTTATTTTCTCTCGTATAAACGGCCCTAATGTGTTTCAAGAAATTAACAAGATCGATAAATTTAGCATGTGTAATGGAGAGTTTCCATTGATATTTATGAGCATGGTTCTGGTGCCAAACTTAATAGGTCTAAAACCGAAGCCAAATGGCTTGGGGATTGGAAATCTGGTTCTGATGAGTCCCTTGGTCTTACATGGATTAAGAAAATGAAGATCCTTGGGGCTACTTTTGGTACGGTGCGAACAGAAGAAGATAATTGCCAACCCAAATTGAACAAACTTGAGAAATCTCTCAATTTTTGGAACTCTAGATCCCTGCCCTTCCCGGGTAAGGCGTTAATCATCAATACACTCGGTTTGAGCAAACTGGTGTATCTACCAAGAGGTCTTACTCTGCCACCCTAGGTCCTTGCTCGCGTTAATACATCAATCTGGCCCTTCCTTTGGGGTTCTAAGATGGAAACGGTCAGTCGCACTAAAGAAGAATTACGAAGAATTACAGAATTACGAAGCGAACACAATCAAATGGCCGAAATCCTCAACCGCGGCCGATCATAGTAAAGCTGACGGATTTTCAAGACAAAGTTTTTATCAAATCCTTCATCAAGAATCTCCCAAGAGGTACCGGATTTGGAATATCCGACGATTTCCCCAAAGAGATCGACGAAATAAGAAAGAAGCTATATCCGATACTAAAGGCAGCCAAGCGCGAGAAGAAGGCTGCATAGCTCAACGTCGAAAAGCTGATCATCGACGGTGCTCTTTACCGTGGCGAAGAAACATTACAATTTCCTTTCTATGAGCGTTTAATGGACAATCAGTTAAGGTAGAAGAACTGCGACTTTCCACGCTCTCTATCCAGTCAAAAACCGCACAAAGCTTTAGGTTAAGTCTGTAATAGTTAGAACTGTGTCGTTCTGTTAGTATTTCTTTCCTTTTTAAATTGTTCTTCTGTCGTGTTTGTCAAACTTGTTCTGTTGTTAACAACGCAATAAGAATCAAGCCTTGTAATGCCGAATATCAGTCGCACCGTGAGCATATTATTAAGACAACTTTGTTTTTGGTTATTTCTTGGATATCACATTTATCTCTTGATCAGAAACTAAATGTAATCTGCTGTTATCACTTAACGTAAGAGGACTAAACAGTTCGAGAAAGCGAAGACAAGTTTTTTGTTGGTTGCATCAGTAACAATCGGATATAATTTTCTTGCAAGAAACTTATTCCTCACCGGAATCTATAAAAAGATGGAAAATGGAATAGGGAGGCAAAATCGTGTCCAGCCACGGCTCTTCTCATAGTAGAGGAGTTATGATTTTATTCAAACTACGTCTTGACGTTAACTTCGAAAAAATTACTGCAGATAATTATGGCAGGTGTATTTTAGCCGGGATTATTATTGATGGTACCAACGTAGTTTTGGTAAACGTTTATGCACCAAACGATGCAACCCAATAACTTGTATTCCTCGGAGACCTTTCAAAAGAATTCCTAAGTCCGTACGCCAACGACAATCTCGTGCTAGGAGGTGATTTGAACTACACAATTTGCAGTTTAGACCAAAAATGGTGGTAGACCGATTGAAGGAAAAAAAGCTTCTCTCAATGAACTCCCATTGTTAATCAAAACGCTGATTTACCCGATTCCTGGCGCTTCAAGAATCCAGATCAACCGGGCTTCACATGCGCTAACCCATCAATGAAAATTACGTGGAACTACTAACATTTAAAATTCCAGAGTTTACAAAAAAGCATGACCAGGTCAGCGACAAAGGGTTGAAATGGGAAATGATTACAATGGAAATTCGAGCTTTTACGATAGCATTTTCAAAGAAGAAAGCTAAACGAAAACGTGACGAATAATCACCTCTTTTGTCGGAAATGATGAGATTACAGACCCAACTCCAGATAGGAAAATGGTATACTTTCCTTATTGGTATCGAGCAGGAGTAAAACAAATCTCGGACCTTTTTGACTCCTGTGAAGGCCGTTTCCTTCCATTTAACTCTTTTTGCAATAAATTCAACCTGAAATGTAACTTTTTACAATATAATAGCATTCTTTCTTCTATTCTCCAAAATTGGAAGAAAATATTGCAAGAGGGTTCTGAAAACCCAGTTACACCTTCCACCTCAATTGGTTCACTGACATGCAAGGCAATATACGGAATGCTGTTAAACCTTGAAGGGTCTGGGAACATTTTCCCCTACCCTTACCTCGGTGCTAGGTACCTAGTTTGTTCCCTCCGTTTTAACCGCTTTGTTCTTCCGCTGGCCCTCTGTTCCTCCTAACAGGGCCTCTATTGCGCGCCTACTCGTGAAGTATACGGCGTTTGGGCTTTTAGAAACAAAGCCACCTTTATAACGTTAATCATGACCATCACGCAATCGTTAGGTTCATTTCGAGTGATATCAAACAAAGGATTTTGCTTGACCACTTTCGTCTTTCGGAGTCTCTTTTCCAGGAGTGTTGGATCACTCCCAGCTTTTGCGTCGTAGAGAATGGCCTTCCGCGTAGAAATATTTAAGTGTGTCAGATTTAAGTCTAACTTGTATAATATATTTTTTAATTTTCCAACAGATTTTTCTATTTCAAACACAAAGAGTACTACTTACAATTACTTACGTCACTAACACTACTGTACGTACATTGTTGACAATAAGATACTTACAAAAACGGTACTTACACTATTTATACATACCAGTAAAACAACGCTTTCGAGTGGTATACCGTGGAATATCCACGAGTCACTTGCAAACAAAATTCAAGTGACTCGCGGGATATTCCAAGGTATACCACGAGAAAGGGTTGCATAACTATTTTATACCATTCCATAGAAAATACAGTGACCAGCAAGGCCAGCATAATCAATGCGAGATACGCGCAGACTTGAATGGTTTTGAAATGGCTTCCTAATGTCCACCCTCTCGACAGCGTTCTTAAACCTTTTTCAAAGTTTTCATTAATTATAATTCATGACCAAATTACAAATAATAAAATATTAATGTCAAATAAAGTTATTATAGTCAAACGGTTGTAAAATTCGTACTAATTTTCAACCGCTAAAAACAATCAAATATCAAACAAAAAGTTTCAAAACTTTCTCAAAATGTTAGCGAGTTAAAATTCATGATATAAAATGCAAAGTGGCAAGTCTTTTTCAGTCAAAAATTCATACTAATTTTCAAACACTAAAAGCATTTAAATATCAGACAGAAAGTTTAAGGCTGTCTCAAAATGTTAGCAAGTTAAAATTCATGATGTAAAACGCAGTGGCAAGTCTTTTTCAGACAGCAAACCACGTTCAAACACTATTCAAGACTGCTGTCACTGTCAATTTTGCGCCGAACTCTTTTAAATTGTCGTTGTGGACTGCTTGACTGGCTTCCCGTTAATAAAGTTTTAAAGAAAGTTTTAAAGTTCCTCCGATTATTGTTGCATGAGCGCCAAACAGTTGAGTTTGTTGCGGAGAAATGCAGTTGTGGCTGAGACGGAGCTTCTGACTTTGTTGTTGTTGTTGTTGTTGTTTCGTAACGGCCGTCAGCTTGTTGATGCTTGTGTCCGAAGGGAATGTAGCCCTACAAGTACTGATAGTATTCTTGCTTAAAATTAAAAAAAAATTCAAGAAAAAAAAAATAAAATTCGAGACATTTCCTCCAAGTGTTTAATGCTTGCAATCTTGTGATGATCCTTGATGGCATCTACGCGTTTATGGCCAGACAGCTGGATTATCCGGTAGCTTGGAACGTTTGCTTCGCACAAATCATTCAGTACAGGTTTTCGAGCACTGTTATTTCTTACATTTTTCTCGTTGTTTAATCCAGTTTTCTACCCTATTGTCTTTAACAGCTTACCGAGGCTATTGACGCCAAGTCTTTGGTTTTTGTACCAAATGTCTCTATTTTCAAATGCCGCTCAATCGCGTTTCTAAAACTTGTCAAGGAATCAGGCTCATATTACTCTCCATCTGGCTTTCGAATCTCCAGAATGAAACGACAAACGTAGTTATTCAATTCTGCTGGAGAAATGTCGGCCAGGCGTCTTTCCTCTGAACGAGGTCATGGTGGTTCCTGAATGAACTTTACAAGCTTGCTGACATCCGAATTGGGTTTCTTTACTGTTCTTGGGTTTCTTTGCTCTTCAACGAAAACATCAACTTCTTGATCAGTCAGCGGTGTTTTGTTGCTCAAACCTTCATTTTCTTCTGAGTTTTTCACCTCAAAATTTAAGCCGTGTGAAAAATTTGGCTCTGGTATGACTCAAAAGCCTCAAACAACAGTTGAATGATACTGGTGGGAATCTGTGATACCGTTGAATTGCACTGATCGATGGGAAGGTTCGGTGGAATACTGACGAATATACAACGGCTTTCCTGCATTCTGATGGAATGTATTTTCTATGGTATGATATAAAGTGCGGTACGTACGCTGCTACTACTACTACTACTACTACTACTACTACTACTACTACTACTACTACTACTGCTACTGCTGCTGCTGCTGCTGCTACTACTACTACTACTACAGCTAGTGCTACTGCTGCTGCTACTGCTACTGCTACTGCTACTGCTACTGCTACTGCTACTGCTACTGCTACTGCTCCAGAATGAAATGACAAATACTGCTATTGGTACTGCTACTTCTACTGCTACTGCTACCCCTACTGCTACTGCTACTTCTACACAGAATATTAGTTTGATTACAAAAAGATAGTATGTGTAAGGCAGCTTCAGTTTCAAAAGCAAAAGGAAAGGTGGGTATAAGTTGTAGGGTATTAAAAGATTTATAACTTTGATTTGTGATTTTTTTTCAATGTCAAGTTTGCTTTTCAGAACAGCAAGGAAGGTTTCAAAGAAATAATGCCTTCATCTCTCGCAGCAGTATAAATGTAATATTTTGCCGAGATTCAAACCAAGTTGTAACGCGAAATTGTTCGTAAAGCCATAGATAATATTTTCTTCATTGCGCTCGATGGAATCGTCATATTTTGTATCCACCAATTTGTAAATCAAGAGATTTTGTCCAGAAACTTTTGACATGTGAACAGACTATAAAAACGGTAAATTCCGTTATAGGCAATCGTTGTTTTACAACTGTATCAGGTAATGATTAGTTAATGACATTACTTCACCACGTAAGATTGTAGTTTTCGCACAAATAGCAGTGTATTGTAGTTATTTCTTTGGTTATATCCTGGACGTCCTGGCTGCCTCCTGGACGTCCTGACTACGTTCTGGATATGTTTGGTTATGTTCGGGCTATGCCCTTGGTGTAGTCTTGGATTAAAACTCTACGTTGGAGCCAAGTTCTGAGTGAAATTCTCGTCTCGAAGATATTCGCTTGCCGTAATAGATCCCGGCCTCACCGCAGCCAGCGAGTTCCCCCGGATTTAAAGAGTTTTCCCCAGGTTTTACGGAAGAGCTTTCCCAGGCCAAAAACCTGTTTGCACAAATGTGACGTATAACTTTAGATTGGAAGACGACGGGTCTAATATCTTTAGTGACTTTAAAAGGGATCTTGTAGATGATTTGAATTGCGTTGTCATCTAAGTTTGCTTGCTTCATTCTTCTTTCAGCAGTTGGAGGTTGGAATATTTTTTTCCCAGTGTCTGGGACCGGGTTTCGTGAATTTCTTTTAATATTTGAATCCAGTCTCGGGGGAAGGCACTACACAATATAATGCAAGATATTTAAGAAAGCTAGAAGACTTCAAATGAAACTTGTTGCAAAATTCGTTAGGAGTAAGGAATTTGTTTTTGTCGAAGATATCTTTAACTTCAGTGATTCCAGCGTTGTGCCATTCCTTTTTATATACAGCCAGACCTTCTATTTTAATAAACTTGTTGTTCCAAATGATTTCCTCTAAAATTTGTCCTTTAGATTGAGGGGTATGTTGGTTTATTGTCTGCCAGATTAAGAGTACATCTTTATAGAAATCAATTGGCATAGTTACTGATTGAGATGCTTGAAATCATAGTTGCATTTAATAATAATAATAATAATAATAATAATAATAATAATAACCTTTATTTACCCTCGGTAGTATTTATAGCACAAAGGCTAGTGGGGCCGAGCAAATACAGAAACAAACAAAGTCAAATTAAATCAAATCAAATGTTGGTTTTTGGGGAGAGGGGAAAACCGGAGTACCCGGAGAAAAACCTCTCGGAGAAGAGTAGAGAACCAACAAACTCAGCCCAGTTATGACACCGAGTCCGGGAATCGAACCCGGGACACATTGGTGGAAGGCGAGCGCTCTCACCACTACGCCAACCCTGCTCCCGCCTTGGTGTCTTACAAATACTAGGGGTATGTGACTCCAGCTGGCATCCTCTTTACTTTCATTTAGTCTTCGTATCGAAACCACTTTGAGTGCATTGTTTATTATTTCAAAGTCAAGCAAATTTAAACCGCCTTTTGATGTTGGGCCGATCATCGCGTTATGCTTGATTTTCGGTGTACCGTTCCAAAGTCGCAAATAGATTGTTTCACTGAGGCTATAAAAGTTGCAGGAATTTTAAGAACAGATGTGTTATAAGAGATTTCAGAATGTTAATGCGACCGAACAGGGTGAGATTTCTTGGTTTCCATAAATTTAAAAGAGTTTTCATGGATTTTTTTTCAATTCAAAGTTCTTTTTAAAGCAATCGTTTTCATCGTAGGAGAAATTAATTCCAACTGACGGCTAAGCGATATTGAGTGGTTTTGACTTGTTACCTTTGTTTTCACCTATTAGTGTAGCGGCTAACATCATCTTTTTTAGCAAAATTGTTCACTTAGTGATACGAGGGCTGTCCAATACTCCGACATAATGAGATTCATGATACCTTGTGATAGAAATCACAAAGTGTCCCCAAACCATATTTCTTAACAAAATAGTAACAGTTTTGTGACACACTTTGTGACACTTTGTGATGTCTATTGTGACGTACTATGAATCTCATTATGTCAGAGTATTGGACATGTATGAGTGATACAAGCATCACATTTCACAGAAATGTTCTAAATTAAGTATTCTTTCATTCTGATCGATTAGACACTTGAAATTCGGCGATATAACACTTTTTTGACAATTTAAAAAATACGTGGTCTTTTTCTCCACATGGTAGCCACTGTTAAAAAGGGGGGGGGGGGGGTTAAAATAGGCCTGTGCGACTCCCACAAGCGTGTTTTTAGCCTTTGAAAGCTATTTGCATGTTCTAACGAGTAAATCTTTCAGGGAACGCAATTTCTAGTATGATCAGTGTTAGTGGCGGTTCCTTAAATATTTCTCTGAGCGTCGGTTGTTTTTCTATGAAGTGCCATTTGCTCATAAGGATTTCTCTGACATTTGTCACTGATGGGTGATATCGTGTTACAAACTGCTTTTTAAACTCTCGTGACATCAATGTTTGCGTTTTAGTTAGAAACTTTCGGTCTCTTTCCACGTTTGATTTCCGAACTTAAACGATCGGTTTCGCGATAATGAAAACGAGTTAGAACCTTGAGGAACTCTTGTTCCGCAGTTTTGCAGATGGGCTTAATGTCAGTTTTGAATTCAGTGTCCGCTCTAATGCGAGCTTTTTGCTGTGTACTGGCAATGATTCTGGGCAAGTTTCTCTTTCCGTATGTCTTTTGAGTGTCTTTGTTGCCTTCTCGTCAGTAGCCGATTGCTGAGAAATGGTAGAAATGAGTTCTCGATATCATTTCTTTTCTGGTGGCCTTTGGCTGCTTTCAAATTCTTCATATTCTGACTCAAACAAACACTGATGTCACGAGAGTTTAAAAAGCAGTTTGTAACACGGTATCACCCATCAGTGACAAACTCAAAAGAAATCCTCATGAGCAAATGGCACTTCATAGAAAAACAACCGACGCTCAGAGAAATATTTAAGGAACCGCCACTGACGCTGGTCATACTAGAAATAGAGTTCCCTGAAAGACATACTCGTTAGAGCATGCAAATAGCTTTCAAAGACCAAAAACACGCGTGTGGGAGTCGCGCAGGGCCTATCTAACCCCTGTCTCTCTAGGCTGAACTGTACAGCTTTGTGTAGCTGTTCGTGTGAAAAGTAGCTCTACCTGGTCATCGACTATAGTAGGCATACAATGTAAATTGTATAGCAGCACCATTTAACACTGTTACGAAATCCAGCCAGCTAGCTAGAAATTGCTGGGCGTATTGAATTACCGTACTGAATACGTCACCTGTAGCTGACGCTGGTCATACTAGAAATAGAGTTCCCTGAAAGACATACTCGTTAGAGCATGCAAATAGCTTTCAAAGACCAAAAACACGCGTGTGGGAGTCGCGCAGGGCCTATCTAACCCCTGTCTCTCTAGGCTGAACTGTACAGCTTTGTGTAGCTGTTCGTGTGAAAAGTAGCTCTACCTGGTCATCGGCTATAGTAGGCATACAATGTAAATTGTATAGCAGCACCATTTAACACTGTTACGAAATCCAGCCAGCTAGCTATCTAGAAATTGCTGGGCGTATTGAATTACCGTACTGAATACGTCACCTGTAGCGTAACCTGTATATAACAGTACTATGCGAGATCAGCTCCTGTTAAAGAAAGAATTCTTTAGAATTATTTGGCTGTTTTCAGAAACTGAAAGACTTATGGGATAACCAATTGTATTCAAAGGATGCTAGCAGTAAAAAGTTGTAATCAGGGAGTAATAAATTGCTCAAAATGTTGCTTCAAGATGAGTTGGAAGTAAAGATATTATTTAAAATGGCCTCCATTTTATCACATCGCCATTATCACCCATTATTAGGCATTATCACCCATTATTAGGCATAATCGACTAGAATGAAAGAATAGACAATTTAGAATGTTCCTGCCAAATTTCATGCTTGTATCACAAAGTGAACAATTGAAGCTGTTAGCCGCTACACTATATCCACATCCCTTCTGTCTTAGATGAATTAACTTCTAGGCCGGAGCATTTTTGGAAGGCGCGAAGGAGTTTAAACACGTTTTCTGCTGAAGTTGTATCGGACACGAAGGTGGTTATATCATCAGCATACTGTGAAAGTTTGAATTCTCTACCATAAATTTTAATACCGCGGATCTTATCATCGCTTTTTATAGCGTTTGCTAAAATTTCGGCGGACAGCCTTGTCTAACTCCGCGTTGTAGGGAGCAAAATCCGGAAGCATGACATCGTGTCCATTATTAATAACACAGCTGGAGCACTTGTTATAAAAAGTTGTTATCCATCTTTTGAGCTGAGGGCCGAAATTAAAAGCTTTTAATGATTCAGAGTGAAAAGACTTTTTCAAATCAATGAATATTGCTAAGCCAGGTTTATCTTCTAAAGAAATGACTTCTTCTTCTTCGATCAGCCTCATGATTTTTTCCTATATATCGATCTTCGATGTATCCAGTTTGGTTAGTCTTCATTGACGAGTTTCGGGAGAAATTTAGAAATCCGACTCTCTATGGTTTTAGTAGCAATCTTATAATCAATATTAAGAAGTGAAATAGGTCGCTAGCTTTCTAAGTAAATTAAGCCGATTTTTTTGTTTTTTCGTAACAACAGTTACTTTAATGATTCCTTGTTCTTGTGTAATGTTCAGTTGTCCGTGTTTGAAACTTTGAACCATCTCTTCTCCTAATAATGACCAGAAGTGCAAATAAAATTCAACTGAGAGCGTGTCACTTCCTGGGCCTTTGCGCAATGTTTTAAAGTTTGAAAACATTCTTCATTGGTAAGAGGCAATTAGAGTTCTTCATGTTCGTCCTCGTTAAGTTTAATTAAGTTAATGTGGTGGGCGTCGCTGGTAGGAACTGCTGTGTACAGATTCTGGTACAAAAGTTTCTGAAGCTTTAAAATTTCATCAGGGTGTGTGGTTTCTTGTCCGTTCTTCAGCTTAAGTCGAGATATATAAGATTTAGAACTTTGCCTTTTTTCTAAGTTTAATGTTCATGCCATCTAGTTCGGCTTCTTATAATGGCGTCTTTAGTTTTATATGCTGCTAACTTATCAAGGTCCGATCTAAGACGGTATAGCTTGGTGATGTTCTCTTTTGTTCTGCTTGTTGCTAATATTTTCATCAGTTAGTCGATCTGATCGGAAAGCTCTTTTTCAGCATCTCTGCGTTCTCTAATTTTCCTCTTGCAGTATTGTACACAAAGGCTTCTTATTTCCATCTTGATCATGTCCTGCAGGAGATCTTTGTTTTCTAGACAGCAATATTTTTCTTTCTGTTCCGAAATCTTATCCTCTAATTGGTCGATGAAAGTGTTATTGTTAAGCAGCGAATTGTTAAATTTCCAGAATCCAAGGCCTCTTTGTACATAATCTTTAGATTGGAGATTTAAAATTATCGCCGAGTGATCAGAAAGTGTGGAGTGTTTCACGCTTCCCGAAGATAATTATGAAAAACAAGCTCGGTTATCGAATGATTGAACTCGGTTTTCGCAAAATATCGTGATTTGCCAGTGTCTCGCAGATTAGGTCGTTCCTTTCAGGAAATCCTTTTTCAGATTTAGACAATCCATATTGTTCAGATTTTTCTGCCAGCTGGAACAAAAATCTGAAAAAAAAAGATCTATCCACGAAGCGAGAGGCCTGGAAAACTTGTTTTTGTTGATGGCGGGTTTTCTGAGAATGCCGCTCGCTTTGCTCTCCTTACTGGAGGAACTCAAATGGAACGAAAATCTGAAATACCAATCCAAACGATCCACGTTCGGAGGTGGATTGTTTAGATTGTAATCTAAGATTGGTTTCGCCATAAATGGAAAAGGAAATCTAATTTTCGATCGCAAAATCCGATTTTAGATTGGTTAATAGCAACGCTTCCTTAATTATTTGCCTAATAATTGATCTGCTCGCCACTGACAAATCATGATATTTTGCTGAACCTCGTCCACTAATTGTTAATTTTTTGCCGTCTTCATGTCTCGGGGCTGAAAACAACGCGGGAAATTAAGTTTATTTTTTTTACCTTTTGGTCGTAAGACAACGGCTAAGACCTTTAAAAAGAGATCACCCCAAATGAATTGATTCTGCGGATTAGGATGCTAATGGCGGATGGGGAAAACGAGCATGGGAAAATGAGGATAGAAAAGTGCGGTTGGAAAAAAATATATGAATATTAAAAAACAAATGAATGTAAAGAAGAACAATAAATAGTATTGTAAGAATACTACTGTCTCTCTGGAACCAGAGTCAACTTGTGTACGATTAATTTTCCCCAGATACCCAGATACAGGCCTTACACGACAATGCCCCAATTAAAGGCCCATTGTCACCCTTGATGCATCGCGCGCCGCGACCGTTAATTCTGGAATTTTGTGTAACACGAAATTACTCAGTCTTCGAAGCTCTTGTTTTATCGCTCTTGTTTTGTCGCATCGTGGACAAATCTCCAAACTTATGGCTGTAAATATGTTCTCTGTTTATTCTTGTTCATTTTCCTTGTATTATTTTTGGAACATTTTGTATGTATGGAAATTTTTGTCCGTTTAAAGTCAAAAGAGTCAGTGTAGCAATAGTCGGTATAGCCGCAGTAACTTCGCAGCGTTGTTTTGTCGGCAAAGTGAAGTTCAAACCGCAGGATTTACAGAGACTCGTTGTTCAAGTTTGGTGCTTTTTACCTCGAAGCTTTCACGAATTTGCTGAGCTTGTTGGAGCCGAATTACTGTGATTTGGAAACTGATTTGATGGCGAGTATTAAAAATATTAATGGTACGTGTCTGGATAAATATTTTCCGTATGTTTGATGTTTTACCTCAAGGTTAGCCTGCGAAGCAGTCGATTCCTTGCCAAACGCTGTGGGATATTGAGCAAGCGAACAGACGATCGAGCAAAAAAAATTGGAAAGAAGCGGGGAGGGGGTGGGGGGCGAAGGAATCGGCGATTCCTTCGCCCCCACCTCCTCCCCGCTTCTTCCCATTTTTTTTGCTCACCCAGTGTCACGCTTGCTAACTCCTGTGTCACGCTCGTTCGCCCGCTCGCTTCCTCGATCTCCCAGCGCAACGTATGGCAAGGAATCGACTGCTTCGCAGGCTACCTCAAGGTCAGTTTGTGTAATGGGTTCTGCGGCTTTGGTAGTCTCTTCAGCGTTTTTAATCCGACTTGTCGCTAAGTCTCTTTATCGACTTCTATTTTTATGCCCCATCGGACATTCTAGCTTTACATTCTACCAGTTCGCAACTTGCCTAAACTGCGTGATTAATTTCTCTTTCTTACGGCCGAGATCCCGTGATCGATGAGGACTACACCGCTTGTGTTTCCTACCGTATTTTGATGCGGAGTTCAACCTTTTCCTTCTTTTGTCTAGCTGCAGAGTCGACTGTATTTTGAACACAATATAAAGCGAAAGGGCAGGATAATTGAATGAGAACAACGTATGAGTATTTTTCTCACTGCAAATTTGAAACCATTCACCGACAATAAATATTTTCTTGTGGATATTTTCTCACCATCCTCCAGATCCTCGGCACATAATTAGCGAGTTTTATCAATAACGGATCGTTCAATACTTTGCTGTTTCGATTTTAAATCTGTGAACGGATTGTTCACGGTTTCAATGACGAAATGTGAAGAAATATGCAAGTTGAATTTGTAGCCATTTGCTTTGCGAAACCGGGGACGAGCGACAACTCGGCTTGATGAACCAGATCAAAAGCGCGATAAAAATAATTGACCAATCAGAGGCATCATTTAACAATGGCGCGATTTCAAAACAAAAACAAACGACCGCGTTGGATCAAGGGTGATGATGGGCCTTTAACTCCGCCTATCCCGCGTTGGTAAACCCTACTGTATTTTGATTTTTATTGCTGCGGAGCGAGCGAGCAGCAACATAATCAGGATTTAAGAATATATAAGAGGAGTACGAATTCTCGAGTTCATCGCTTTTTACCACAATGCATTGCATTTAACCACACTGCACTGCGCCACTTTTTACCAGAGTGCGTTGCGCCACGAACAACACGAGGATGTGACACTGTCTTTTTGCGTGAATTCCGGTGAGAAAGATTAGTGTTTATGTTTTGCTTTGATTTACCTGTAAAACCATGCGAAGGGGATTGTTCTTGACTTTCACAACTCTTGCTTTGTCAGTGTTTAAACTTAGTATGTCATTTCTTTAGTAGTCTCACCTCCTTGGTCGAATTCTTAAATGAAGAGAAATCGTCGTTGCTTAAGTTTGTAGAATATTAAAACAAACGAAAACCCTAGAACACGCTAATTTCATATCGCCGGGCTCATCGCACATACGCAACTAGGAATACGAATGCAGATATTTTCCAAACAGCGTGGCGGCATGTGCAACACGTACGTCGAGCTTAGTTCGCAGTAAACAATGTGGGTCGATTTCAATTCTAAGAATTCTTGCTAATATTGCGACCTCTCACGCGAAAACGTTCCTTAAAACGGCAAGCGAACAAATAAGGGACGGCTAGACAAGCAGAAGAAATGTTCGATCGGACGGCGAACTGCTCTCTTCGCCACGTTCCTCTGGGTGAGACGGCTCCGATTTCCGATCTGTGGAAAAATATATATCAACCGTTCAAAGCAAAAGATTTTCCAACAGAACGATGAAATCTTTTGACACAAATAAAGCTGCATTCGCGAAGCCGTTTTCAGCGATGGAACGAAAATTTGAGTGGCGCCATCGCGTCTAGCCGCACAGTGAGGGTGAAAGACGGAATGAGTTTGTTTCCCCACTAAAATGCTCCACCTTAATGTTCCAATTTTCCCACTAAAATGCTCGATCTTCCCAAAAAAAAAAAAGCCACTAAAATGCTCGGATAATGCTCATTATACAAACCGGCGGGTTTTTTTAAATTAATTTCAAAGTTTTTAACATCGTGTTAACTGTTCTCACTTACAAAATCGTACAAGTGTTGCAAGTAACAACAACAACGTATACAAGTTCATAAATACAGCCAAAAAAAACATAATCCTCGAAATCATCTATGAATTTTGAGTTTTAGTCTTCATTTTCTCTAAAAAAATAATTTCTTTTTTAGTTTATTGGAAAAAAAAATAATTTTCCGGGAAAATGCCACTAAAATGCTCGAATAATACTCAATGCTTTTGTCTCACTAAAATGCTCGAAAAAATGCTAGCATAATGTACAAAAGCCTAGAATGAGTTTGCGGAATGGCATGTGGCATGACCTGCGGAATGGCATAATTTTGCGGAATGTAATATATGCAGAAATGGAATTAATTCAACTGAAAGAGTTAATTATTATACAGCCTAACACAGTGAACTACTCTTCACCGGGCTTGTTTCGTTTAAACATTACACTTATGAACTCTTGAGGTGATTAAATTTACCTTGAGTTTTGCTTTCACAGGATTAGTCTGCTCGCGAACGATATTTGCTGCGTATTTGTGAAGCTATATTCACGAAAGAATCGTTCGGTAACCAGTTTGGCTTTTGCCATCTTGTCAATTTCACGGTGTAGGTCAAACTCTTTTGGCAGTTTTGAAACGGATTAATTAATATTTTATTTTTCCGGGGTCGATTGCAAGAGATTTAGGAACGAAGCCTCGCAGAGCCATTCTCTAGATAATAATTTTACAGTTAATAATCTTGGAACTCGCGATTATTTATCGCGTCTGACAATTATTAATCGCATCTGACAGCTTAACACAGTGAATAATCGTAAGCTAGTTGCTGATCTCGGTGACAACAAAATGTTGAAAACAAATTTGATTTGACCGGGAAATTTTTCATGCAGTGTAGAGCACTGCTCTACACGGGGCTTGCTTTGATAGACTTGATATAAATATTTTACAAATGAAACCTTAAAGTGATTTATCTTTAGTTTGCTTTATCGGATTAGTCAGTTCGCAACTGATTATATTTTCCTCGTTTGTCGCTCGATCTTCGACGAGGCGACAACGCGAGCACTGAGCCGGTTCAGTTATTCCTATCATATTAACAACAAAAGCAGCGCCACCGATGTCAGACTCTTGTAAAACTCTGAAAACCATAATAAGCCTCTTCGAGGCTCCGTTCCTAAATCCCTTACAATCGACCCCGGAAAAATAAAATTTTATTTCATCCATTTCAAAACTGCGAAAAGAGGTTGACCTACACCGTGAAATTGACAATTACCATGCCCGGTGGAGAGTAGTTGTGACCGAGATCGGCAGCTAGCTTGCGATTATTCAGTTCGGTTAGGCTGTAGAATAATTAACTCATTTCCTCGGGCCATTTCTGTAAATATTACATTCCGCACAATTATGCCATTCCGCAGTGCCATTCCGCAAACTCAATTCGGCCTTTTACCCTCACCGGCAATGTAAACGCAAGTTCGTTGTTCATCCTCGTTATTGAAATGTGTTTTTTATTTTCGATCAAAATGTTAGAATATGCTCGCTTTTACGAAGAAGAAATGTAGAAATACGAGAAACATTGCGTTACGTGTTAGTTATTTGGGCGCTCGGTATGCCGGTGGTTTTCAACAACAACAACAATTTATTTCGGTACTTCCATATATATACATGGCATTACCTATTACAAGTATAAATTTCTAATTAAGTCTAATTTCGAAATAGCATTGTATTTCTATAATGGTGATGTCATAAACAAAGGCAGCAACTGATCTACAAATAAACGGGTCAATATTGTTAAAAAGGAACACAACTTTAGAATTGATATCTAAGTCCTTAAAGAAATTACATTTTTCAATAACTGCACATTGGAGCGAAACGTATTATAAAATGAGGAAGAAAACATGACGTGACATTCAATTTCAACGTCATTGGACTGGCACAGGGTACAGATTCTTAAGTGTTCGGGTGTCTTGGCTACAGTGTATCTCCCTGTTTCAATGTAAAGTCGATGATTCCCTAGTCGAAATTTGTTGACAGCAGACCGGTGGAGGGGATTTTTGATGCTATTTAAGAATTCAGCTTTTTTGGTGCCTGTTTTAAAAGTGGTATTAAATTAAGTTTTCTGTTTGAGTTCAGGAGTGATAATTGATGCTTAATTAAAGCTTTGGATATGTTTTCAGTGACATGAGAGATGAAAACTGTACTATTGTTTTCATTCAAAATCATGGAGTTTGAATTATACTTATCACATAGAATTTTAACTTTTTGCGAAATCCCCGATTGATTTTTCTCAGCCATATCTATTAAAAGTTGTAAACATTGTTTTGCAATATTATTATCGGGCAAGTTTTGGAAATGAATCCAGAATTTTAAAATGTTACTGTCTATATTAAGTCTATATTAAGTCTATGTCTATATTAAGTATTAAAGATACCGAGTTCATTTCTGGCTGCGACATTTGGACATTGTTTGTTTCCGCTCAAGAATTGTTTACAGAGAAAAATATGTGTTTTTTCAGTAGGATCCTTTTCCCAAGTGTTGAAGTCATCTCTATCATAAATTCCCCATTCCTCTGAGCCATAGAGAAGGATGGGTATGAAAAGTGAATTAAAAAGTTTATTAGTAATATCAAGTGGTAACTTAGAGAAGTCTAGAAAACGGTGAGTGGCAAAGAAGGAACGTCCCACCTTATCCTTCAAATATGATTTGCAATCTTTAAAGTTTCCAGTAGAAGAAAAATTGACTCCAAGATAAGTGTAGTTATTGACAATTTCTATTCTATGGTGATTAATCTGAAAATTATGTTTATTAAGAATAGATTTTCTATATTTCTTCATTGGGTTCACAGATAATAACCAAGTATCACAATATTCTGAGAGAATGGAAAGTGTCTTTTCTAGGCCTTTGGCTGAGTGAGAGATTAACACTAAGTCATCTGCATAGAGTAAACAATCTAGGTGAGATCCATTTGGTAAAATTATAGGATCTGTATCTGCACGGTCAAGCAGAAAGGGGATTTCATTTAGGTATAAATTAAATAACATGGGAGAAAGGATACATCCTTGTCTAACACCTTTGCAATAATCAAAAAATTCTGTTCTTTGGTCCAAAACTTTGATTGCACATTTTGTTTTTGAGTAAAGATTTTTAACTAAATCATAGAACTTCCCTCCAATGTTGTATTGGAGAAGTTTATAAAAAAAAGTCCATTATGCCAAACCGAATCGAGAGCTTTTTTGAAGTCTATAGAGCAGGTGTATAATTTACCTTTTGGAATGTGATTGACGTATTTATCAACTATGGTTCTGAGACTAAATATGTGATCGGATGTACGATGGTTTGGCAAAAAACCAATTTGAGCCTTATGTAAAATGTTTTGTTCAAGTACATAAGTTTTCAACCTTGTGTTAAGAACAGAGGTGAAAAGTTTTCCTAGACAACTGTTCAGGCATATACCCCTGTAGTTTGCTGGGTCTCGTTTGTTAGCAGATTTGAAAATCGGAGTTATTATCCCTTCACACCAGGAATTTGGAAAAAAGCCACTTTGGAGAATTAGGTTGAATAATTTACAAATGGCAACGCCCAGATACTTTGCTCCAATTTTTAACATTTCATTACGGATTTAACATCAGTGAAATTTACATTTGATTTAATCGCGCGATAAAGCTCCCTGTTTCACTTTTCATATAGATAACAGTCCGTGTACGAATTTTGTGGATTGGGGGCATTTACCTTTCTATACTTACAATGACGGCACAACACCTAACAAAAGGACGAACTGGCTGAAGGTATTTCCAGGACCCGACTATTTTAAAGGGGATCTGAGCAGTTTTCTTAAATACAACAGGATGAAGGTATTAGCAGACGTATTTTAAGTTTGTAATAAAATTCCAAAAAATGAATCTGATCAGGTCATGACCTTATTTCTACAATTTTTGCTGTTCAATTACAGCAAGTTTCTTTGTAAGACTCGTATGGATCATTTACAGGAGGAAGATATAAATTTTGTGGGGAAATGTATTTTCCGCAAAGAAATCTACAGGTTTGGAAAGAAACGAAACATGAAACGTGCTGCACAAGGACAGCCATCCACGATCAAGCAGTGAAAGGTAACAATCATGGTGAGAGTCAACCTCGTTCCCAGGGTCTCTCCTCTTCCCGCCCCATGGGGCCCCAGGGGGCGGGAAGAGGAGAGACCCTGGGAACGAGGTTGGGTGAGAGTTAATTTAATTCCCCTCCCAAAGTCAGTAAACATTAAGAAATGCGCTGTCGCTGGAGAAGATCAAGTTAAAAAGGAAATGTTTCATTTGAGAGCCAGTCCGTAAAGAAATCACCTTGGT
This sequence comes from Pachyseris speciosa, assembly GCA_016490735.1. Taxonomy (NCBI): domain Eukaryota; kingdom Metazoa; phylum Cnidaria; class Anthozoa; order Scleractinia; family Pachyseridae; genus Pachyseris; species Pachyseris speciosa. The sequence continues at coordinate 918,308 of JAEMWC010000214.1, read as the reverse complement.
GGCAAATGCCAGTCTGTTTGCAAAACCTTTGCGGTTTTCGAGGGTATAGAGATAAACGCTTGGTATTTCCTCTGCTTGTTAGGTCTCTCTTATCACCTACTCAACTGCATTTTTCTGCTTATTACCTTGTAGTGAAGAGAGGGGACACAGCTTCCCTACTTTTTGCTCCATCTAGTTCACTTTTGAACTGTCCTTTTTTTACTTAAAGAATAATAAAAATAATTGTGTCTTAGGATGAGACGAATAATTAAAATACGCTAGTAGAGGCTTTCGTTTAATAAACCAATAATACAGGCTCTCACTAGTAACGGATGCGTGTGGCCGCTAAAACCAGTTTATCTTTCCTGTTTTGATCAGGAATCAACTAGGATATCGCATGTCAGTCTTCAACCCCTTCCAGGGCGCCAAATGACTTAATTGTAATTGCACGTTCTTAATTCTTTCCAGTGAATAAGACAAAATAAGTACAATAAATTTCATTGTTCATTGTCAGAATAACCTATCCCTAAGTTGTACAGGTTTTACGTTGTCTGTAGTTTACAACGTACGCTTTGCGGATAACATTTATAGCGGTTAGTTTTCTTTTTGCGTTTGATTAGAAATGTCAAAACCTTCTTACACTACCGCACTTTCTACTGGTTATTTTGAGTGTAAGAGGGAGATAACAGATGTCTCAAAATGCAGTTTCTGTTCTGTTCCGCTTATCGACAAGTACATATCAACAGAGCCGGCAACGCCCGGAAAGATGTAAGTCGAGCCTGTTCCCGGTGTTTTACCAGAGATACTTTCAACACAGGTTTCAACAGAAAGGTAGACCTGAATACATAAAAAAAAATGATTGTCCTGACATAGCGTTTAATAAACTCTTTGCTATGGCACTTCTTTTTAGTTCTACTATATAATCGGCAGGAATTATGTTTCGCCTTAGCGTGTTTTACATAAATACTGATTGCTTCAAAGTACCAAATCATTGCAGCGCAGTTGCCAGTTTCACTGATTACGTTTCACCTTGTTTCACATAAACACTGATTGCTTCAAAGTACCAATCATTGCAGCGCAAGTTGCCAGTTTCACTGATTTTGTCTCCTGCGTATAGTATTTAAACTAGTTAAAACCTCAGGGGCATCAAACGGTGTTTGTGCTTTACACTTAAGACATGATATCTTTCGAAAACAACACTGAACTTGTTGTCGCTCTTAGACAGAAACAGCTCCAAGACCAACATATTTAAGTAATTTACGTCCCAGGCTTACGTATGGATGACATATAACTCTATCGGGCGGGACACCTTATGCATCAGTTAAACCAACGCAGGCCAACAGCGCTGTCTTAACAAATAACTGTCCTATATTATAATCATTCTTACAGATTACTATATATGAGGCTTAATGTTTCACTTATAAATCGTCTTCTTGTCGTTTGTATCAAAAACATGGGTTTCGTGACATTTTATGCTTTGGCTAAGAGCAAAACTGACAGCTGATCATTACTCCAATCCATCTGCATCCTGCCTTGTTGTGACACTGGGAAAAACTTAAAATATTCCAAGGAATTTTTTATTTTAGCTTTCAGTTTAGGCGTTGAATCTTGAGTCTGGCCGTATAACCTAAACTAGAATAGTAAAATAAATAGTTTTCTCTATTCAGCAGCAGCAAGTATGCCAAGCAAGTGTGCCAAGCGACTCTGTGTTTACAAAACATACTAGTTTGACTGCATTAGAACGCTTTTATCTTGCATTTGTTTCTGAACGTTATATTCTCAGGATGAAGCAGGAGCGAAATGGGCCAAAAAAACGCAGGTATTATATAACACACAGAGGGGAAAGTAACCAAATAAGGCACTGGGAAAAGGCACATTATCATCACAATATTGCGAAAAATGCATAAAAAAGGTAAAAAAGTAATATCCCTCCAAAAAGAAGTCTTCGTTTACTTACATCCATAATGAACAAATCATCAAAGTAGCTTTTTGTGATCAACGATCATGATGTTTAGTCAAATCAAGATACTCGAACCCACATATATCCCAAACATGGAGACATGATGTCGGAGCTTATAAGAATTATCATTAAAATGACTGGGATATTTGCTCCTGCTGTCTTTTGACCGAAACTGGTGCCTAACATGATGGCAGAAATCCAGCAAACGATAATGAATGAAAAGATTAAAACTTAAAGTGATTGTGATACATACTTCTAGAAAGTGATCTAGAAAGCTATTTTACTTTACATCCCTTCATAATAGCGGTTTTTGGTCAAAACAATTTCGAAGATAAAGCTAATTTTGGATAAAGGAAATATTAGAAAGCTTAAAGAGCCGGGATAGGAGGGGGAGGATATAAAACATATTTTACAGAATCAAATAGTTGCCATAAAAATTTCTTGCGAATCGACTTTTTCAGTTCCCAGGGCATCACAAAGAAAGTTTCTTATGTTTTACTTATAGGTACAATTTATCCTGACAAAGGCCCTTCCATTACTTGTTAGATATCTGATTACTTTTCTTGTTGGCACAACACACAGCCATTTTAAAGGCAATTTTAAACAACAACAACAACAACAATAATAATAATAACAATAATAATAATATTACTCGTACTACAACAACAACAACAACAACCATTACTTCTATGATTTTAATAGTAGTGGCTTAGCAAACAGCCAACTAATTTATGCGTTGTGGTAAGGAACGTCCATGGTGTAGTTATGTGAGGGCCAAATTCTTACTTTTTAACTAATGAGCCACTGCTACGATTGTAATAATTAGGGGCCCAGTATTGTAAGACACCAGAAACTAAAATAAAAGCTGTCAAAAATCGCTGTCGCCCAACGTAGTTATATATACACATTGATTCATGCAATTTTAAGTCTGCTGAAGCGCTTCAGCAATTATCGACGAGTCTACTTCTTCAAACTTCACTGAAATGCACTCCAGGACCACTTCAATGCGTGAATAATTTTTGATCATTTTTCTCAGACATGGTTCCCCCCAGATCAGCAAGTTCCTTGTGTGTTTTAGATATTGTGGGTTTCTCTTTCGTCTTTAAGTTCTTTTCTCCACTTGGTCCTTCTGTTTTGAAACCACGTTTTAACTTGTGCCTCGGTAAGGTTCAGCTCTTTTGACAGCTCAGCCCGCTTAGTCTCTGTGATGTAGCGATTTTTAGTGAACTCATTCTCCATTGCTTGCACTTGGTTCTGTGAAAACAATGGCCGCTTTTTCTTCTTTGTTGAAAGTTTCCTTCGTCTGGGAAGGTTCGTGCATGGTGGATACCCTAAGTAAATGAAAACGAATTTTTTTGTGTTTGATATTGAACTCACTATGTGGTATATTAACTACAGGAGAAGGTATCCAAAAAAAGAGTATTTTCAAATTCCGGTTTGTATCCTTTATTGCAGTGTTTTTTTCTTTCCTGCTTCCTTCACTCAAATTCCTTAACAAACAATCCCAGGCGAAAAATATAGGTTTGACAAGATGTGTTTCCCGACTGAACTGCTCACAACGCGGGTAGCTTCCTTTCAATATATAATCAAATATGTAATTGATGCATGTTGTCCGTTTGTCTCAGCACCTCGTTTCCTAAAACATGTTTCCTTAATACGACTATTTACTGTAAATAATGTGATGTATGTATGTATGTATGTGCAACAGGTTCAGTAAATAGTCGTATTAAGGAAACATGTTTTAGGACGAGATTTGCCATCAACGCAAAAATTATAAATTCCGTTATGTTTTACAGCATTTAGCTTTCTTACTTGGAGAGGGACGCTCTTGGCTCAATGTGTGCTTGAGTAAAAAAAAAAAAACTGACAAGCGCTGTTCGTTCAAATAAACAAACAACAAGCGCATTAATCCTTTTTCTTTCCTCCATAGACGACTTCGCCCTTTTAATGACATTTATTTCTGCCATTAAGCATGTCGCAATTTTTACCAATTTTTACCAATGATAATAAATATACGGGGTTTCATTACTTGAGGAAAATCTTGTGGAAAGTTCGACAAATTGAATGTGGCTTAGTTGTGCAGCTTATGAAACCTCGAATATGTCTAGAAATCTTCGAACAAAGAAAAATTGGAAGTTTAGTTGAATCCCTCGAAAAGCCATTACCGGCCGAGCGCCCAAACTAAAAAGCAGAAACGAGTAATGGTTCAACGGAGCAGAAACTCAAACCTCTCTAGCATCGTAGGTTTTAAGGTTAATTTGGTTTCACATACAAGAATTTCCGCCATGACTCATGAGCTATGAAATTCATCTTGCTCCGGCAAGCAAGTTCAGCAGTAATCGCAATGTTCACCTGTCTCCTAAAAGTTTTACTGACTTTAAGGCATGTTTGCGGCTTGGCTGCCAGCAAATCACTCATTCAATAAGGTTAAACATGCACTTAACACAATTAGGAAGGAATGAGAGTGGTCGATGAAGCAATCTTAGTCAACAGAAACCAAACAAATGCAGTACTTATTTACACTCACCAGCGGGGAAGAATTTATGCGTCATAAAATGATTGTTTGGCGTCCAGGCGAGAGTTTCGTTTCCCATGCCAATACTCGTCCAGTTGAAAGGCGCGTACATTGGCAGCCCGAAACTAGCACAAGGGTACATCAATGGCGGCGGATTGAGGGGCTCTGCAACGACAATGGGTCTCGGTATCGAACATGAAGCATAGTCAAACATTTCACCAGTCATTTGTGGAAAATCAACCACATCCTTTTCACACTGATAATTAAGAATATTTTTTATGGAAAAAGTGCTTTTGCTGGGAGAATCAGAACAGGCAATCTTCATTGTAAACTCCATGTCGGAGCGATCGCGTTGAACATTTAGCGGGCGGCCGAAGTCATGCACTCTTCACCCTGTCAATTGACTCTAAAAATGCCGGAGGCTTCGCGCCTGCGTACTGAGATATTATTAATCCAATTATCCTGTCGATCACTTGATTACCTACAACTATCCTGTCGATCACTCGATTACCTACAACAGTGAGTCTTACCGCACGAATGACAACTGCTTTGAAGTTATTTTAAATTAAACTACCTATCGTTCTTAGATTAACATTGTGCTAGCGTTCTACCTTCAACTACGGTATTCATATCCTCTGATCAACGCTCGGTCGTTCGGGGCAAAACCACTGCTTTGGGGTATATTAAGCTCGCTGAAAACGGCCGTCCTCGGTTACTTCCGGTTATGGAAACTTCCGATGGGCCGACAACAATAGAAAAGATGAATGCAAATGAGCTACGCGGAGAAAGTTTCACCGGAGGTTTTGCTAATAAAACCGCTTGGCGTCCTATAAACTAGACGAGTGTTGGTTGGGAAAGGGGACTCATAAAGTAAGAAAGATACGAAAAGAAAAAAATTAGCACGGGAGCTTTTTCGATAATTTAATTCATTACTTACCTTGAGGCTACTCCCTCAATTAGGTAATGGGTAATTTAAGGTATGACATACTAGGGCGTGTTAATTAGCCATATGTTAATTTGGTGGGACATAAGTAAGCTTTCAACTGCCGGTTTCCAGTTTGAACAGTTTCTGCAAACTAATTTTGAAAAAGAATACTCAAAAGGAATGCTACTAGACATAGTCAATAGGGCCGTTTATACAAGAGAAAATAAGTCGCAGCTTACTCTGGCCACGGCTTACATAAGACGCGAACACTCAGTATAAATGGTACAAAATCTACGTTCACGGCTTTCTCAAGCTGCGGCTTATCCTGGCCTAAGAGTTTTTACTCGTATAAATGGTTCCTTTCGCGTCTTATGTAAGCCGTGGCCAGAGTAAGCCGCGGCTTATTTTCTCTCGTACAAACAGCCCTAATATCTTGCGTGTTTGACGAGACTAGACTTTTGATCGTCCGCAAGAACAATGTTTGAAGTATTCCTTCTATTATTCTGTGTTTCTGTTGAGCGATAGGCACAATAATAGAAAAAGAAGGATGGAACTATAAATTTAGAAAGAGAGATACATCACTTTAGCTAATCCAATTCCATCACCTTGACGTAATTTGTCTAAATTTATTTTGCAAGAAGATCCATGCAGTGAAATTTTGAGTTACAAGATGCGCAACCTTCAGCTGGCGCAGCTAAGTGCAAGATTACAAATAATCTAACGAGAGTACAGAGAGGCATGGCTTTCCTCAGCTTTTCGCATTGAAATTATAGCTTCCCACTTTGTTTCTGGTCAATAGAATGCCTTTAATTCTGACTGTTAATTATCTATTTTGGTAGCTTTGAGCCAAAACCAGTCATCAAATAAATCGGAAACCTGACAGCTTCTTACTTCCTTTTCACGCAATAGTCCTCTCACACGTTTAGCGCGGGTTTGGTCGCACCCTTTATGTCATACGATCACACCTAGCTCGGGTGGGTAACTCTGAAAACAGGGTGGAGGCAGCTCGAACTGAAGACTGTTGTGTAAAACTATTGTGCGGGCCTAATATCATACAATGATAATATCCCCCTGACTTAACTTTCTCGGAACACTCTAGGAAACTGAAGGTCGAAATGTAAGATATCTTTGTCTGGATTAATGTCGAACCACATGGGTTTAATGATCATTTCTGGAAGAATTAAAGATCTGAAATAAATAAATAAATGAAAGTCTTCTGCGAAAAGTCGAGTTCCTGTACCCACATCCCGATCAATGAAAAACAAAAATTGTGCAATACATACATAGTTTGGATGCAGGTACTGGCGTTTGAATTATCACCATGACTTTACCTCGAAGAGAAATCTAGACATGATTCAAAGACCCACTACTTCTGAGCAACAGAAGCAAAATCACGTAAGTTGTTTTTCATAGGTTGATCCTGGTGTGTTCGTTCACCCTGCACTGAGAAGACGTTCTTTACTTTTTTTTTGTTCTAACTTCAGTTGAGCAGCATCAACTACCTCTCCAGATAGCCAGGGTAGCCTGCGTGGCAGGCGTAGAAAGGGGAGAGGGAGGGGGAGGGGAGGGCATTGGGCAGAGGAGAGACCCAATCCCCTCTCCCTTTTTTCCTCCCCATTCCCCTCCCCTTTCTATGCCTGCCATACAGGCTAGCTTTTCAGTACTTCAGTGTTTTCAGCACGTTTGCTTTCAGTAATGTATCGATTCTTCGAAAATTCATTTTTCAAGGTTTGAAACTGATGTTGCGGAAACCGTGGCTTCTTTTTCTTCTTTGTGGAAACATTTGGTCGCCTCTGACGAACCGTGTATAGTGCATATCCTAGACAAGAAAAGAGTTTGGGACAACTGATAGGAGTTGTTTACCGACTTCTCGTGACATATTTTGATTTCATATTGTTAAAACAGTGGTACAAGGAGTCGTCTGGCGGAAAATGCAAACTGAACTAATGTAGCAAATATATTCCCAGCCATTGCAATGAAGGGATAACCCTTCAAACAGCACTTACATAGAAAACTCTAGCAACACTTTGAAAAGACAAGCTTTGGAAGAAGAACGAAAAAACGTGATATATTGGATCTTCGCCTAAGATTTGTCGCTTAATTATATGGCATTATTTACAGAGTTGTCATGATAGGAGCGTCGCTTCTGTCAGGCATGAGTAAAATTCAAAAATTAATTATTTACTGACTTCGAGGGATCCGTTATGGATTTCGCCAATAGACCTTCTTTGCTATGTATTTATTATTTATTTGAATGAGTGTATTGTTTTTCTAACTGTAGAGCTGCAACAGTTCAGAGAGCGTTATAACTTGGCAGTGTCAATAAACCATTCACACGTTCAACAGGGTTAGCTATGGACTTGACACGAATAGGAAAGAAAGAAAGTGGTTGAAGAAGTAATCTTATTCAACAGAAATCAGACAAAGTGAAGTAGTAATTTACACTTACCAGCGGGGAAGAATTTATCCGTCATAAAATGATTGTTTGGCGTCCAGGCGAGACTTTCGTTCCCCGTGCCAATACTCGTCCAGTTGAAAAGGGCGTACATTGGTAGCCCGAAACTAGCACAAGGGTACATCAATGGCGGCGGATTAAGAGGCTCTGTAACAACAATGGTGCTCGGCATCGAACATGATGCGTTGTCAAAAGCTTCACTCGCCAGTCGTGGAAAATCAGCCGCGTCGCTCTTGCACTGATAATTCAATATGTTTCTTTCAGAGAACTGGTTTCTAAGAAGAGATCTGGGGATTGCGGCCCTGAAATCCATAACTGGAAGTCAGCCTTTGGGCTATCAATCGATTTCTACAATTTAAATATTCTAGAAGACCGAAAACTGTTCCATTTATAGGGTCATTTCTTTTCCAGGTTGGCTGAAACTTGAAGTAATCTGTCACAACGAGGCCGACCAACGTATTTAAACTACTCAACGCTCTTAGAACATAAATAGGTTTGAAATGTCTGTCCCAGTGTGCATCCGTTATCGTAATTTCCGACAGGAAAAAGCTGGTAGAGTACGGCTAAGCTGCAATGATAGCATGTTTCACCGGACGATGTCAAGATACTGTAGTTTACGCAGTCGGAACAAAAGGTTATTTGTCATACAATTTAAACTCTTAAATACTGGATTTATTGTTTCTAAATTTGAGCTTACTATAATAGTACCTAAGCCCCCGGGGTTGACAAGAAATGGGATACAACTGTGTCCGGTTCAATGTTTTCTTTAAAAAAATAGTTTGACCGAAAACGCATCATCTTAAACGGAACTATTTTCGGCGAAACATGTTCCATAGTCTCATTTGATGGACCTGGGAACCTAACAGCTTTGAGTATCACTCGAGTCACTTTTTTTCTGAGGGTGGTAAAGGGTATTTTCGTGAGCCGTGAAGTGCCTTTTTATTTCCCGTGAAATGAAAAATGGCCGGTTCTTTCCTCGTGAAACGTGATTTGGTAATCACCGTGAGCGGTGATCTTTGATTATAATTATCCGTTAAATGAGATTCGGGTGTTGAAATTCACTGTTAACTGTGATTTTGTTTCATGTTTCTTTAATATTGAGAGAAATTGTAACAATAGATACCATAATATCGTTCAGCGTTCCATTGCAATATGAAAGGTCATTCTTGACCCAGGCCCGTAATTGCCGTAGGAACGTGTCTGGGATAGCTTTGCTCGTCAATGCAAACCGCCGCCTCTGAAGGTCGCGAGATTCTACCAAATGTACCTGTTTGATGAGTTACATGGGAGACGGTAACAAGAAATCGTTAATCCACAAGGACAAGGCCCGTTTTCTAATGTTTGCCGCGTTCAATCGTGAGACCCAAAATTAAACAATAATTGCAAGCACATTTGTATGTTATATCCGGTGTGTATTTGTTTGTTTGTGGGTGTTTTTTTAACTGTTCACAACGTAATTTGAACTTTCTTTGTACTGTTAACATTTAGTAAAAATAAAACTTAAGTTCTTTCATCAATCTTCTTACAATCCCTGATGAAGTTTGTGTGATCAGACGAAACCGGCCGAATAGTAAAAACGTTAACAAGAGCTGTTGCTGTGTGCTGCTCACTAGTTTTTTTATCTTAAAAAGGACATCAGACAAGGCAGTGCTTTGACTGTAGTACTTCTTCGGACCGAAGTAAGGGATTGTATGTTTTATAATGTGGGAGGGTGGGCTGGAGTAATTTGGTGGAGGGTCACCGAAAAAATATCAACGTTAGGGGAAGGGTCATCCATTTATTTCTTAATTAATTGTAAGGGAGGGTCATCCACTTTTTCTCTCGACGTAACCGTATTGCGTATGTGCTCAGGCAAGACAAGTGCATGGAATCTGCGGTTTGATATATCAGTATTGACAGTACTCTAACATACAATACCATGCACAGTAAAGGCAGGCATTTATCAAACAGCATTTCTACTTTCAGTTAAAACATCTCGTTAGTTGGGTTCGTGAGTTTTCTTTACTGTGGTTTCGAATGAATGAATTTTCGAAAACAATGGAAAATAGGCAATTCATGGGAACTTACAACGTTTTGGGGGGAGATTCATCCTTTTTACTCTGACTATATGTGAAGAACCATGCTTTATTTTCAAGACATAAGTGGAGGGCCATTGCAAAATTACTCCAGCCCACCCTCTTCCCCCACATTAAAAACGTACACCGCCTAAGAATTTTTTTTCTCGTGAAACGTGAAATCCCCATTTCAATGTTCGTGAAATGCGAAACGGCCATTTTATTTCTCGTGAAACGTGATCAAGTCATTCCATACATCATTCACACTCATTTCTTTCACGGGAACATATGAACCCACAATTGACCTGCTCGCAACGTCAGTGGCTTCATAGCTCAGTTGGTTAGAGCATCGCACCGGTAATCGCGAGGTCACGGGTTCAAACCCCGTTGAAGTCCTGAATTTTTTTCAGGCTTCTTTTCGTAATTGCATAAATTGCGTTCACAACTGCGAGGATCATTCTTCATTTGATTTCATTTTCGAAGTTCATGTATGAGTCATTCCATATATCATTCACAATAACTTTTTTGTTCGCATTTCATATTGGTAAGACAGGGGCATGGATGATTTGAAAATCCGGGAAATCCAAGGTGTGAATTTCAGTCAAGGAACTCTACATGGAAATAATCTACGTCTTACCTTAAAATTTCTTTTATTAACGCCATTTCCGCTTGATCAAACATAAATTTCTGCGTTCCATACTTTTCACTCCTAAAAAAGCGTTTCCCAGCCGATCTCCTGATAAAATAAAGGATCAAAACCAAACCTTATTAATAATGCTTTAGAAATACACATGCAAGTAAAAACTAACGATATAGTGTTCCGACGTTTCGGCGACCTCATGACGCCATTCTCAAGGAATGAATAATACAAGTTAGTTCAACCGAGTAAGATCTTAGATTTACATTAAAGGGGTTAATTTAAATAAATACTTTGGCGCGGATCGAATCTGTACATTCAAGCGTGGTCTTAATTGTTTGATGTACAGCATTTCGTTAATTAAACAATCAAATTTGTTCCTGCATTTTTTCAGTACTTTGAAACAACTAAGGAGGTCTTCAGGGAGTGCGCTCGCGTGATCAGCGTGATCAGAGGATGAAGAACAATGTTAGAACGTGTAGCATGCATGTTTGATGACGTTTGTTCAACATTTTTTGTTGGAAGAATGTTTTGACTTCGATCAAACATTTTCTCCAACATACAACAAATGTTGAAGCGTGTAGCCGCCCTTTCAACAATGTTGTATTGCAAAGACCAATCAGAGTTAAGGGCCCAGTCTCCAATCCGAGAGCCTAAAGGCGGAGGTGGAAATTGTTGAAGTCAGAACCCCGAAGCAACGTGTTTCCAACAATGTTATATGCGTATCCAACATTGTTAGAAGCGTTCTTACAACAATGTTGGACGTGTTCTTCTAACAATGTTAGAACGTGTAGCCGGGGCTTTAGTTGTTTCAAAGTACTAAAAAAATACAGGAACAAATTTGATTGTTTAATTAACGAAATGCTGTACATCAAACAATTAAGACCACGCTTGAATGTACAAACAGATTCGATCCGCGCCAAAGTATTTATTTAAATTACAACTGAATAAAGGGATTAGTTTCTAAAGAAACTGTGGTGCTGCGTCGGTGGGGAGTGAAACACGAAAATTTGGTTTATCAACGGAGTTGATAATGTAAATTGACCACCGTACAGGGATTCGATTAGCTGACGTTTCGAGCGTTAGTCCTTCGTCGGAGCGAATCGAGGAATTGTGGGTTGTGTATGGTTTATATACAGAAAATGGAGCTACGCTATTGGTGGTAACATGGTAACGTGAAAAACAGGAATAAATTAATTGAATGAAAAGCGCTCGTTGATACCGTGGGGATTAAGAGTGCCAATTTGAAAGATCAGTTTTTGCTCGAGATTTTTACGGCTTTCCGTGGTACCTTGATGTAGGGAAAGGCCGGAGATCGACATGTGTTGTTTGGAATGGTTAGGGAGATTAAAATGCCGAGCGACAGGTTTGGATGCGTCTTTGTCATCTTTCTCAACATGACGAAGATGTTCTCGGAATCGGTCACCTAGTCGTCTTCCTGTTTAACTCCGTTGATAAACCAAATTTTCGTGTTTCACTCCCCCACCGACGCAGCACCACAGTTTCTTTAGAAACTAATCCCTTTATTCAGTTGTTGTTTAATCGCTGCGACCATTAACTTCTTGTCTTAGTATTTTTCAATCCACAGATTTCTGACCAGGAGACCGAAGACGAAGATGCCAAGCCTGAAGAAACTCACCAAGGAGCTACGCCAGGAAATGGTAAGTTATCTTTTTCCTTTTCCCCCTTTTTGTAGTAATTTAGCTTTCCGTTTAGCCACGCTCATTTTTCTCTAAAACCAGGTTTTGTAGTCACATCAACTTCATAGGTCGTTGCCTACAATCTAAAGTTATTCCAAAAGGTTTTCGATCTAATTTTGATGCGTCCACGTTCTCTCGCTCCAATCAATATCTCTACCAAATTCAATGGGCTCAAGATTCTTTTTCACGCAACATCATGAGGATCACTATCAGAGCTATGTGCCAAAAGCGTCATGACCTAGACAAACAAATTCTCCAGTGCCGCTCCGAACTGTTCAAAATCTGTCCAGCTGTTTTGGTTAATTCTATCCGCGCCAAAATCCAGGAACTTAATTCTAAACTTTTTAACCACTTACACCAAATTAAGAGCCAAAAACTTGAACACTTAATAGGTCCTAAAATTACCAATCATACGTCATTCGATAACCATAATACCGTAGTTACCATTACAGAAAATCTTCCGTTAACTGACTCAGAGAAATCTGTTCTCAGTAAGGGCCTTAATTTTGTTCCAATTGCTAAACGCACCAACGAATTTTCAGTTAAGCAAGACGTCGAAAAATTCCTTCGCCGCATTCAGTTAAAAGCTTTTTTCCACAACAAAGAAGACGATTCTAACACCTCTGACAAAGATAGTTTTGAAACACTTCGTGTTCGCAAATCAAAATGGACTCCCCCAGAGGGCCAGTTCGCCTCTTTAGATTTTTTCATCAAAAAATGCCGTCGTGACGTTCAAAAACTAAAATTTAATTGTGACACTAAATTTTCCAACCTTTCTTCGGAAGAGTGGGCGGCGCTCAAAAATCTTAGCAAGCGGAAAGATGTTATTGTCAAATCGGCCGACAAAGGCGGCGCGGTAGTTGTTTGGCGGTCCGACCTTTAAAAAGAAGAAGCTTTGCGGCAACTTTCTGACACCTCCTTTTATGCTAAAGTCGAGAAGGATCTCAGTTCCACCAACCAAAAAATTGTCAAAGACACGATTCAGGACCTAATAGTCAAACAAGAATTGCCGGCTACCGCACCTAATCTCATCATAACTACTCCGAGAACTTCGTGTATTTACTTTTTACCCAAAATCCACAA
>JAEMWC010000214.1:847500-900000 GCA_016490735.1 Pachyseris speciosa | reverse complement strand
ATAAAGAAAACACCATAGTTATCTCTGGGCAACATCGATATGGAAAGCGAGGGCCAAAACCACATGATATCAATACAAGAATTCCACTTGGTGCTATTGACAATGGCATCGGCTACACTCACGTAAACAGTTTGCTTTCAACCCTGAACGTGCCAACAATCAACAAAACCGCATACAAAAGTTGGCAAGGCAATAGAAGCAGTGGCAAATTCATGTCAAATGGTTTTTGAAGATGAAATTTTTCAAGCAGAAAATAACGGTCAAATTCGAGATGATGATGGTCTTATACCATTGTCTGAGTCCTATGACATGCAGTGGCTGAAAAGGAGTGGGGCAAACAATTCTCTCACTGGACATGGGGCTATCATGGGTACTCACACATGCTTACAACATTACTGCACTATTCACCACAACATATTTCTAAAATGACAGAACTCAACGTTCATTTCGCAGACAGTCTTGCTTTGATTCGAAAACTCATTCAAGAAAAATTCCAAGCGTTGCAAACAGAGGACGGTTCGTTTGCGAAGACAAATCAAGCAGCTGTCTACAAAGTCCTTTTTAAGACGGATTTTCCAGGCCACGATGCTCTAGAAGACGTGAAAGCACTCAACAAAATTCTATTCGACTCTCCCCTTGGCGCCAACGCTTGCGAAATTGTAAACAAGACCAAAACAACGACGATGGAATCTGCACTCGAAGAACTGATTTATCTTGACCGCAGTTATGCCCTTCAGCAATCCTTTCAAGGAAATTTGTGTAATTCTTCTGACACTGGTGTAATGAAAAAGCGATTAGCCAAGAAGCTCGCTGACTCTGGCATCGGTTACCAGCGCCTTCGACAACCGTTTGAAAAGCATGGCGAACAAGGCCTTCTTGCCATTCTGGCAATTCCACCAACAGCATTAGGCGGCTCATCTGTTCGTCGTCGAGTACGTGGTACTGCTGACCCAGTTGAACTCCACCGAATCCTCAACCATTTTAACGGAACACGAAAATTTGGTTTATCAACGGAGTTGATAATGTAAATTGACCACCGTACAGGGATTCGATTAGCTGACGTTTCGAGCGTTAGCCCTTCGCTCCGACGAAGGGCTAACGCTCGAAACGTCAGCTAATCGAATCCCTGTACGGTGGTCAATTTACATTATCAACTCCGTTGATAAACCAAATTTTCGTGTCTCACTTCCCCACCGACGCAGCACCACAGTTTCTTTAGAAACTAATCCCCTTTATTCATTTTAACGGAAGATTACCATAACAAAGAGATAGGACCGCATAATCACTAACTGAATGTTGTTTGTTTTTCGAATGATGAGAGAAACCCGAGGAATAAAGGAACCCGGCAAGGAACCCAGCTAAATGCTGCACATGCGCAGTTAATGGAAATAGTGACAGTGCTTTTGCGGCTTTTGTCAGAAAAATGCCGATTTCTAAGGTTCTAGTCGTTAGAATTTCAAGAAATTTGGCAACAAAATTCTTCAGAAACTACGTGAATGATCTATCGCAAAAATCTGAAATTTAACAGAGGGAATTTTTAATAATACAGAACATGGAGTGAAAACGATAAAAGGCGAATTGCAAAAATTGTCTGTCAAAATTTTATTAGAACAGTGTTGACAGAAGGGATTTTATGTGAATTCGTCGTTGGCAAATAATGAAAAAATCTAACGACTGGATTTTTTTAAATACACAAAAAACATTTTTTAAGCCTTGTTTCTAACCAGCCCCATTGCCATGGTAACAGCACACACCTTTGCCAAAATGCGAAAATAAACCTCTCTTCAATCTTTCATTTACGGGCGCCCAAGCATAACTAGGTAAAAAATAATGGTGACTTAAGCATAGGTACTTGTAAACTGTGTTCGGGAACCTTAACAATAGTCCAGTTTCGAGTTCGCCATGACCGCTGAATAAAAGCACTGAAAACGCATTTGCACAGGGTTAGCCTCGATTCACAAATACCGGCGGGAAGGTGCCACAAATTTGAAAAGTATACAATAGACAGAGCTGTAAACAGGTCATCCTCTCGCTGGAATTTGTGAATATTTTACTTTAGGCCGAGGCTAACCCTGTACAAATACTTCCTCAGTATTTTTATTCAGCGGTCATAGCGAACTTGAAACTGGCTATTATTGAATTCGGTTTTCGCATGATAGCGAGAATTATCATTGCCTAGTTTCATACCGTGAGGTATTGGGTCGAGTGCGGACTTTCGCGGACAATTACAAATAAAACATGGCTTCGGCCGCGAAGTGGCAATGGAGTTGTGCGTCCTTTTGTTTTTGAAACAATAAGGTCGTGATATGGACGCCTTTTCCTTCGCGAAAGACCGCTTTCGACCCAGTACCTCACGGTATGAAACCAGGCAATGGCCGAGGTCTGTGTTATCTGCGTCATTTTGCAGACAATAGTTTTACATACGTGAGAAACACGTTTGTTTCACTGAAGCTTTTCTGGAATTGTATTGCAGAAGTTTTTACCAAAACGGGTCTGAGTTCAGTCAAAAGTTTAATTTTAAGTTTCAAAACATGTTTTGGAGTGGGTTTTTGTAAAATTTTGCTGGAAACTTTCGGACTGCGCCAAAACGTTTAGGTTGTGAGCCTACAAAATAAAGTTGTTTACAAGTTTACGTTGGATGTTTAGTTTCTTTTACGCGCTCTTGTTTTTACAAACGCCCAAGTTTATGCATAATAAACCTGGACTCAGTTTGTGTTATCCGCCTCAGCCTTCGGCTTCAGGAGATAACACAAACCTCGGCCATGATAATTCTCGCTATCTTGCTCAACCTCATCCAGTAATTGTTTATTCTTCAATCCGACCAAAGTTACACATAAATGGTATAACGAAGTTGCTAATATATATATTTAGCCAAGCCTAAAAGCGAAGCTCCAAAATTATTATTATTATTATTTTAGCTGGCATTTATATAAAGTCTGCTTATCGTACAACCCATCCGGCTAAACCGACTCTTTCTATCGCTTGTTTCGTGAGGGGCAAATGTCGCTGTCAAAAACAAAACAAAGAGGAATGGGAAGTGGATGAGGGGGGTGAATACGTTCGCCGATCGGCGGATTTGGCTAGAAAAAACTACTCGGATTTCGGATTTTGAGGATACATTTTGCGGAATGGCGGATTTTGAACGCTCAGCGGATCACGGATTTCTTCAATATTTCAGCGTGGATTATGGATTTTGGTTGTTTTGAAGTGCGGATCGTGGAACTTAACTTGGCGGTCTGTTTCAATTTTTCCTGCTTGACCTTAGAACTAGACTAGATTAAGCAAAGGACACAATTTTCAGAAAAAAAATCCACCTTTGAGCATAAAACAACCCAATTTGCCCATAAGATGCCATATCGAGTACCATTGACTACCACACCGGCCAAAACCGGCCGCGCAGAACCACGTCCTTGTACCGCTTGTGACGTCATAAGTTTTAATGCTCATGGACAACTTTTACATGTAGCATATGTGGGGGGAAGAGATCTTTGAAATCATACTCGAATGAGCACGATTCCGTCAAACACACCGGAGAAAACGCGATAAAACCAAGTGACGTTGAGCCGAAAATTTGAATGAGAATCTTGTTCCACTACTCACCTGCACTTCCTTGCATCTAATCCTATGTTCCTAAAAGTTTTCCACAAATCTTTTCCCACCGAAAGAAAATGCCCAGCAAGAGAAAAAGAAAGCGAGGCAAGAAAAGCGTAAGGTAAGCGTAAGGGGCAGTGAAAAATTTCAACCCTGTGCGTGGCCGAACTTGGAGCATCAGGGACAGAAGTGCGCGAGGAGTTCCACCAGCAAACAAAGTTTTGGGCAGTTTTGGTTCTTTTTGGCTAGATTCGGGCCAGAAAATGGCTCGACGAGCTTCAAAGGGTGTTTTTCGGCAAAATGCTTGGTAGTTAAAGGGCTAAAACATCTTTGAGATACAATGTAATAAGACTCCAGAAAACTCTAGGACCCCAGAATCTCGGCTTCTGGCCAGACAAAAGCAATTGTCCTCACCAGACCACCACGTGTACCATCGGCACGGTCAACATGGAGGGTCAGGTCGTTGAGACAAAGACCACCGGGTGCCAAAGGCGATGACTTCCTTCATAAAAACAAGTTTCGGTGCTGCGTCGATTCCAGCAATTGGAAAAGCGTAGTGAAACTATGCAAGCATATGAGGTTAAAACGGATTGTTATGTTTTACACTAGGAGACTTCTATTGTCTTTAGATTAGATTTCTTTAATGATTACAAAACAGTGGGCATGGTGGAGATTAAACCCTAGATTTCGCTACACTCTTTTAAACATGGTAACTTGACATTTCAAAGACCTGTGAGGAACCTGCCCTCTTAATGATTCGAAAAGACTTAAAAAGTAACCCAAGTACAAAAATGCACGCTGTCCTAATGACATCAGGTTTCAAATGTCAGCAGCAAACATTTTAATCTTAGAGCGATGGGGACGCACGCAAGCGCGAGGAGGTCTTTCCTTTCTGTTTAGCGTCTCGCGCTCGCGTTTAACACTTTGCGACGTGCCTAGTTGGCTTTCTTGTCGCTGCGGATTCGGATTTTTGTAAAAATGTCTGCGGATTGACGGATTTTGTGAAAAATTAGCACGGATCGACGGATTTGCTGACCCCTATTCACCCCCTTCGAAGAAGAACACATTTCTTTCCAGGGAGGCCTGAAACTCTTTCTTGAGGTGAACGAATTGTTACGACAAATAAGGAACTCTTTGTACTTCCACTTGCTAAGCTTATAATCTCGGACAAAGGTTGAAATTTACCTCTGTCTTCGTGAGACTAATGGGAACAAATTTGTCGGTTGCAGGAACTTTTGCGTTCGCGTTGTATTGAATACGATCCTTTTATTTAATTCACGAAGGCTATGCTAATTAATAAAGAGTAAATCAATGCATGTTTTACCCTTGCCGCTGTTCATTTTGTAAAACTAATTAAATCAAACACGTGTAAAAATATAATTCTCTGCTGTGATAATACGAAGTTAAAGTTGAAATACTCTTCAGCGAAAATTGTAAACAGAAATAGGACAAATAGAAATGACAGAGAATCACCCAGAATAAACGTTCATAAAGTGTTGGTCCTTTTGAGAAAACGGTCAGTGAGGAAATTACAGGGGTCAGTTCCAAAGATATCAAAACTCGTTGACATTTCGAGGAATTTTAAGACATGGCTAGTTAACTGTATTTACTGCACAGAGAAACAACAGTTAAATGCATTGACCTAAAAAATATTGTTCTAAATAGCTGTTAACTCCATGTCTGTCTAGTGATTGTGAAGGCAAATCCCTTTCTTGAACTTCTGAAGTAGTATATCCGGAGCCCATCAAATACCGGTAGAGTCATTCAACTACTTGGGAGCCTTATTTCAAAATATTTACGCTACCAACTTCAACTTACCACCACCGGGGGTAAGTCTCGTTGGTAGCCTTAATTTTTTGAAATAAGGCTCCCAAGCCGGTATTTGAGTGGGCTCCGGATATACTACTAAGGAGAAGAAGCAACCCAGGCGGGGAATATATGGGTAAAACCAAGAAAGCAGGGGCTAATCAGTTGGTACGAAGGTGCCGGGTCGGCCTATTAGAGAGAGAGGGGGGGGGGGGGGGGTTGTGGGGTAAGCTGGGTTGTTGGTGATACACAATACAACCTGAATTAAATAGAGACAAAATTTTATTGTCTCTATATATGGCCGAGGGAAGAGATGACCAACAAGCGTTAGATGCGTTGATTCAGCGAATGGTCGCGCAGAATCTGAACGTTGATGATGCGGTGGCAAGGGTTCGTGCGGCATTCCAAAATGCGCCCGCTCCTCCGCGCCCACAACGGCGCCCCACTTGCCCACGTCGAACGGCGACAAAAGGAAAGGAAGAGGGCGACCATGAGGGTGTGAAGGTTGGAAGGAGAGGGCGCCGTTTCGTTGTGTTGAGGTTGAAACAAAACCTCAACGGAGATAAAACCCCACCCTTCACGAGGAAGATTCGGGAAAGAGCTCGCTTATCCTTTATCTTCGGCACATTTATAGTTATGAACTCCGTAACACCGAAAATGGTGACATAATCGAGCAATTCAAAAATGTGGGTTCTCTTGGTTTAACTATTTGGCTGATGTTGAACCTTGGCTAAAAATAAAAGAGGAAGGGCGTCTTGGGATGGACAACATTGAAAGACCAACCACAAAATGGCACAACCACAAAATTTATTGGTTTTACCACTGTTGATGTGAAAGCTGTATTTGACCGACAAGCGCTTATGGGCACAGGGCCCCTTCCAACTTGACTGCGTAACCTTACGCATAACGCCCGTGGACAACCTTTGTCTGTGGCGCTGTATTGCGGTTTCCCAAGGGGCAAGAACAGATCGTTCCACAGCGGTTGCCCGTCAGTTTGCAGCCAGGTTTTTCAAGACACCCCATCTTCAAGATTGTCCCAAGACATCACTTGATGAATTGGACAAGGTTGAACAACACCTCAACACAGAAAAACCCTTCAATGAATGGTTGGGTATCCACGTTTATGAGCCAGAGTAGTTGGAAACAGGAGAAGTTCTTTGGCATCTTAAAAGAAATTCACCAGCAAAGGTGAAAAACATTCTCACAATTGGCGTTTCGATGGACACGCATTCCTCATCAAAGATATCGAAAAGTTGGCGAAACTATACGTATGTATCCATTGTCAAGCAAGATTCACGCTGAATAAAAACCTTCAACGGCACGCACAAACGTGTTCCCAGGGAGAAACGCGAATTATCTGCCCAAACGAAAAAGTTGAAATCCCACAAACGGTATTTGAGCAAGCTTTCTTCCCCGACAAAACATTTACACCGCACCCACCAACTGGGTTGAAAGAGAAGCGCGCCGCCGAAAAGTTCACATCCACCACGCAATGTGTGGGCACGGAGGTGAAAGGTGGGTTGCTGGGGCACCTATGGATGGTTTTCATCCTGCTTCCAAAACAGCGTTTCAGTATCATGGCTGCTACTTTCATGGGTGTCCAGAATGTTTTCCAGACCGCTACAAAACCATTGTGGTTGGGAAGAACAAAAAACAGGACAGCAAGTGAAAAAAAAAAACTCGCGAAGAGCTTTTCAAGGAGACACAAAAAAGAACAAGAACACTTCGAGAGCTTGGTTACGACGTTGTTGAAGGATTCGCCTGAAAGGTCGGGCGTGATGGGCGCAAACCGAAAACTTTCACGAAAAGTTATCCACACGCAATTCTGTATGATTTTGAATCCTTTGGGGACAAGAATTTCCGCAAAGAACCAACCACTACATTGACGTTGGAAATCACTCATGCGCCAATCTCTGTCTCAGTTGGTGACACTCTCGAACGCGCGCCCACACACATCTGCGAGAGAGACCCCAAAGAACTCTGTCGCAAGTTTGTCGAAGAGTTGGAGCGGCGCGGAAAAAACATCCGGGAAACTGTGCGAGCTGAGTTTATACCTGATGACCTTCACTTTCTCCCCCCGAAACGCCGGGCCAAGATCGAAGAATGGTGCGACCAGGTGCCAGTTCTTGGGTTCAACTCAGGTCGTTACGACCTCAATCTGATCAAAGAGTATTTTGTGGAGACATTCGTTGAAACCGAGGGAAACACCCAAGTGGCGAAAAATGCCAACAAACGCCTGACGAAAGGGTTTCGATTCTTGGACATCAGAAACTATTTGGGGCCAGGAACCAGCTATGACAAGTGGATCAAAGCTTATGACTGTGCAGCCGAGAAGTCGTGGTTTCCTTACGAATGGTTTGATTCCCCCGATAAACTTGACTTTCCTGGTCTTCTTGATTATCCCGTTTGGTATTCCCGGTTGAAAGAAAATTTTGTGCTTTCACAGGATGAATGGGAAGCATGCAAACACCTGTTCGAAGAAAAGGGAATGAGAACCTTTGCGGACTGGTTGTGTTATTACAACAACCTTGATGTGCAGCCAGGGTTGGAAGCCTTGGAAAAAATGCGGGGCTTTTACACCCCAAAAGGCATCGACATTCTCAAAGACGCTGTCAGTATCCCTGGAGTGTCCATGCATTACCTTCTTCGGGGTTCGGTGGAGCGGGGAGCAGAGCTTTGGACACCTTGCGGAGAAGAGATGTTGAAAGGGGCGGTTGTCGGTGGCCCAAGCCTTGTGTTCACACGTTACCACGAAGCGGGTGTCACCAAAATTCGTTCGCATCAAATCGCCAAACCCAAAACATGTCAAAAAATTCTCGGTTACGACGCCAACGCTCTCTATCTGTCAACAATGCTTCAGGACATGCCTTGTGGGAAAGGGTAGCTCGTGCATTATGCCGAGAAGGCCGCCAGCGCAGGGCCAACCTTCACACAAAGGGTCAAAGATGGTTCCTGGTTTGGATTCGCTGAATTAGACATCGAGATCCCACAACATCTTCACCGCAAGTTTGAAGAAATGTGCCCGTTCGTTATCAACAAACAGGTCCCTGAAGAAGCCGTACCAAAGCACGTGTTGGACTATCTGAAAAGAACGGGCAGAACCTTTGGAGTTGGAAAGAAGCTGTTGGGGGCCCTCTCCGCGGAAAAGGTGTTGGTGTCTGCTCCACTTCTGCGGTGGTATGTGTCTCACGGAGCGGTTATCAAAGCAGTTCATAGAACAATCAACTATCAACCAAAGAAAATCTTCACATGGTTCGTTGAGCAAGTGACTGAGGCGCGCCGCACCGGAGACGTCAAAAAAGCAAAGCCCTGCTTGCAGAGGTTTCAAGCGGCTGGGCGACAGTGCTTACGGGAAAATGATTGAAGCTATGGAGCACCAAACGAATGTGGTTTACACGAAAGACGAGAAGGTGGTTGACAGGGTTTGCCCAGCGCCTTCTTCTCAGATCTCGACGAAATCGGTGAGGCGTACGAGCTGGAAAGCCGGAAACCGCAGATCACAATCCGAAGACCATTCCAGATTGGCATCGCGGTGTATCTGCTGGCGAAGCTTCGGATGTTGGAGTTTTATTACGACTTTCTTGACAGATTTGTCGACAGGAGCGATTTTGAGCTGATCCAGATGGACACCGACAGCAACTACATGGCGATCAGGGGCGAAACGTTGGAAGATGTTGTGAAGCCCGAAATGCGGGCAGAATTCGAGGCGCACAAAAAAGAGTGGCTGGCTTGGGACAAGTGGAGCGGCCGCACACTAGGTCTCTTCAAACTTGAGTGTGTGGGCCAGCGGATGATCGCGCTTTGCTCGAAATGCTACTTTGTCGAGGAGTGAAACGGAAAAAACAAGCTCAGCACGAAGGGAATGTCAAAAGCGCAGAACGCAGTCACGTGGGGACGTTTCAAAGCGGCGCTTGAAGGGGTGAAGCAACGAACAAGGGATTTCGCATGGTCAACGGCCGCATGATGACTTACAAGCAGCAAAAGCTACGGCTGAGCGCGTACTACGCCAAATGGTGGGTGTTGCTGGACGGAATTCACACAGAGGAGATTGAATATCACACGGAGGGTGGTGAAGCAGATCTGCTCGCTTTTCTGGATCAGATGCTTGAAAACTAATCTGGGTTGCTCGGGGGTAATTCGGTGTTTGGGGAACAACCATCAACTCTTCGCGCACGAAGTTTCGTTTCGGACCATCGGAAAGCCAATACATGACAGGTTGGTCTTGTTTGATCATATTCCTTCGATCGTGAAAGTTTTCAGAGACCAGATTGGATCTGTGGCTCTTTGCACCCCACCTTCCAGCTCACCAGGCTGCAAAAAGAAGCGGACTTCCACGTCAGCAGGGAGCCGTTTTTCGGCCGCGCCAACAGGTCTGAAATAAGGTGTCGACGGTTTGGCAAAAACACTTCGTTTTCGAATTGCGACCGCGGGTTTCTGCTCCGTCAGCCGCGTGGTTTGTTGGTTGCGGGCAGCAACAACCCTCGGAAGCCTCGCCACCCACACAACAGACCGCACCCCCTCCGGCAGCCGCATTTCAACAGGGTACTGGTGACCGAACAGGCGCTCGGCAAGCGTGTGGTTGAAACGTTCCACAATTGCCTGGTCGTGGTGGATTTCAACATGTCCACGGCGAATGCCTGTTCTATGCGCCTCCATGACTCTGGAAACAGCCCCCATGAACTCCCGCTCGGGATCAACCTGTAGCAGCCTTGGCCATTTGAGAGGGCCGCGCTTGTAAATCCTTTCAAAGGCCCGTGCCACTTCGTCAGAATTTTTCGAGGTCGGAGGCTCAGCTGCCTTGAAGCGACTGGCCACGTCGACCACAGTCAGCGCGTATTTGAAAGTTTTGCGACCCACCTTTTCGTGCGGCATGAAGAGCAGGTCGGCTTGGTGCACCGCGTTGGGTGTTGGTAAGTCAAACGTCGGCCGAGGAATGTGTCGCGGCGCGGGAAGAAAGATTTTTTCATTAATTTCCGGGGTTTCTCGTAGTAAAAGAAGGAAAACATCTTGTCGGTGGCACGGTTCAACAGGTTGTGGTCGACCCCCAGCTCGTCGGCGATGCGTTTGTGCTCCCTGGGGAAGAAGCTGAAAATAGCTGCAGTTGTGCCGGATGTTTTTTGGGGACCTTGTAGTAGGTTTGGGTCAGGTAAATGACGCTGCAGTTTCTGTGCCGGCCGTTGATGAAATAGGTGATGATGTCGTTCTGTTTTTTTTTTTTCGCAAACCAAGTCATCGAACACAACGATTTTTTGGTTGTCGGTCGGCAATTCTTCAAGTGGAACGATTTCATCGCCGGCGGCCTCAATGACAGGGTAACCGACCTTGAGGTCGATGTTTTCGGCGAAGTCCTGAAGCAGCGCCTGGTACTACTTTTGGTGGAGATTCTTGGAAAACAGAAAAACTTTGTCAAACTCCAACAGCTCGTAAAGCATGTGGCGCAGGATGTTGGTTTTGCCAGAATTGCTTGGCCCACAAATCAACATCCAAAAAACATCAGCGAGCATGGCTGGGTGCCCCTGCTTGAAACCGTTTGTGGCAGAAAAGTCAGGATCATAATTCGGAATTTTCATTTTCCCTATATATTACAGCGACAATCATGTCAGTGCAAAAGTAGCGGCAACAGGCTGAGACCGCAGCCAAACTTGAAGCGCAGGAGCAAGAAATCCGCCGAAAATTCAAAACAAACCGAATCGCCAAGGAGTTCGGCCAGGTTGAGGCCGAAAAACTTTTCAAGCCGATCACAACCCGGCTGGACAAAAGTTTGGAGCCCACACCGGAGGCAGAAGACCCCGGCCCTGACTACGGCATGGACGAGTTCGACCGAGTCAACCCGTTTGGTTGGGAGGATTTCAGGCCGGAGGCCCCAACCCCTCCTCCATCACCAACCGAGGAAGAAGAAGAAGAAGAAGAAGAAGAAGAGTTTCCCCTCCCACCGCCCCCTCTTGAAGTGATCGAACCAAGCATCACATGCAACCGGTCGATCATTCTTTCAGCGGCGGCCTCAAAGCCGGAACCTTCCGTTTCCCACTCTTGCTCAGAGAGTTCCTCATCTTCTGGCCCACCGATCGAGAGTCGGCGAGACATAATGCCTTGTTCCCAATCTGCGGTGGGCCGGGATCTCGTTTCTTTCGGAGGGGTTCGTTTCAACGCCTTTTTCCCCACCTGAAGCTGCTGTGTCGAAACCTCCCGCCGCCCCTCTATCTTCCGTTGTCTTTTTTCAAGAATCTCGGTTTTTTCTCGTTCAAGATCCGCCAAAGACAGGCCGTACAACGGTGAGTTGGGTCTTTCACTTTTTCTTCAGCAGGGCTCGGTTTTTGTTTCATTTTCGTGATGAAGCTGCTGAGCGAACGCAGCCTGTTCGATTCGGCGCGTTTTTCGAGAAACTCCGGCGCTTCTGGCTGTTCCCATGTTGGGCGCGGAGGTGGAGGTCGGGGGAGGGGCGGACCGGCTGCCTCTTCTTGAACCGGCAACACTGCAACAAAACTTCGGACCCAGATTGTCTCTTTGCTTCCAAAACTTGTCAAACAAGGTATTTTGAATGAGTTTCAAAAACAAAAAATCCTCCGCGATTATATAGCGCGATGACGACCTTTAACCTGTTGCTCGACTCGCGCCTTGCGAAGCTGCAGAACAACTGGGGTGTCCAAAAGCCCCACGATTTCAGAATTTTCTTCAATCCGCCGATTGAGTTGGGATCAGGGAAAAATTACAAAGCGGCGTTGAACAGGCTGATCACCATGAGCTTCTCGTGGTACAATATTGTCGAAGCTTTCGGAAACAACAAACTGAAGTGGAGGATAAAAACCGGCGATTGGGAAACTTTGACTTTTCCTGATGGAATGTATGATTACACCACCATCAACTGTTTCTTGCAGGTTCATACGGGGTTCGTTGATCCGACGGCCGCGGACAAAGAGCGCATCTTCAATTTGTATTTCGACTTCACCATTTACCGGGTTGTGTTTTTAGTGGCAAAAGATTATGAAATCGACCTCTCCAAGTTTGCCAGGTTGCTTGGATTCGAGAAAAAGATTCTGAAAGATGGCACCAATTTCGTTGGAGATGTGATTCCGGACATCACCCGGAGCTTCGACTGGGTTTTCTTCATTGCGATCTGATAACGCGGCGGGAAAATAATGTGGCAAGCGACGTTTTGTACAGCTTGTCCACCACGGATCTCCGGGTCAGTTACCCTTTTCAAGCGGAACCTCGTCGACTTGAGTTTCACCCTGTCAACAAAACCCGGATTGATTTCGGGTAACAGACGAGCGCAACAACACCCTCGATCTCAACGGAGTTGATGTGGCTTTGAGCCTCATAATCGAAGAAGAAGAATTTCTTCCCCAATATAAAGCGCTTCAAGAATGAACTCCCCAAGCGAGTGGATGAAGTTTTTTGACGAGCGCGCCGGCCGTTATCGTTACAAACACAAATGGTCGGGGGTGGTCCGCGACACCCTCATGGCAATTGGAAAGGTGTTCAAAAAGACGGCGACTGGAGCAGCGAAAAAAACCGCCAAGGTCACGGCCGAAAAGACTGGCCAAAAACTTGGTAAGTTGTGGTTGAAAAGGGGTCGAAGAAAATTCAAGCAATCTTGCGAAAACGCCGCCCTGCTGCTCGGCCCGCCTGAAAAACTCCCGCTTCAGGCCGGGAATCAGATGCGATGATAAAATTGAGGAGCATTTTGGCCAACCAACTTTGAATTTTTTCCCCAACAATATACCGGCAATGTTCAGGTCCCCGCGCTATCTCGAAAAGGTGGATCATGAGCAGGCCCATCTGGAAACCCCGCTGACACTTCGGCGAATGGCCAGCGACAAAACCCAAAAACTTGAATGAAGTTTTCTGTGAAAGACAGGGACGTTGTCCGTGACTGGTACAACGCCTATTTCCGCACTGAGTACAAATTCCAGCTTCTCGCGAACGGTGGTAATATTCCTGCCGACTCCCAGTCGGCCCCAATCAACAGCTCCTTCGCGCTGATCAAAAACCTGTCTGTGAAATCCGCGGGGAAAACAGTTTACGCGGCAAAGTAATCTTCATCAAAAACTTGGTTGAATATTCTGACGATTATGCCAAAACTGTGGCAAAAGACGAGTTTTGTTACCTCGACAACGACAACACAACTGTGACGGATGGCAACGCAACAAATCAAGGAATCCGAGCTCGCGCTCTTCTTTCGCAGAGTGGCACAACGGTCAAAACCATCGTCCCCCTCAACCGCTACTCGTTTTTCGAAGAGCTTTCAGACAAACTTTTGCCTCCGATGCAACTCTTGTTCGAAGTCGAGCTGCATGATGACGCTGAAATGCTCTTTCAAGGCGACGACACCGGGCGGCGAATTGTTGTCACCAAATTTGAATTGTGGGTTCCAAAACTGCAGCTCTCCCCAGCAGGACAAACGCTTGTCAACGAAAATTTCCTTAAGCCAACCCAATGAATGAACCGGTTGAATGAAGCCGCCAACGCCCAGGATTACACCATCTTCGCCGCTGTCCCGAATGAGGAGGAACTTGTGATCAAACAAATTGGAAATGAGCTGATTGTGGCTTGAACCTGGGATGAAAAACTTCTTTCTCTTGATATAAGATGGTGACGGTGTATCATCCGTTCAAGCTTGCACTGACTGACGGCCAGTAGAAAAGCCTCCGAAAGGCTTTCGCCGAGAAACCAGCTGTGACTCTGCGCGTCAAACCTGAACAAATTGGGCATGGCGACAGCCTCCTCCTGACCTCCACCCAAACCAACCGAATGAAAAAGGCCGCTAGCGAAAAGCGCGGCGCCGATGTGAAAATGAGCAAGACGCAGATCAGCAAAACCGCCCAGCGCGGCGGCAACCTTTTTTCCACGGCGCTCAGTCTTGCCCGCCCTTTGCCCGCCCCCGCAGCCAAGGCTTTGGGTATGGCCGGTCTTAGCTTCGGCACGGAAAAGGTTTTGAAAAAGATTTTCGGAAAGGGTTTCGGCCCCCAGGAGGTGGAGGTGTACAAACTCACACAAATGCTGTCCCCCGACCAGAAAAAGGTTTTGGAAAAATATTTTTTCTGGAAAGGTGTAGTCTGTGATGGCGGCGCCGCGCAATACGGCGGGTTTCTTAGCATGTTGCCTTCCCTAGGCATTCCTCTCGCCATCAGACTTGATGTTGGGGAGTGGAATGCAAGTGCGGTCGCGCCGCTCGGCACCCCCTCGTCTGCCTCCACCCTCCTCCACCCCTCCTCCCCCCTCCAGGGGCAAAGGAATGCAAATGCGCCTGTTTGGGGAAGGTGGGAAGACTAGGAACTCCCGATGGTCGGCTAGGAAAAAAAAGGAAGTTCAAGGACGTGCCCCTTTCCAACGTTGACCTAATGAATTGGTGCGAATATCTCGGCATCCCTCTCAAGGGCATCTTCTCCCGCAACGAGGTCAAACCCCTGCACCATTCACCCTGCATCATCAACATGGATGATTTCGGAGGTTTGGGCACACATTGGGTTTGCTGTTGGCCTGGAAAGGATATGGAATATTTCGATTCCTTTGGACTGCCTCCCCCAGATGAGTGGGAACAAGAAATGCGAAAGCTGGGTCACAAAACTTTCCTTCGGAATGACAACCAAATCCAGTGGATCGGAAGTGTGAGGTGCGGGTATTTCTGCCTGCTTTTCCTCAATGAACGCTATAGGGGCACAAACTACAGAGACATTCTCAAGATGTTCTCCCCCGATGTTCATCACAATGAGGAAGTGGTAAGAAAATATTTTCTTAATATACCTTGACCAATGGCTGATTGGTATTGTGTGCGAGACAAACGTAAAACCCCGAACGTGTCTGGGTCTGAAAGGATTGTCATGACCAAAACAGCCGAAAAATGGGAAAAGCCAAGTGCGCGGTTTGTGCGATAACAAAAACCCGCTTCTTACCGAAAAACGCGAGCCTCTCTTCGGGAAACTGACGGGTCCCTCTCATGCAGAGGGCGCTGGTGTTTTCACTGATCTTGCGGGCACTGCGCTCGACTTTACTTTGCAACATGGAATTCCATATCTCGTGAAAAAAGGGGTGGAGGCTGGCCGCTATTATACTTCTGAAGCGCTGCGCAACCCACAGCTCCAGAAAAAGGCCATCAACTACGGGGTGTGCCAGGCTACTCCACAAAGATGCGCCCCAACATCCGTTACAAAACCGACAGGCCTGATCTCGATGGAAGAGGTCTCCCTGTTCCCTTTCCCTTCATTGATTTCAAAAGATTGTGGGATGTCGTCTCTGACCCCAAACTTTTTAAGGGCCCTGAAGTTTCTGAAAAAGAGGGGAGGGCAATGGTGGCCGAATACAAACGCCAGTACGCTGATTACAAGAAACGGGGGGCCACCCGCAGCTATGGCTCCTGGATAAAATGGAAGGGCTATGGAAGAGGTCTTGGGAGCCTGTTTAATCCCCGGTTTGTTTCGCAGGGTGTGTTGGTTCCCAAGTTCGCAACAGACACGAAGTTTTTGAAAGCTTTCGGTAAAGCCCTCCCCCAACACCACGGTTTCACATATGTTCTCAAGAAAACGCTGCGCAACTGCTATGGAACGGCGATGGATATTCATAAATTGATTGGGAAACTGCCGGCGCCAAAGGGGGGTTGGACCCTCCCCGGTCATCATTACACCGGACCTTATAATCCCTTGCACCATCAGCTGAGTTTTGACCCTGAAACGGGTGAAATCTTGGAAGTATTTCAGAAACCGACTGGCTCCACCGACGCGGTGGCCATGCAGCATGACGTTGATTACGGCAGTTGTGATTTTCGCGCAAAGAAGTATGGCGAGGAAGAAAAAATGCAAGCTTGTTGCATGTCGCCCTTGACGCGATACCACGAACACAAAAACAGTGGGGGCATACGTTGGCCCTAAACGTAATTAATGTGAAAGACAAACTCGGTCTCGGAGTTCCTGTTTAATTTTCTTGAAAGTGAGGTATTCTCTCACCGCCCGCTGTAACTCTTCGAAAACCACTTTCTCGATGGTCGTGGTTCGGTATAATTTATTTGGAGGGGGCACCAAGTACCCACACAGTGTGAACAGAAATGTGGCAACCATGGGTAGATGTTATCCATAACCCACTTTTGTTTAATATCCTCCATCTCATACCACTGACACAACACATGCTCCCTGTTTTTTAACATACAAGCCCAACAACGGTCGTTTCGCCGACAAAGTGAGCATTTCCCACAGCTGGTCACAAGGGTGTAACAATTTTCAATTTCACAAAAGGGGGCGTCTTCGAAATACGAAAATAACTCTCTGTGAACATCACCCCACCCCGCTCTTTTTTTGTCATTTATTTGGCCCTCAATTGACTCTTGAGAATTTTTTCCCTCAACTCTGGTTAAAGTTGGTTAACACCTTCCAAAAGATTCATTTATTCAGGGTTCACTTTTGTTCAAAAGGGTGTTCGAACAGAAAACATAAATATAGATTGAAGGATTCTCCATTTTTGGACATTTTGAGTGGTTCAAAACCGCCGAATGTTGTATTGTCAAGAGACTGTATGAAAGGGCTTCGTTCGTAATCGTTTTCCCAAAACTCTCGGAACAGTCTGTTTCTTTTGTTGTTTTTTTCCATACCATGTTCTCAAGGTGAAACTCACGGCAATCCCTGCAACATTCAGTGAGTTTGAGGGGGAGTTTGAAGGGGCGTTTGGAGGAAAGGCGCCTTCTTCTGTGACAGCGGCTGCAATAACCCCAAACACGAAGCTTGACTTTCAACTCTTTGCAAACCTTCGCCAACAAATCCATCTGTGAAGGGTTCCTATTCTTCAAAATACCAACCGCCGGTGAAACAAATTGGAACCATGAACGGAGAAAAAGGGGCCAAAAGCTCCTTGTGCACCTGGCCCCACCCCATTCTTTCTTTCATTCAGCTGGTTTTGGGTGTGGTGGCGGTGGATTTTCCCACGCAACTCTGGGGGGAGTGAGTCAATCTGCTCCATGAGATTTATATTTCGGCGCAGATATTTAATTGACTGTGTCATAAAACCTCTCATCGGTTAACCACTTTTTCATGTACTCCTTTTCTTCTGGCGGAAGTGAGTGAAGAACTGTGTATACTATATAAACACATGTGTCAATAAAAAAAGTTTCCCTTGTCTTTTTTATGTACTGCCGCGGAGAAGCTCCATTGCCAAGCAACATGTACACGTATTGCATTAGTTTGTAGTCCATAGAATCTTTGTTTTCTTTGTACTGGAACCACTTTTCAATCTCCACCATCCACCATCAGCGCTCGAGGGACATTGTTCTCGATCACTTGCTTCGTTAGCTATGGTACGTTTCCTATAACACCCTAACGTTGACCTACAGGCTACTGGCATTCTTTCGCGAATCATTAATACCGTGTCCCACTCAGTGACAGAAACAAACAGATCATTTGCTTTCACTGCGAGTAGACTCCAGAGCCCATAATTGAATGTAGTAGAACATTGAAAAGATCCGTTTCATTCTCTTTTGGAATTCGTCGAGCGAGAAGCAAATAACCAAAAGGTGGAACTTACGAGGCGAACGCGTGGATTCAATCTGCAAGGTTTTTTGGTTAGAAGTAAGCCAAACGAAAACTGCACTGAAAATTTGTAAGCACCAGGGCACGGCTGTTTGAAAGCCGATTAACGCGAGTCCAAGATTAAAAATTACCTTGGCTCGTTTGTTGAAAATGTGTGTGTAAAAGTTAATGTCACGTCACGGGTAAAGAAAAGTGAAGGGCAAAAATCCTTAGCTAGAATCAGTTGACTGACACTAACCCTGAGTAATCGTGCTTTAAAGAACAGGGTTCTGGTGTTCTGCAAATTTTCGAGTAATCTATGAGAGGTTTAAAGGCCTGCTCTTTGCATTCCCTAATCTTTTCATTGTTTTGTAAAAAAGGTGTATAAGTTCCCAAGACCGCGAGGGACTGAAAACTACAAGAATAAATGGAGCGTGTGTTTTGCCACCATTTTCGCAGCAATTCGTCCGCAAAGTGCCGTGTCGAAAGTTAGACGTCCGTGCCCTTGTCAAGTTGATCCACAGCCAAAAAATAGATATCTGGGTAAGATGAAAGGTGCAGATTCAACGAAAAACTACGTACGGCTTATTTTTATTTACATCACAGCCGCTAACTGAATTAAAAAAACAAACAAACAAACAAACCAATACAAAAATATAAATAAATAAACAGAACGAGGGGAAAGGCTGAAAATACATCAAGAACTGACATGGATATTTTAAATTACACGTTTAATGACATTAAGACGACACTAGAACACTAGCACTAGCACTAGCACGGTTCTAGTGCGTTTTACGCCGTTATCTTGTCAGTTGAAATAAGCGGGAAAACATGTCCTCTCGTAAATGCTAGAGCGTAAGCACTTTTGAAGGTTTTGTTTACCTGAAATGCCAGCGAAACAGATGGTGTACCACCACAAAGTCTATTTAAAACTGTCCATTCCCTAAAAATCTCTGCAAGTTTCATTTCCAGCAGACATTTGTTATGCCACTTTTAAGGCGAAGGTGGTGCTGTGTTAAGTATGAACAAGAGGGAAGTGTTGGTGATATCACATACTTTGTGCAAGATATTCTGCGAGAAGTATTACACGTACTATAAAAGAATATTCTAATGAAAAACAAAATCGCTGACTTGCGGACTTAAGTGATAAAACCATGGTATGAATTCACCTAGGCAGAATTCGCAAACCTAGGTCTTCTCAAGTTGCTGTTCAGCTTGTTGTTGTTTTGTCGTTAAAATGTTAAATCTGCACCCGAATAACGTAAAATCACAACGACTTTGTTGTACTTCAGTGACTGGCTCATAAACATACGCATAATACAAGTGCCTCTATTGTGCATTGATGCATAGCGGTGCGCGAGTGTCTACCCGTGCACCAAAAAAGGCTCGCTAGAATCTTTTCATCTCCTTCTGAAGGCTCGAGAAATCCTCCAAGCGTTGGGTTCTTCGTATCTGTTAACAAAAACAGATTTTAACGAGTTTACATTGCATGACACTGTAGAGGTGCTCAAATACATTGACTTAAGACCACGTGGTATTGGCGCTTTACTAAAAGCTGACTTTTCGTCCAGACAGAAAGAATTGTGGTGAGTTACTATAGACCGATATCACATTTCTGATGAACAATAGATTTTGCCCGTCCAGACTCGTCATCAGGATGAGTTCCAGCTCCCATTGGATTAAGATCCTTTGTGTTTGCTCGTTTTGTGGACGAGGCTGGACGGGCAAATCCATTGTTCACAACAAGCGTGATATTAGTCTATTCAGTAGAGTGTTTTTATTTGTGAAGACCGCAAGACTGTAACTCCATTATTCTTTGAAGACAGCCCGATAGGCTGAATTCTTATTTGCTCTCACATATTGTAATTCCTTCCTAGTAGCTTAAAAGACGGAGACCGCTAATGGTAATTTAGTCACTGGAATAATCGCGAAAGAGAAATTATTTTTTGAAATGACGTTTTCGTTGTCGTCGCCGTCCTCGTTGCTAAAGCTCCATCATCTCTATCATTTGTTATGAACCTACGTGCTTGGGTTCTCTGGTAATAGAATTAATTTACTCTTTCCATTACTTACCGGTTATACAGGGGCTCCAATCTCTCTTGCCTCTTGCGCTTGCTCAGCTTGGTGGGATTCCCCATCTTGAAAAACGCAGGCGCGAACTCTACAAGCCATTTAGGATCCACAGTAGTAACTTCTCTCATGTACTCTTTTGTTGTAAGCACTAATTCATGATAAACAACCCACTCAGGCTGGCGGTTAAACAGCGAGCTTGAAGGGTGGATGTACACCACTTGGTTATCTGTCACTGTGCGGTAACCTTCCTGTGGGTCTTTCCTCGCTGCATTTCGGAAGAAGCCGCTTGTGATGGCCTTCTGAGCGCGAGATGTTGTCTTACCACACGACACCACATCTAGCTTGTGTCTGTAAAAGATGTACAATTCAGAAACATTCAACAGCGACCAAATAAATACGAGTAGAGTGCACGCACCTGTCCATAATTCCCAGCATTTGCTTCCTAATGTCTTGAGCTCGCCTAAGTGACCTGGCCTGTACAAAGTTTTCAAAGCACCATGGGTTTGAGAACTTGTTGTTTTTCCAAGAATTATATACAGCAAGCAAGGTCAAGTGATCTCCTTCAGACTGGTGGAATTTGGCTTTCTTTTGGTCTGCGAGAGCTTGTTTGTCCTGTTAAAAACAAACGAAACCAACACTTAAGACAATCTACAATCTACAATCTTTATTATTTTTAAACCTTTTTTACTATTAGCGTTACATTTTTAAAGGAATTTTAGAGCTATACAAGGGGAAAAGAAAAGCTAAACTATTACAATTTAAAGGTGTCTAGGGGCTAAACAAACTAAAGTTTTCTAGTTAGCAAGGATATGCGAAAATAAAGGAATGGGGAAAAGACGAACGGGTAGCATCTATTGTTTCACATAAAATATGGGAGAGCATGGTCTCAACCTAATTTAGCGCTGTTAGTTATAAAAAGCTACAGTTTGAAATTATGTGAAGTGATTAACTATGTATAGTGCTCACCTTAGGTCTGTAGAAGACATTTTGAACAGACAACATGGAAACAATTGTTAACACTTCGTCGCTACATCCAAGATGAACAGACTGAATTAACATCTTGGACAACTGCGGCTCGAGAGGAAACTCCGCCATTCTTCTTCCCAGTCTCGTGAGCAGGCCTTCATCATCCAAGGCACTGAGAGAATGCAGTTGCTCCATTGCTGAAATCATAGTCTGACAAAGAAAACCTTAACAAGTTAACATCTCTCTCTGTTGAAATATGCACATTTTGTATCAATAAAACTAAATATTACATTACAACTAAACATTACCGACTAAAATAATTTGTATGAGTCAGTCTTTCACTGGAGTTAGATGACAGGTGAAATATAATCTTGTGGCTTGATACACATACTTTGTTCCATAATTATTCTCTGTGAAACGGTTTGACGGTTGCATGGCACATGACTGTCATGACACGCTCCAGAAATCAGTGCGGACTAAAAATATATCGGCGGCCCGAAGGGCCACGTAGCGCAGTACCATGGTTAAGAAAATATGGTAACCCATTTGTTCGAGAAAATTTGGTTTTGGTCACCGTACGTACGTGTCCGCCCTTCCATGTATGGGATGTGAAATGTCCCATTAATTGGATCCTAATAATAATAATAATAATAATAATAATAATAATAATAATAATAATAATAACAATAATAATAATAATAATAATAATAATAATAATAATCCAACATGACGGCCATACTCCAGTTGACTAGGTAGTTTACAGCGTACATGTTTGAGAATGGACATACTCGGACATCCATGCTATGGTCAATTGACACCTGTCAAAACAAGGCATCCGCTGACCAGTATCGCGTGACCATATCGCAGGCTCAAGTTTAAAGCTCATCGAGGTCAGCTGTTTTTTGAAGTTGGCCGCTGACCAGGTACTGGCTTTCGATTGCCAAGCCAGGTTTGGGGCACCCAAACCAAAACGAGGCTTAATTTTTCGCGCGCTTTGTGCGTCTCGACATTCACATTCAGTTGGTTTCTTCATTTTGACCAAAACAACTTCATCTTCTTTCGAAGTTCTTCGCGAAAAAGGCATAAAAATCAAGTGATAAAAAAGGAGAGCAAAAGATTTTTCTCAGGAAAAGCTTAAAACTTGGATCCACTTGCATAGCGCTCGGATTGTGAAAAACAACATGATTCTACGCTTCAAGGGCTTTTACTTTACCGCGGCATCTTGCAGCTCACCACGAAAGTTCACTTAACAGTTCACCGGCATTAATGGGAGGAACGAGTAGCTCAAACGAAGAAGTTCTTCCTTTGCACAAACCGTTCAGAGCTCTCAAGTCTCACGCATTGAGCGTGAGACTCGCGCGAACAAATTCAATCTTACGTTCTCACGCTGAAACTATTATTTCTCACGCATTTAAGATTCCTTGCTGCTGTAGTGAAGTTCCTTCATAATAAAGTATCTTTTATGATATAATTTAATCCTTGTTCGGTTTGTGCGTAGTCTCCTTCGCAGCTGTTCTTTGGGTCGCCACGTAACGCTCCTCTCCACGAACGGCTCCTTTCTTTTGACTTGCATTCCTTTCCCTTATCTGACCAATCAGAGCTTGGTTCGCATATCCTGAAACCGTTCGCGCCAATTGAATAAGCCACTCAGAGTGCGTGCCTTATATTCAAGATCAAAATGGCGCCTCTTCAAAATTCAAAATTTCTTCTTGAAATACGTACCAGAAGACAGTTATAAGTGTAGTTGAAGAAAACAAAACAGATGTTTCCGTTAACTTACCTACAGGCTATGGGAAATCGTTTATTTATCAAGCATTACCGACTGACCGTTTTTGATGCACTTCATTCAAGCTCAGCGGGACATATTGTCGTGGTTGTTTGTCTTTTTTAACCTTATAGATCGAGTCAAGTTCCTTACGAGTGTCGGGACCAGAGCCCTAAACCTGACTAGACTATTCAGTGGTCTACGGATCGCCGGAAGCACGGCCGAAAAATGAGCGCTGGAGATCGCTGTCAGTTTTCAGAGTAACAGCATATAGAACAACCATTACAACATGTTAATTAAATTTGATATTGATCTGATTCAGTGATCACACTGACAGCATGTAGAACAAGCGTTATAACATAGTAGTAGGAGGTGAGCAAACTTAACCCCTTTTTTACCTTCCCTTTACCTTCCCCTTACCTTCCCCTGCCTTCCTCCATACTAATGAAGTGTCTTCCTGCATATTAATTAAGCGTCTAGGTAAAAATACCTTCCTCCATACTAATGAGCGTCACTCTAGTTCAATAGGATTGAATTGATTGAATTGAGGAGGAGGAGGAGGGAAAACAATAGAATTAAGGAGGAGGAGGAGGAGGAGGAGGAGGGAAAACAATAGAATTGAGGAGGAGGAGGAGGAGGAGGGAAAACAATAGAATTGAGGAGGAGGAGGAGGAGGAGGAGGAGGAGGGAAAACAATAGAATTGAGGAGGAGGAGGAGGAGGAGGAGGGAAATCTTTGATATAACTTTACTGGAAAATATACGGCGAGGGAAAGTTTAAATGCTTTTGCAGTATAGAGAAACTTGATTGATTTTTATTCATTGTGTATCTTAATCTTTCTGCATTCGCTAATAATGATTCAAGAAACGTGTTGTTCCAAAACATTCTGATTGTCACGCAGTGCAACACATTGATTCAGAAACTTTTAAGAAGAGTGATTATCCTCCGAGCGAAGATGGAGACGATTGAATGCATCCTAATTTCCTGATATTTTGTGCTAAGCATTTCGTAGTTGTTGGAGCTTTCGTTGTCAATAAATGTATTTTTATTCATTTAAAATCACTTTCTGTATTGTTTTTGCATTCGCTGAGAAAAGGCAATGAAGTTTATGTTTGTCACTCAAGAAACGTGTAATTCATATTAGTCGCGTGTTTATATTGATCGTTCCAAACAACTTAAGCCGTCTATTGTCGTTGTTGAATGGTAGTGGTTTCAAGGATGTCCCATGGGCTTTTTTACTGCAGAGTTCGTATGCAAATATCGGGTAGTTTGGATCACTAGTTTGAATAATTAGTGACTAACGGAGCGGAAAACAAGAAAAGTTAGCTAAGAATTTATTTTCTCTCTCATCGCCAAAGCTGAGAGGTCAGATAGCATCGGGATTTTCAGTATTGAGATGGAAGAGAACGCAGTTTTGTAACAACCAATCGGGATTGAATAGAGAGTTTTCGGTTAAAATTTCTGTCATGTGTGTGTTTTAGTTGTGTGAACGGAACTACCGCGTAATAAAAGAACAGTCAGAACCAAGCGATTTTTCGAATAGATGGATCAGTTTTGTGCTACACAACAAATAAGTTCCTGTATTTTAATGCTTTCAACTAAGTTACAACATTAGCGCTTGATTTGACTTGCATGTTTGGAGTAATGTCTGAAAAAATATTGGTGACAGTTAGACTTTTTTCCTAGCGAAGCGATTGCTTGAACGATAGCGCTTTCGAAATCTACCAACTTTTATTTTGAACACGTAATACATTCTACATGAACCAATCAGGGTTAAAAGAGATCGGGCAAGTTTGGGCAGGTCTATTGTTGCTATTGAACTAGAGTGACGCTCATTAGTATGGAGGAAGGTATTTTTACCTAGACGCTTAATTAATATGCAGGAAGACACTTCATTAGTATGGAGGAAGGCAGGGGAAGGTAAAGGGAAGGTAAAAAAGGGGTTAAGTTTGCTCACCTCCTACTACTTAACATGTTAATTTGACTTCTAAATACTTGTAAGTCAGAATGTTAAGAAAGAGTTCATATTGGTCCAATAAAAAGAAAATTTTGGGATCTAAACAGTTGCTTTTAAAGCATCACATTTCTGCTCAGAATGAAGCAAAACACGTCTTAGCTACTTCCATTTTTCAAAATTTCCTGGTGGAGCATGTCCCCAGACCCCCTAGCGGGGTGACGCCTGCGGCGTCACAAACAACGGATATGCCATGGAGGATCTCACTCTTTACCAACAAATCAACTTGAGAGCTCTGCAAACCGCTAGCTATTTTGGGTGATTCGTGTTTTTACTAAAGTGGATACGTATTTTCAAGAACCTCTACAACACAGGTAAATTAAATAAATTTAAGTTTAACATTTGGTTTAATCGTTGTTACTTTTGTTCGGGAATGAAAATTGTATTTTTCTTTCGACTAGACATAAATAACCATCTTCTCTCTTAGTACTCGTTTTGTACGCAAAGAAGTAGTTGAATTGTTTGTTTGTTCTGTTGTTTTGCTTGCAAGCGATCGCGAACAAGTATTTTTACTCCGCCTGGCTGACTGTTTTTCGATGTCTGTGCTTCAACAGCGTTAAGTAACGTTTGCCCTTATATTAATCGCAATGAGTCCTCGTAAAAAAAGGATCAAAGCCCCGGCTAAACGATAAAACATTTTCATCTAACATCGTGTTTGTCAAACATAACGTTGGGTGGCTAAACGCACAAACAAAGCGCTGACATTTGGACGTTGTTTGGTTCATTTGGTTGTTGCTGTGCTGTGCACGGTTTGTTGGTTGGGGTGGCTAAATGATCAAACATTTGTTCGTAACGTAACGCGAAATGTTGGATGACAAGAGGCTACAATTAGCCTAAACTCGTGCCCGAAAAATACATTTTGTATCCCTAAGTTTTCGGGAAACAAGAGAAAAAGAGAAGTCTGTCCTCCTTCTACAACGCACGCATTGCGCTTGTTTGCAGTGTATATCCATAGACCCCTATCAACATATATCCCTTTAAAATTACAAAACCGCTATATAACTCAACCATTGATAACCATAATTATGACACTTGTAAAATAAATAATAAAAGATGATGAAAAAGAGAAACGAAAGAAAATAGAAAACGTGAGAGGTGCCAAGAATTGAACCTGGGTTGTCTGCATCAAAGACGGTCACATTAACCACTACACCACGGGATGTTCTGCATAACTAATGAGGCAAAAATGGCTTACTGTAATTTGCGAAACGAAACGAAATGAAAATCTGTAATTAGCGAAATGGACTCAAAATCTGTAATTTGCGAAATGAAAATCTGTAAATTTGTAATTTGCGAAATGGAAATCTGTAATTTGCGAAATGAAAATCTGTAATTTGCGAAATGAAAATCTGTAATTTGCGAAATGGAAATCTGTAATTTGCAAAATGAAAATCTGTAATTTGCGAAATGGAAATCTGTAATTTGCGAAATGAAAATCTATAATTTGCGAAATGAAAATTTGTAATTTGCGAAATGGAAATCTGTAATTTGCGAAATGGAAATCTGTATTTTGCGAAATGAGCTCAAAATATGTATTTAGCGAATGGAATAAGTTTATTTACAAATTACAGATAAACAAAAGCAATGGAGGGATCCATTTACCGTTTAAACTGAAAGTGATGCACGCATCCTTCGTTTAATGTTTGATGAGAATTGTGCAATTTTACCAAAAAATACAGATCTGTGATGAAAAAATTGCTGGCGCTGTAACTGTGCTCTCGATAGGGTGTTATTAATGTAGTTGATGAATATTTGGAATTTCGGCGTGGAATGGGTGACTCTTTCCCTTCGTATGTAAAAAAAAATTATGGCGTGACATGTAAGCACCATCATGTGAAAGGACTAAAGTTAAGAAAAGAGAGAAAGAAAGCTAGGGCTACAACCCTCCCTCACTACCGCATGCAGCGAAATTAAAGCTGTCCCGGCTATCCAAAACTGTTTTGTTAGAACAAATGGGCATGATCGTAAATGCTGATTTAGTTTAATTTTTAGTTCTCATACGCTCAAACAATAGTCTGCACCAAGTAACAACTATGTCATTAAAAACAGCTTGATGAGCCGAAGCTAAAGATAGAATCAGTCAATGAAACTTAAATTTTTTAACATGGGTCAAGGAATTAATCATTCAGGCCAGGAATAATTAACGCTTATACCTGGCTTGCAACGTGCCGTAGCAACAACAACAACAACAACAACACGTATATAATGCATAAAACGGCTTATGACTAATGACCTAATCAGTGTCTTCGCAAATTACCGATTGTCATTTCGCAAATTACAGATTTTCATTTCGTTTCGTTTCGTTTCGCAAATTACAGTAGGGCGCAAAAATAGTCTATTTATTCCAAAATGACTTAGCATAATTGTTCAATGGATATTTCTGCTCAGTGTTTGAGAAAGGAAACGCAGCGGAAAGGAAACGCATTTAAGAAGGAGGAGGAGGAGGAGGAGGAGAAGAAGAAGAAGATCGTTTCCCAAACTCAATTTAAAAAGCCAGTTACGGGATGAAGAAAACATGCCAAAGCCTCTTAAGAATCTCAATGCTGAATAAAAACAACAGCCAAAATTGGGTTGACAAAATCCTGCTAAAACATGTTAAAACATGAAAGTAAAAATTTAGGGAAACGTAGAAGATCGTTTCCCAAACTTCCTTGTTCCATCGCAGTTTTTGAACTTTATCTGTGAAACTAATGACTTAATTTTCTTTTAAGCTGCCCATTCCGCAAACTTGAACGACAAACGTTCAATTTAGACTAAATTGTGTTTCACTTGGCTGAGGATGGCAATGTTGAAAGCAGTTCTAGTCAAGATGCCATCTTGGTTGAAGGAACGAGGAGGACACCCTGACAAGGTCCAACTTGTTCCCATACTGGCTTAAGTGCTCTGTTTAAAGTATTAAAGGGATATAAACTTTGGTGTTCATTAAGGCCTTCAGCTTGTAATATAACCTTCTGGGGCCTTAAACTGACTCAAATACTAAACTCATATTCCCGTTAAATCCGTTAAACCCGTCATTCCCGTTTCATACAAGAGGTTTATATTGGTTAGAACTTGCAGTGTCAGCATACTGATGAAATGTAATGCGTTAGCACTAACAAAAACTCCTGTAAGGACGGAAATGACGGATTTCACGGATTTAACGGGGATATGAATATTTAACTACTTACTTCTTACAATTACTGTAAGTGTCTTTATAATATTACATATTTATAAAAAGATAAGTAAATGGTTAGATATTCATATCCCGTTAAATCCGCTAAATCCGTCATTCCCGTTTTATAGCAGAAGGTTACACTGCTTGAAACTTGCAGTGTCAGCGAAATGATGAAGTGTAATGTATCAGCAAAAAACACAACCTCCTGTAAGGACGGAAAAAGACGGATTTCATGGGGATATGAATATCAAATCATTTACTTCTCTTCTTCACTGTAAGTATTATTTAAGAATATATAAATATATGATATTTATAAAGACACTTACAGTAATTGTGAGAAGTAAGTAGTTTTAACTATAAGTGTCTTTATAAATATCATATATTCATATCCCTGTTAAATCCGTGAAATCCGTCTTTTCCGTCCTTACAGGAAGTTGTGTTTTTTGCTGATATTAGTCCATCAGCTGAGACCCTAAAATTCAGGTTTATGGCTCACTTAAGGGCCCATTAAAGTATCTTTTGATGCCGTTGCTAGGGAAAAATCAATTTGCTATAACTCTGCACATGTATGCTTCAATTGGACCAAATTTGGACAATACCCATAGGGGGCAAATATGGTCCAGTACATGACGTCATCGGACCACGCCCAATGTCACGTGACCA
The DNA here is from genome assembly GCA_016490735.1 of Pachyseris speciosa. NCBI lineage: Eukaryota > Metazoa > Cnidaria > Anthozoa > Scleractinia > Pachyseridae > Pachyseris > Pachyseris speciosa. The sequence goes on along the minus strand of JAEMWC010000214.1, from coordinate 871,481 downwards.
GAAACAGAAAAATGCATTTTAAGTAAATGGCTTAAACCTTTTACCCTCATTTTCTGTACAGTAACAATACAAAAGCCGTTTTCAAGAAATTTAAGCATGCTTTTTGGCTTATGATAAAAAATAAAAAAATGAGAATGGAAAATGTGCTTCTTTGACCACTCTTTAGAGCATAATTTTTTTGTTCTTCATTTTGTCGCAAAACCCATGCTTGAATTCCAAGAAAATATGATGTTCTTTCGAATTGTTTTAAAATCCAGCAACTACATTTATCTCTCGGGGAGAAAAGTCAATTTTTTCGCGGCACCGGAAGTGGCGAGCGAATTTTCAGCGGCCTGGTGCCTAAGCATTGTGGCCAGTCACATCTGTGTTTTGTTTTATCGAACAAAATTCGAATTCAGTTTCTTTTTCACAGTCACGGTGTTGTAGATTAGTTAAATTACTGTTAACTAGGTTCTCAAGCGAGGCTGATGTTGTAAGGAGAAGCTGTCCATCACAAGTTTCGAGCTCACCATTATCAGTCAGGCTTTCTGTCGAGTGGTTAAAGTGGTTAGCATTAATTTTTGATGTAAGAATGAAATTCTTGTGATCTAGAACTGCTTTCAAGGATGCTCACCGTCTTTTGCTCCATGCTGTCTTGGGAGAGCTTCGTTTATTTGTGTTATATTTAAACAATGGAGTTTCTCAGGTTCGGAAGGACAGTTCACTGACACAGGTTCACAGGATCGCACAGTTTTATCGCAAGATCGGAGCGGTCAAAAAGGCCGCGGACACAGAGTTTCTTTTGAAGTTTGCAGGTGATGATAGCGCAGTACTTATTTCAGTTTGTGTCTCGGCATCTTTGAGATTTCGATTTCCAACCTGACACTGGAAATCTTTTACTGTCACCTTTTCGAGATTTCCCCATCGACATGCAACCATCGCTGCGGCTTTCTGTTTACGTCCGTACGTGGAAAACATTTTCAAGCAGAACACTCAAGTTTCATAAATAAAGGTACGACTCACATGTTGTAAACGTAAAGCAGAAAATTCAGGGGCACCCAACGACAAGTTTCGGTAGATATCTGTTCGGTGGAGGGTAGTTTGCCTTGGGCTTTCGGTGTCGATTAAAGAGTGCACTCGGCCTTAAAGATTCGCAATGGGGAATTAATGGCCCCTGAGGTTTTCGGAAAGGTCATAACTGCTGTTTTTAGCAGTTAAAAACGTCAGGTAACATTTTCGGAGAGAAAATTATTCCCTAGAAAGTTCGTGGGAAGTTCATTTCAGCTTGAATTTTCTCAAAGGAAGATTTTGTTCCCTAACATTTTCGGGCAATTAAAACTTCAGCTAGGGAGTCCGAACAGATGAAATTTTTCTAGCTAACAAAAACATCACTTAAAACAGACTTCAAACACCGTAAGGTACTTAAAAATGCCTTTCCACAGCTTTTGGTTGATTTGGCTCGTTGTATGCCCCCGAAAATCAATTAATAAAAATGTAAACAAAGGTTTTCGATCTTGTATTTGTTGCAACGACGCAAAAAAAGGTTACCGGCGACTTGAACGAGCCAGCAACCGGCCGACGCCGAAGAAAGCGCGCGAAAAAATTTGGGCTGACCGGAAATGAAATTGCACTTGGTTAGCAACCTGTACCTTAGCAACGAGATACTTCAATGGGCCCTTAAGGGGAACAGCCAAAACATGTCTAATGTTAATCTTTGACTATTGAGCATCATATAAATGTATGATAGCAAGGATAGAACGGTAGCTTTCACTTCGTAAATCGAATTTTAAATTTGCTCCTCATATCTTCCTTTTGGCCTTTTGTCTCGTGTTACAGTGGAAGACAGAAGCATTCAGAGGCAGGCTCGGCAACCGGATCATGTACGTGACATCCGAAGATCAGTCCTGGCAACTAAACCGGCGTAGCCACATGTGAACCTGTTCCTGGGCTAGAGTGTAATCACGAAGAGGCTGATACGCGTATGGTTCTCCATACTCGGCACGCTGGAGGCACGTGCGTCATCCACTCTGATGACACTAATGTCCTTGTCTTACTGCTTGCTCATAGCCGAAACCTTGGAAGGTGTTACATGAAGAAGGGAAGAAGCGCAAAGTCCAGAATAATAGATCTTTCTAAAGTTGTCAACAGCTTGGAGAAGCAACTCGACCCACACGTTGACAAGCATTGCTTCATGAAAGCCCTAATCGGTGTGCACGCGATCACAGGCTGTGATACCATCTCTGCATTCTCTGGTAAAGGGAAGTGAAAAGCAGTCCAGCTTCTCCAACGCAATGAAAGGTACGTCCGAGCTATGGCGAATATCGGGGACAATTGGACAGTATCGGAATAGACATTTAAAGATACGGAGGCACTCGTGTGTCAGCTGTATGGAAAGAAGTGCCAGAGTGTGGATGAGCTGCGCTATGATATCCACTGCGCCAGAGGCGGGAAAGTCGAGCCAGAGGCTCTGCCGCCTTGCAAGTCGTCTCTACGACTTCACGTTACAAGAGCAAATTATCAAGCAGTAATCTGGAGAAGAGCCATCGTTCCTCTATGTCTAACGTAGTGGAATTTGTGTGGCTTGGATCCAAACCGGCTCCAGAAGAGGTCCTGGAACTACTCTCTTATACGTGCAAGAGAGCATGCACGATCAAGAACGGCTGCTGCTTGAAGGCGGGTCTGAAGTGCACTGACATGTGTAGTATCCAGTGTGAGAATATGGCAACTAATGATGGCGTTCTATGTGAGAGTGGGGATAGTGACTCTGAAGATGCAGAGGATTGATAAGAGTAAGTACGTTTACAGGTGTAGGTTACTTGAAATGACGAACAGAGAGATAGTTATTACCTTTTGTTGTGTCTATCTTAAGGTTCGATGTAGTAAGATCCCTCTTGACGGGACGCACGTTGTATAACGCTTTTTGCAACTCGTGCGTAGGAATTTTTTTTCTATTTTCAGCGACGTTATTCAGGACGCAAAAGCAGTACATGATGTGAACGTATGTTACGTTATACATGTAGATCCCGTATGCAAGTGACAGCAGTAGAAAAGGACGTTATACGATAGTTGTGCTACTGTGCTCAAACGAGCTCTAGATTGAATTGTGGACCTGGTTATCTACTCTGATTTGTGGTTAACTAAATATAGGAAAAGACATTAGCAATAGTTTTAAGTGCGTTTTTCTAGCATTATGATATGGACTGCCTTAATGGTTATTTAGTTATTTCAGGGCATTAAGATAGCGGTTGAATACACAAGCTAGAAAACAAAATGGCGGTCACTGTGATGTCATTTATGACGTCACCATAGCTCGAATAACCATAAACAATGCTGAAATTACATTTCAAATACGTATTATTCCAAATATACTTCTAGGCAAAAAATCGTGTGCATTTCAGAAAGAATAACATTTTTTAAAGTGTTTTTTAGAAATCCAAGATGGCGACCAAAAGCATAGTGTGGGAGGTAAATTTAAAATTCGATTTACAAAGTGAAAGCTACCGTTCTATCCTTGCTATCATACATTTTTATGATGCTGAATAGTTACAGATTAAGATTATACAAGTTTTGTTTGTTCCCCTTAAGTGAGCCATACAACCCCCCTAGCTGATGGACTATATATCACACTTCATCGTTTCGCTGACACTGCAAGTTTCAAGCAGTGTAAACTTCTGCTATAAAGCGAGAGTAACGGATTTAGCGGATTTAGCGGGATATGAATATCTAATTATTTACTTCTCTTTTTTACTGTAAGTATTATTTAGGAATATATAAATATATAATATTTATAAAGACATCCGTGAAATCCATCGTTTCCGTCCTTACAGGACTTTGTACTGCTGCTAATGTATTAAATTTCATCAGTTTGCTGGCACTGCAAGTTCTAACCAATATAAACCTCTGGTATGAAACGGGAATGACGGGCTTAACGGATTTAGCGGGAATATGAATATCTCATCTTTTACTTCTTAATTTACAGAAATTTAGAACAGTTAATCCGTACAATCCTTTGTTTACGTCCTTGAATGATGCTGTGTTTTGCTGTTGTATAAAACTTGATCATTTGACTAGCAATGTCAAGTTTTAATTCATATAAGCTTCTTCTGCAGAACGGAAATGGCGGATTTAACGAGAATGAGTTGCATTTTGACTGTAACTTTCTTGAGACTAGCAGCCTACATTTTTAGAACTGGCCTTAAACTTGCCATATCAACACCATCCATCAACATCTTGTGAGAAGGTATTTTTAATAATTTCAACATCAGCTAGGTCAAAACACTTTTCCATCACTTGATCTACAGCACACACTGTATACAAAACGTGTGAATGAAAAAAAAAAAGCAACACACCACACAAAACACCATCGTTTTTAATTCAGAATTTGTGTTCAGTTCAGGTGCATTGCCCCTAAGAAAATTTGATTGCAGCCCTTTTCTTCAGAGAGTCCGCCGTTCTTCCGTCTTGAAACTTAAGATCGGGATCTCTTAGAATAGCCGTCCACTGTCCGAATCCGTGCCTATCCATTCCCCTCTTGAGAAAATCGTCTTCGTCTGACGTGAATTTCAGTAAACGACGATGAGTTCTTTGGATTCTCAATCGGTTTGTCGGTGGGGAATCCCTCTCAAGGGACACGCTTTTCGACTCTGTGTTTTCAGTCAGGGCTGCAAAATTTGAAGTTGTATCGCTAAACCTCGCGCTCACCTCCTTATCCACCTCAGAGTCTTTGGTACCTTGTAGCTTTTGTAGACCGTCTACAAAAGCTACAAGGTACCAAAGGCTCTGAGGTGGATAAGGAGGTGAGCGCGAGGTTTAGCGATACAACTGTGGCACTCGTGAGCCTTCACAGCAACTTCGCGCGACCTTTGCTTTTGATAGTGAACTTTGGCGACGGCTGAGCTGTGTTTCTGATCTTCCGACAAAATGCTTTTGCTAGTGAGCTGATTGAGGCTTTGCGTTTCGACGATTTGACGATAGCGCGTCGGGTGAATGTACTCTCCGATTGCGTCAAAATTTAGTTTACTCATGACGTCGCCAAATTTGCTGTGTTGGCCTCCATTTCTCGTAACAAGAACGAACTCACACTGGAATTTTAGCAATGGCCTCACGAAATTGATGTAGCTATCGAGCACCTGCGTGCTTGCATCGGTTAGAATCAAGGAGTCAAATCCGTATTTGCTGGCAGTTTGAACTTTTTCTGGTCAATAAATCCCCCGTTCTCCTTCGCTGCCCTAACCATGTCGACTGTCAAGTGCTGATAAGTCATAGGACGCGACCCCTTCACTTTAATGAACAAGTACACCGACACAAATCTCGTGGCAAATGTTAAGTCGGTTGGGTTCACTTGACCTGGATTGCTCTTGCACGTCTTTACGATGTTTCCGTAACGTGGCAAGTGAAATGTCACTACTTGCACCAATTCCTCCACTGTCGCGCAGTGACCTCGGGCTTCTAATGTGTCGATGTCCAGCTCTCGGGTCCACTGCAATCTCATCATTTTTGCTACTGTCTTTCGAGCTCTCTTAAGGTTCAACTCAGTAGCAGATAGGTTTCGCAGAACTGCGTCGGATGCCCCATTGATTTTTCTTAAGTCCATTAGTTTGGAAATTGCGTCTATGTAGCCAAATCGCCCACCATGTCCGAGTTTGCACTCGTCTTGCAAGTAGTCTATGAACTTGAACAAGAGATTTGGGGAGCACAGACTGTAGTCTATCACTTCTTCAATTCTTCCTCGTCTTCACAACAACATTTCAGAAATTTAAAGCTTCTCTTCACTATTTCTTGAGCTGTGCAATCTTTCTTGCAACCCCCACCACTACCAGTCAACCATTTCGCGAATGCTTCGCCAATTTGGCCGGAGATTGAAAATGAAGGAACAACTATGACACCATGTTTTGGCCTTCGGCTTGATTGACAGTCATTTGTAGTGGTCTCTGATAACTTAGTGTTCTGCACTTGTGAAGTTCTGTCAGGTCGGGTTTTTCGTCAAAATAAAAGAACCAGCTGTGCTTAGAATTGACATGTTTCCTGCATCCACGCTGACTTTGAAATCCTTCGTGTTCGCATACTTGAATTGAACAATGGTACAAGCTGTCCGTATCTTCTTTTTCTAAGTGAAGCCGTTTTGGTTTTGGCGATGCACCATCAATTGTAGACCAATCGACTTTGACCTTCTTGTTCATTCTTGAAAAAGAGGAACTGATTCAGCCAACAGACTTCTGTTTGCACCGCTTAGCTAAAACCGACGAAACAATCACACCCATTGGCAAACAATAGAGCCATCATTTAATTTGGAGCTTGTCAGCACTTGTCCCTACTTGCCCGAGCTTATTACCATTGTACTCAAATTCATAGCAGACAGTTACATCCCAAATGGGTTCGGGCCTGCCCGGGCAAACCTGTGCATACCTACAACAATGGTTGCATTGTGCAAGTTCAAATTTACTGAGGTATGCCTCTGGTTGCCATGCTTCATTATTCTTGAGTTAATTTACAAACCCAAGTTGGCATTAGTATGGCGTTGGTGTGATGGTGTTCAACCTTACCTTGCCCGGACAAGTCAAAAAGTGCCTCGAAAAGTCTGTTAGAATCTGCTATTGACTCTGTTTCGTGTTGAGTCAAACTTAAAACACTACAACAAACGTTTCGCCATGCAATTAAAAAGCGATAAAAACATAGATGGCAAGAAAAGAAGAATGGTTCTGTTGAAGAACATGTACAAAGGAACTGTCATTTTCTTAATAGGAACCATTTTACATCAATGGGAACTACTTGTTAGGGACAAATTGTTCCGCGTGTCAATAAAAAGGAACATTTCATTCAAAACGGAACTCGTGAATGAGAACAATTGTTCCTCAAATGAATAAAACGGACCAAAATGATTAAAAGAGGAACAATACCAATGGGAACATTTGTTCCTCAGCGACTCATTTCGGAACAAAAGGTTCCTTTCAATGTTTAAAATTCGGAACAAAAGATTCCTTTTTAGCTCGAAATGAACACTTTGTTCCTATTTTTCACAACAATTTGTTCCTTTTCATACTATAGGACCACTCCAAATAGGAACAATCGTCCCATCATGGGAACGTTCCCTATGCAAAAATGAAAACAGCACCAAAAAACTAAAAGTCAATTTAAAAGCCAGTTACGGGATGAAGAAAACATGCCAAAGCCTCTTAAGAATCTCAATGCTGAATAAAAACAACAGCCAAAATTGGGTTGACAAAATCCTGCTAAAACATGTTAAAACATGAAAGTAAAAATTTAGGGAAACGTAGAAGAAGAACAGAGCCGAATCCCAGACTCGCCGCCTTCCAGGCGCGAGTAAAAATGTTTGATCTCGATCAAACATGGAAAGCCATTTAAATACAATGTTGAGAGATGTGGCTAAACAGTCAAACATGCTCGTCCAACACGATGTTGGATGAAAATGTTTGATCGTTTTGATCGTTCAAATTTGTTTTCGAACAAACATACGTGTCGTGTATTGTTTTCTTGTAATGTTTTAATGTTTTGAGGTTTTGAACCGCGGTCAATTCTCGTTGACTGCTCTAAACATAAAATATTGGCGCAAGAGAGGAAAGCCATTCGAAGTTGTTCAATACCAGTACAAAAAAAATTATAATCGTGGAGCTCCGCTTTTAGGCTTGGCTAAATCTATATATTACACGTTATAAATCTTACGGTGTTTACTTATTTGTGCAAGTAAAACAGTTACGTTAAGATTTCATGCAAAATCGTTGGCCCTACAATTCAACCTTGAAAGTTCCCATGCATGCGACCCTCAGATTTTCGATATTTTGGAATGAGAAACGGCACAATTTGCCTCCACTATACACCCGAAAAACACACACAAAGCTGAAGGCATGGGCGTGTTGCCAGCCAAGCTCAAGATAGGTTTATTTTCCCCATCCAAAGTAATACAACAAACAGGATAAAATTAATCGATAACCTCAAGCGCCACAGCCAGACACGTAAACCCTAAAAAAGACTATGGAAAAAAAAACAGGGACCGCGTACCTCCGACCAATGCTATGGCGCGACCTTTGGGGTTTTAAGGTTACCTATTGAAACAAATAGCAACAATTCACAGAATAAAAAGGGAACTCAAATAAGCTTAGTGAAGCCTAAGGAGGCTGACCGTAGAATGACAAAAGCCACAGTTAAGGAAAAACTGAACGCACCAAAGCTGGACACGTAAAGCAATGGAAAAAAAAATGAAAAAAATTGGGACCGTGTATCCCCGGTCAATGCTATGGCACAACTTCGGGGGTTAAAGGTGACAACTCTTACATGGTACTTCATGTCAACAAAAAAAACTATAAATAAACTAAACTTGTTGATGACAACTGAAGGCGGCGAAGTTGACCGTAGAATGACCTCGATCACTAAAGCCGTCACTATTCAATATCGTCACCCATGATCCTCTGCGCGTTAAACTCGCGCCAGGTTCTCTGAACCGTGCCGGCAAAATATCAATTTATGGCAATTCCGATTACCACAAATTACATAATTTGCGAAACCGAGCGCTGAGTTATGGAGCTGGTACCGCTGGTGTTAAAGGTCACTTCTAAAAGTCCTTTGGATTTAAACTGTTTCACGTATCTTAACCAATCCATTTTATGGACTCGTTGAAAATTAATCCTACGTAGATTCTAAGTTTTTGACCCGTGTTTACGAAAGCGAAGTTTCAATTGCATGAAACAGCGCATTCGTGTTTAACCCAGGGACATACAAAACTGCATCAATTACTTATGGATCACAATCATAGCATTGCGAGGCGGGATCAGTGTATACGACTGAGAAAAATAAACCTCAGATAGACCACTGACAGCACCAAAATACTTAAAAATGTTAGGATGAACAAAAAAAAATTGTTCTCCTCACACTGAAGAAGGGCTATGACCGAAACGTTTGTGTTTTTTCACAAGATGTCATTTTGACACTTTTTGAAATTTTCCAAAATACTTAAACCGATCAAAGGAAAGGGATCTGCTTACCGCTGAAACTTCAAAAGCGCTATTAGCTACTTCATGTACACCAACTGAAACGAGTGAACGAACTTCTACTTTTGTCGTGCCACATGTTAATGCCAGACTCTGACTGTACGCGTATCTCAAGATAGCCTATTTCATGCCTTCAGATTGAGGAGAACTAAAAGAGTAAAATCTCCTTTTCTCTCCTCCCGGAAATTATTAGCGATACAATTTCAAAACCACAGAAACACGTAACGCACAACTAAACAACAACAACGAGGTCCGCAACAACAACAACAACAACAGAAATGCCGTGTCTTACCTCCATAGGCGGTGGGTCCATAAAGTCGAAGGACAAGAGATCATTGATACCCATAGCCTTGAGTGACAGTATGGTGCTGGCAAGGTTTGTCCGCTGTATCTCAGGTACTGCAGTTGGTAACATCTCGTCTCTGTAGGCACGCTCAGTGTACAGACGGTAACATTTACCAGGCCCCGTCCTCCCTGCCCTACCAGAGCGTTGCTTAGCTTGAGCCTGCAAGGATTAAAGTTCAGTATTTTCAACAATAATTTTAAACGTAAATTAGCAAGACTTCGGTTTCTTGCATCAAATTAATAATTTGAATTATTCCCTGAACTTCAAAAGTTTTCGGTCAGTATTAGGCCACCATATATGTTTGCTGGTGGTCTCCCCAGGTAAGCCATTTCTTTTGTATGGCCACCGCTTATAGCGATCTTTTTATCCTCGTGGGAACTTACACGTATTGCCAGAGGGTGGCACAAAACACAAGAAACCACAATGATTCTCATCCTTTCTACAGCCAGTTCAACTATCCTCGCTGCGGATGATCTTTGATCAGATGTTCTTCAGTTGTCATCGATTTATTTGCAAAGAAAACCACGATAGAAGAGTGTTAAATCTACAACAATCCACGGTTGATCCGCTCAAGTGAGATCAAGTAATTTCAGTTAAAACTCGAAAAAGCTAAATAATAACCTGTGAGATGGGAGTGACAACCAGAGCATCAATTCCAGACTTGGAATTGTAAACCTTTTGTTTGACAAATCCTGGATCGACAACATAGTATATACCGTCTATCGTCAGCGACGTTTCCGCAATATTGGTTGCAATGACGACCTAAAAAATGAGAGAACAGCTTATTGATAATATATTCTTATTCATGCAAAGATGAAATGGGATGATCCCAGCCTGAATGATGAAGAACAGTGAAACTTTCTCATTGCTTTTGGGGGCTCGTTACCGTGGGAATTGTTCAGTGGGTAGCTCTCCTTCTAGATCGATCCATATAGCCTGATATATTAAACCAATCAGCCGTAAGTACCACCAACGGTTTATCGGTAGGCAATCAAAACTTCACTTGACATGCGTACACCCACAAAACGTCGTTGACCTATAGACTGCTTTTTTGATCTAACTGAATATAAAACACTGTCAGCGAATATTTACTGTGCTTATAGATAACTCAATCGTTATCCGCTTATGAGTACTGGGATACTCACCTGTTACTGATCGTTTATAACAATAATAATATACATGAAAAAATTTCTCGATTCTGATTGGGTAAGAGAAATGCAGTTTTTAGGAAACACGGTGCAGAAAAAAGGTAATTCAGTGCAGAAAAAAGGTAATTCAGTGCAAAATAGTGGTAAACAACAGACGATTCTGATTGGTTAATTAACAAAGGAACTGAAATCGAGCCAATCAAACGCAGCCTTTGAATGGCGCAGTCTGAAGAGCTGCAAGCGACTCTGCGAGCGAAAACAATGGCTGGCTTTTTGAGCAGGTTTTCTTTCTTCGTGACCGCAATAACAGCAGAGAAGCTGCAAAACAGCTCTAAAAAGGAGAAACGGCTGCGAAAAGTGTGTTTGGAAACAGTGGTGTAATTGGAATTACGAGTCCGTTGAATTCAACACTACACTGGAGTGACGCCGAGATTAATAAACAAACAAGGACAAACAAGGCGAAGATAACGAACTAGAAAGCCTGAAGGTAATGATTACAGCGCTTGATAGACACTTAGCAAATAAAGTAGCCTTATAGCTATAGCCTGTAATTGTTTAGCCAGTTTTTACAGCTAAAAACGGTTTAAAAACGTTGAGAAAACTGTTGTTTTGATTCACCTTTATAGCTTCGTTGCGTTGCTTCTGCAAAGTTAAGAAGCTATCTCGCAATTTTTTTCATGTATATTAATAATAAGTAATCACATGATTTTTCTCGTGCAATTTGGAATAAATAAGCACTTGTAAATTTTTTCAAAGACCACAAATTGCATTTACTCGTGCTTATTTATTCCAAATTGCACTCGAAATCATGTGATAACCTATACAAATTTGCGGCATTTTTACACACGTATTCGCATGTATTGAATTCCTTACTTTTGGTGCGTATCATTATCATCGCTATTACCATTGCCATAATAAACTCAATTTTCATTATCATTACTATGACGTCAATCTTAAAACACATTTGTCAAGATCTTAACTGATAGCAGCAGACAAGCTGTCTGTAGAATTCCTCAGCACAAGAAAGTCGTTTTACAGTTTTTTTGGCCTTGGGGTGTACCCGTTGAAATCACAATTTCCTGTAGAAGACAACCTTCGATTTCCTTGAAATTACAATATATTTTCGACGTATGATCAAAGTTTATTTTCGTATTGGTTCCCAAACTACAGCTGTTACCATAGCGACGGTAACGCATGGCCGCTCATTTTGAAAAAGGTCAATCATCTAGAAATGCAGTCAGACACTTCATAAAAAATCTGTAAGATCGTTTCTAAGTGAATTGCAAATAAACCTTTAAAGGAAGGTTGTGCTCATTCCCGCAGTTTTCTTCATGAAATCTTAAACTTTTACACTTTTTGTGTCTCCTGCACTTGTGCAGGTAGACACTTTGCTAGCAAAAGCTGTTAGCGTTAACTTCGGCAGACAATCGTAGCCAATCAAACCTGAATAGAAATTCGGCTCCTCTCAGCATTCTGTCATCCAATCAGAAACTGTTTAAAAGTGAGCACGCCGGATGATGATCGACTTGCAGATAACTCCGGCTTTAATCAGTTGGCACACTTCGCCTTTCAAAACCGTTCCAGAAAATCAACAAGTTGGCACTTAAATTCCGACACAGTTTTTAACCCTGCGCTAAGCCTCCTTCTTAGTGTTTCCACCGTTTTGTTCAACGCAAACGACTGCAAAGGGCAAAATCTTCTTACGACGTGTAGCGCCTGTGCTTTTAGGAACTCACATATTCTGTTTTCAATTAAGCTTACTGAATTATTTCTGTTTTGAATTCTCATCTGAACATTTTTCGTATTTTCACGAGCCCAATGACGTCTTACAAAAATTTGCCAGACATGCTTCATAATCGTTGTATTTGTTCTGATGAAAAGAAAACTGTACTTTTAAGTTTCACTGTTTTGCATTTCTGTTGTACGTCTCACTGTTTTAATACAAATTTGCATAGTGTTGAGATTACGGACATGATGTTGGGCTAAATATAACGCATTATTTGAGGATTTGAGAGATAAATCTCCTCAAGTAAATCATAATACGGGTATAAATTTTGTTTGCCTGTAAGTTGAATGGTGTTAAATCACGTTTGATTCACATTAATTTTTCAAAATACCTTTGGCCGGTTTGTTGAAAAAATCGTCTTTCGGCTTGCAGGAACTCTTAAGCCTGGTTTTCACTAGCGAGGCAAGCACAAGCGCAAGCATAAGCGCAAGCATAAGAGCGCGTATTTCACCATGAAAACGGGCTTAACGCAAGCATAAGCATAAGCATAAGCGCAAGGATCAAAATTTTTCCTTTTCCTTGTGCTTGCGCTTATGCTTGCGTTGTGTCGTTTTCACTTGGCATAAGCTTATGCTTGCGCTTATGCTTGCGCTTGTGCTTGCGTCGCTAGTGAAAACCAGGCTTTACGTGTCAATTATTCTGGCCGGCACTAGAAAATTCTTATCTGAAAGTTTTTCGTATTTTCACGAACCGATTGACGTCTTGCAAAATTAGGCAGACATGCTTCGTAATCTTTGTATTGTTTCTGATGAAAAGAAAACCGTAATTTTAAGTTTCACTTACAGTGTAACGAACTCAACCGGGGCCACCCAACATTTTTCTGCCAATCACAAGACGAGCTCAGAACAAAAGAAGCGGAGTTCGTTCATTTCGAACCAATCACAAATGAGCGACTTACGGCGAAAAGGTTATTTTCATCAACGAAATATTTACTTTAAGGTTCCACGAATTTTCAAGACTAAGCAAGACTAAGGGCCAAGCACAAATACATTTACCCAATGATGGCCTGACTGAAGATAAAACAGACTCGAAATAAATTTACAAACATGTTTAGCGAACGACTCGACGGTCGCGAATGTTGTAGGTTGAGGACTCGATGGACTTACATTGTAATGTTGACGCGTCGGTCGACGAAACAGGGCTACAATTTTGGAGGCCGATTTTTTTACAACCGAACAGGGTTATTCTCATCCTTACTACATTATTTAGTGCGTTACATTTTAGGTTACAAATCAGTTGCAAGGGTTACAGAACAAAATGTAATCTTTATAGACACACGGAGTGATTTCTTTTATTATATATAAAGCGAGAATTTTAGGCAATAAACCTTGCAAATAGAATTCTATATGTGCTATATTTTCACATGTGAAGAAAACGATACGTCCAATCAGCTTACAGCGTACAGCATTCTTCACATGAAAATATAACCAATCACCGTCCAGAGTAGAATCGCTCAGCGAATCAGAGCAAAGCACTCAAATGGCTTCCGAGAAGCGCGGGCTTCAACTCAGCGCCCGCTCGAAGTTTGTGTTTCAAAACCATGGCTTCGGCTTCCCGTTTTGTTCCACTGGATTTACCGTTAAATGATTTTATTGGGACGCAATCGAACAAAAACAAGGGGGAAACCAAAACAAAACTGATTTCAAGTATAGGTTTAATTCTCGTTCTCCGGGTACTCCGGTTTTCCCCTCTCCCCAAAAACCAACATTTGATTTCATTTCATTTATTTAGAGTTGATTTGATTTAGTCTCCCCAATTAGTAGAGCATCTGTGCTCGGCTAAATACATTTGAGACTTAAATAAAGTGATTATTATTATTATTATTATTATTATTATTATTATTATTATTATTATTATTATAAACAAATTACAGCATAGAAAGTGCTTTGTACGGATTATTATTCACTCGTTGCAAAACTTTGGAAAACTCACTCGTTCGCTGCGCTCACTCGTTCGTTTTCCCAAGTTTTGCAACTCGTGAATAAAAGTCCGTACGTCGCACTTTCTATGCCGTGATCTATATATATTATCATTGTAGAATAAATTCAACAAACGTATCTGGCAAATCGGAATACGGGTAGAATGTAGACTCAAGCGAATGTGTTTTGCGGTAACAAAAACTCGATAGACTGAATTTTCAACAACATAATCACATATCACTTCTAAACAGAGTAATTTCTTATATTATAAAATAAATTCAACAAACTGATCTGGCATGCAAATCGGAAATTATACGGGCAAATATAGACTGATCTGTTCCAACTGATATACCTGTTCCATGAAAAAGTTAATCAAGATTCAATACTAGGGAGAAAATGTCTACATTTGATCTCTTGTACCGTTCAATAATGTATGGCAGTTCCCAGTCCATCCTTTCATCCAAAGGAATCTTGTTACCTAAGGCCTTTTTGAGAATCATAAGATCCTTATCGAGAGCGCTTCGGTCAACATATTTGATGTGGTTTTGCTTCCTTAACCTGGGCCTCATCACTGCGAGGAAACTACTTGCTGCTCTTTCTCTTGCAGCCTTGAATATGTCAAATTCATTCTTTGACTTTTCTTGCCTTTTCTCCAAGTCTTCGACCATTTTCTTAAGCTCTTGTATTTCTGCTCTAACTTCTGGATGTTTAGCGCGGTTGTTGCAGAAGGAAATTCCTTTACATGGACCATTGCTGCATTTGTTCTTGTTGTGTCCTGCAGTGTGACAAAAAGTACACAGCTTTTGCCTCCCGGTGCTTCCATTTTCATAATTTTCGAACGCTCGTGTTTTCTCCGTCAGTAAATCTCGCGCGCTTTGTATCTGTGCAGCCAAAAGCTCACTATCTTGCTTAAGTTCTGTTTCCCGCTTCTGCAGATAAGAACTTGTCTGATTACACACTTGCAAAGCTTTTTTCTCTTCAGCAGTTCCACTTTCAATATTTGCGCTGACAGTGCCGGTGTTGGTCACGGCGCTGTAGACATTGTTGAGCAACACCAAGTTTGACGCTTGCGTAGGTGATGATGACACTGAACTTTCAAGGGAACCTTGTGTGGTGGAAGTTCTCTGGGTGGCAAAGTCTGTGCTTTTTGTCCAGGATTTTCTTGCCGTTTCAGCTGTTCGAGTTCGGTCTCAATGATTCTTTTTTCCGCCAACAACAGTTTATGCGGCGAGGGAAACAACACATCTAGATCTGATAATCTAATGTACTTTAGGGAACTTCTTTTTCGAAAACCTCGGCTTTCAAACTCTTCTGCTAACCTTTCCAGTCCAAGTCCATTAGAAATTGAACGTAACCAGAGAAAAACCTCTGACTTTGCTTCCGACATGTTCCAAGGGATTACACAAATGATTTGCGCGGGAACAGTCTCGAAAAACAGTTTGACCAATGAAATTTCGCATTCGCATTCCATCGTGCCTTGACAAATTGACAGCGCAAATATGCAATTTTGGGCTTCTCCTCGGTGTAAAAACCTCACAACTGACGTCACATTTGCAGACGGAAGCCTTACAAGCGCTCACTCCATGGGGCGGTAAATTAATAGTTCGGTAGATCGCTGTATCACTAGATCAATGGATCGGTAGATCGATGGATCACTAGATCGATGGATCGGTAGATCGATGGGTCGGTAGATCGCGGTAGATTGCTGGATCGGTAGATCGATGGATCAGTAGATCAATGGTTTAGTAGATCGATCATTGATGGATCGGTAGATCAATAGATCAGTACATCAATGAATCAGTAGCCTACGTGTAGCCGTACCCACCCCCCGAGGAAAAACGGGAGGAGGGAACGTCTACGAAAACTTGAAACCATTCGTGTTATGTGACGTCACAGTAATTCATGCAAGTTATGTAAATAAATTATATTTTCTGCGGAAGTGCGTATGTTTACACGCTTAGACAAAAGTCAAAGGCCGCGTAATGAAAAGGATTACGAGCGATTTTTGGTCAAAAGCAAGAAAACAATCTTTGATGTAAACATCGCTCTCGCAAATTCTTCGTTTACATAAGCGTACTATCAGCTTAAATTTGTTGGTGGACAAATTTATTAGAAATAATTACGGAGCAAGTTTGGAGAAAGTTAGCCTTGTTTTCCAGCCGAAGGAACCGCTATCAGAAAGCGTAAATTTGAACAATCTGCACGTCCCTTCATTACCGTTTCGTTACTCATACACGTGCTAATATTCACCCGTCATGACTCGTTCGATGATATGATCTTCCGAATCTTTGGCTAGCGCGATCGTTTTCAATCCCAGATCATTCAAATGTTGGACCTGATCTTCCATGAGCGCTGTCAGAGGTGACACGATGAAAATAGTACACGGTTTCTTCCAAAGAAGCGATGCGATCACTAGCTGGCATCGCCTGAAATTTAATAGCTTTTCCATAGCCAGTTGGCAATGAAACACGGACAGTCTTTCCATCAAAAAACAAAGCTATGGCCTTTTGTTGCTCTTCGTGGAATTTCTGTAATCCAAAAGTCTCGCAAACCTCATATCTAGCTGCGTTAAACTCCACTTTAGTTTGTGTGGCTTCCGACACTCCGACCGCCATATTTCAAGTTTCTTCACTAACGAGCGAGCTCCGTTTCGGCCAATCAGTGTTCTCGAAAGTATTGATCAATGCGATCAACCTATGAGAAACCATTATATATTTTCATGCAAAAGAGTGACGTCACATAACACGATTCGTGTCAGGTTTTCGTAGACGTTCCCTCCTCCCGTTTTTCCTCGGGGGGTGGGTACGGCTACACGTAGGCTAATGAATCAGTAGATCAATGGATCGGTAGATCGATGGTAGGGTAGAAACTGGACGAGTCAGCCTGGGGAAGAGGTCTCTCTGTTAGCCCTGGTAAAGAGTTTATGGTAGAAAACATGGCGGACACGGCCAAACTCTTAAAGCTATGGTTTTCACTGTTTTTCTTGTTTTGTCTTACACCTCGGAGTTCTTTAGTTAAGGTAAATAAGGAAACAAAAGAATTTACTCGGCTTGTCATTGAAAATAGCAACGGACAAGTCATCTGCTTCTCAAGTGGGCCTGTTCGTGCAATTCCTCGTGGAACGCGTGTCAGGAATGCAGTCGGTAACTCCCCTAGTGCTTTTCTGGTACCAGATATCTTTTTGTGGGATCCACTGTTACATTTTCCAGAGCTACTCCTTCTCTGTCCGTCATGCGATGAGAAAAAAACTCAAGAGAGCCTCCACCCCATTCGTTGGAAAGATGGTAGAAATGACTACGACCAGCCACGTCTTCTGTATGGCCTAAGAAACGATGTGCTGTTCGTTGGACGAGTCTACCTGTGTAGAAATAAGCACCAAATTCTGAGTCACGATCAAGGCATTTTATGTCAATTGAGAGCAGATTTTCAGCCGCCATTTCTGTTATTTCACAAGATTGGAGTCACAAGAGAGTTGTTCCGGTTTTTCACCTCGCACATAAGCGCGGGGATGACAATTTCCGATGTCCAAGTCCTTTGGCATCAAAGTCTGTTTGACGAGTATGGTGTACGAAAGATGTGTTTCCTCACTGAGAAGAACGAAAGCCCAGAAGCATTTCCAAGTTTTTCACCGAAAGGCAGCAAGGTTGGAGAAAAAGTTTCAACATGCTGTTATATTATGGGATACTTTGAAAAAGAACATCTGTACCACAAAAGAATGTGTCAAATGAGAGCTTCTTCATTAAGTGCTGATCATACATTTAAAGTGTCTGCAAATATTGGCTTTTGGTGTGAGGGAAAGTGGATACAGCTGTATGACAGTTTATTTATAGTTATGAACGAAATCGGCATAGTTTTAGCCTGGAAACAAGGGAACAGCTTTTGATAAAGTTGCAGATCTGTTGACCAGTTTAAAAGATAGACTTGCCACTAAACGTTGTGTTGTAAACCATTTCTATATTGACAACTGTTGCCAGTGGAGGCATAAACTGAATTCTGTTTTTGATGGGGTGTCTATAAAGCTTGATCCTTTTCATGCAATACAGAGAGTAGTGACAAAAATACCAAAGAAGGGTGGCAGTGGGCCACTCCAGAAACTGCGCACACAAATGCTGCATGACTTTAAAGTGAGTCTGAGGGACCCAACAGATCGTGGCATGAAAAGATCAAAGCCAACTCCATCAGCGAGTATTATTGAGAAAAACATTGATAACTTTCTTATACAGTGGAAATCTGTAGAATACGAAGGAACAAAAGTTATCCCTCAGAGTGCTATTAATGAAATTGATAAATTATTAGTTCATGTCCGAAAGGGTTGTTTGTCAGATATTCCACCTTCTGGAGGTACCAGTCGGAATGAAGGAATTCACAAAGTTCTCAACAAAACTCTGAGGAAGTCAAGAATTGGAATCCAATTTGCATTAGCACTTCTTGGCATCTTCTTTTATATATGGAATGAAAAGAAAATAACAGCAACTGAAGACCAAAGAAGAATAAGGGTGACTCCACCAATTGAATCACATTTTGAACATTTGGAAAGCAATCAAGAACGATCTGGTAATCATCATTTTGGAATAACTGATCAAGATGTGGTCCTACCAAAAACTGGAGACTTCAGCTTATCTTCATGTTGTAGTAAACAAGGACAAGACAACACTCAGGGAGAAATTGTGGAACAATTAAATAACTTTTTAGATGGCGTGTCATCAAACATATCCTCAGATGAAGATGAACTCAGTGTTGCTGAAAACAGCTCACCACCACGCTTTCCCAATTTGAGCAAACAGCAGCAGCATAAAGTTATGAAGTCAGCAAAGTGTATGGCAGAGCTTTGTGAACAAATTCAGTCACTTGGCCAGTATGCAAGATTTAATCCAAACGTTTTATTCTTTTCAAAAAGTAGCTTGACACTCTTTCACTCTGGTTTAGTTAGCAACATGGTCCGTGTTAATGTTCCACCAAATGGGAACTGTTTCTTCCTGTCTATTGCATATGCAATAGTCAATAGCATTATTCCAAATAAAGCAATATCAAATGACTTAGCCCACCATCTGGAGTCACTTGGACTGATGAACTGCAAAGACACAAATGAAATGAGCCATAAGCTGCGAGAATTAATAGTACATGAGTGGATCTCTCACCCAGAGGATTACCAGCCCTTCCTTGGTGTTGGACAATTATTAGACCATGAAGCATCCTTATTTCTTAATGATGGTTATTTTGCATCAGAGTTAGGCAATTGCATGGCACTTGCAACTGCAAATTTACTCAATCTTCCAATTGTAGTAGGTAATCACTCAAATGGAAAGTATGTCAGTTGTCCCAGTTACTCCAAGGGAAACTCTTCAGTGCCTACCAATCTTTGTTGCATTTGATCATTCAGGTGAGGGTCACTATGATGCTGTATCACACAGTACAAGCCATTCAGTGGCCACTGAAACACAATCATGTTCAGTCCGCAGCATAGCTACCAATCCTGAATCTTGTCGTTGTGGTCAAGGCGCAAGAAAAAAAGAATCCAATATCACCTCTTGTGATAACTTCAAAAAAAGGTGCAAGTGTTTTCAAAGTGTGAAAGGTTGTACTGACAATTGCCAATGTCTAGGGTGTGAAAACCCATATGGAAAAAAGGCAAAAACAGAGTACAAGAGTTATTCATCTGAAACAAGTAAAAGAAAACGACGACCACAGGAAATGACAACAGAGAGTATGTCTGGAAAACACTTTCTGCTTAAAAGACCCTGCTTGGAGAGTGTTAGCAGATGGAAACTTCTTGAAGAACTAGCACTTTTCCAGATTGTACAATCCTCATTAACTGCAGGTGGTAGTGATGTTGATATTGATGTCATTGTAATGCAATACTCACAGCTTGTTGATAACTCTGGAATTCATCCCAAGTCTCAAGCTCAAATTTCTGGAAAGGTCATTTCTTTTCTGAACAACAATAGAGTTTATAAGGCCTTGTTAAAGGAGCAAGTGAGGTTGAATTGGTTCTCGTAGTTTGGTTCACAGTAAGATTCCTTAAGTATGACATTCAGGAAAACTTATCAATTTCCAGTACATTGAAAAAATATTAATGCTTATCTGATTGCATACATGTATATTTCCAAATCTAAGAACAGTAATCAGGAAATTAGACATGAATATGTGTAGATGTGTAGTTCCAGAAAATATTTTTTTGTTTTGCATCACATACCACTCAGGAAATTCCAGTTTGACTTTATACTTTTCTTCTATGATTTCCCCCACCCCCTCGCCCCACCCACCCACACCTCTTAGGAATTTCCAGTGACCGTCTGTGGAGAGAGTATGGATACAAGCATTTACTAGAACTACAATGATGGGAAAGGGAAGGGGGAGAAGGAGAAAAGTGAAAAGGGAGGGGAATGCCTGCTATAACAATCCCATTTTTTATTCCGCCCATCAATTTCACCCTAATACTATTATGTCATCTGTCAAGATCACCACTAATCAGAATATTCAAATATTGAAAAGGACGGGTACAAGAATGCAGTTTGATACTAGTTAATGTGTTACTAATTGTTAGTTTGGGGAATCGGTATTTTGCAGCCACTAGTGGCTACAGAAGCAAACAAAAAGGGTTTCTTATAGCAGATGCTCCCATCTCTCTTTTTATCCCTCTCCCCTTCCCCCTGGTTACGCCTACTAAGCAGCCTATAGAATCTGTGTAGCACAGTAAGTCAACAAACTCAACTTCTAAGCCTATTTGTACAATTGGGATAAGATGTAGCACTTGTAGCTGATCTGAAGTCTGCTGGATTTGGAATGCCAAGATTGGAACACGTATAGAAGAATAAGAGTAGCTGAGGATTTCAAAATTCTTTTATTGGCATTATTTTAATAAAAAAATTATTTCAAGGCTTTAGGGGTATAACGTTATTGAATTATCATTAATATTTGAAACTGCTATTATGGGTATTATACACTTGTGGCACAAACAATGAAAAAAATAACCTTGTAAACCTTCCGAATCCAGCCACGTTAATATTTTTTATTATCATGCAATCAAACCATGTTCTTCTGCTAATAATTTCTGAAATGCTTTATACCAAACTATAATTTTTTATCTTAAAGTCCATGATAATCAATAGCTTAAAACAGGAGCGCAACTTATAGCAAATATTTTAATCATCATGACATGCTTGTGGCATACTTAATGCTGGCCAGTAATCGATCGCCGTACTACAAATAACTAAAGCAATAACTGTAAATACCCATTCAAGCTCGGGTATTGAGGCCCTGTCCCAAATCAATTGAAACTGAAACTGAAACTGACTTTTACCTAATCATCATTTTGGGGAAACTACACTAATTTTCCCAAGTAGCAGTGCTATGCAACTCTGTTGTCCTTTTCAACATTTGATAGGTTGACAAGTAGTTTACTCTGGGTAGGGGGTAGGATAGGGTGCTAACATTTTATACTAAAAGGATGTAATTTTGGTTGAGAACTATATAGTCTGAGAATTACTCATCTAAAATTGGAGCTCCTTGTTGTTGGAGGTATACCCTCAGTTCGTCTTCCTGTGGATGATTTTCAAGCATTTTATCCCTCTGGGAGGAAGGAAAAAGGTCATCCTTCTTCAAAAAATTTGCTTTATAATCTTCATGGGACAAGTTAAGAGCACCAAGATGATGTTCAGAAGTAGCAAGGGTTAATGGTAGCACTTTATAGAAGAACGTAGACTTCTGTACCTTCTTGAAACTGCCAAGATCTGTACCTTCTTGAAACTGCCAAGAGATTCATTGGCCAGTTCTTGGAAACACTGTTCTGTGACTTGAGGGCTGGGTCGCGAACTTGAAGAAAAACTGTTGTAGACACGTTTTGCATTGCAAAATGGCCCAGGTAGGCACAAAATTTTCTTCTTGATGTCTTCTTTCGAGACATCCATGCATATTGCTGCAGCCCCTTGTTTCAACTGCAAACACTGTCATAAAAGAAAACAAAACGGAAAAATTTAGTTGTGTGTATTCTCACTTTCGGTGGCCACTTCAGACAAAGAAGGGAGCGGCCCATTCCTGATCAGTAGAAACCACTCAAAAAAATTGTGCTATATGGGTCTACAAATGGGTTTCTTCGGCAAGAACGTGGCTAAACAACAACAACAAATGCTTATAAGTTTTGAGCTCAGACTTGACAGATGCAAAAGTTATATTTAACGGCATCCTGTAGTGCATGCTTAATGTAATATAGTGGTATCCAGTCGATTAGCCCCTAGCCTGTTAGCTCCAACAAGAAGTCTTACCTTATTATAGGAAATCCTTAATGCTTCATGAAATTAACGTGAAGATAGGAAATTCGAGTTAATTTTTGGGTGTGTTAATTTAGTGGAGAGTTAATTTCCGCGGCGTTAATTTCCATTATTTTGGTCCCAAATTTTTTATTCATTCCAACATTTTTTTAGTTTTGGGAGCTTTTTATTCCGCGCACTACTTTCTCACAGTTTAAACAGTAAATCGTTTACAATATTACAATATTTATAGAGTTTGGATATTTTTAACATTGTTTATCAGGGTGGAGATCCACCGATATCGCTGGCGCTGAAAAGAATGCTCGAAATAGCGAGATTCGTTTGGGTTTTGGATTTTTGTAATTTGTTAACAGTGTGTTCAATAAATTTGTTCCTGTTGTCTGTACAAGTCCTGTTTCGTTGTGTGGTCGCATTAATTTCCTCCATTTTAAAACGCACTTTTAGGCTGGGGGCTAAAAGGCTAGGGGCTAATCGCTAATAGTTCTGAGGAAGAGAGTAATTTTTGAAAGTCGTGCGGTGTTGTGCAAAATCAAGGACCAACCAGGAGAAACTGTGTTTAGGCACCTTCAATTAAAAACAACAACAACAACAACAACAACAACAACTGCAAACTACGGCTGGATAATAAATAATAGGCCTGTTACTGATATTGTATTTCGTGGCCACTTTCATCTCCCACGCGTTTCGCTCCTCGTGTGTTATACCCGACGGACTAAGAAAAAAGAGAGGCTGTTCGTAGTCTACATAAGAAATAAGAAATGAACACTTACTGCTTCAGCAACTCCTCCGAAGGCGAGAAGGGTGTCGTGCAGAGTCAAGGCCATGTTCATGGTGCTTTCGCTGACTGCCATTGGGGTTGGTCCAACAAGTTGATTTATGGCCTTGTCAAGACGATGCCATAGCACGTGAAGATTTAGGGCCAACCTGAGGGCATTCTTCCCTGTTTTGGCATTGCACTCAGGATTAAACGCACCGACTGAGAATGACATGGTGGTCTTTCCCTTGCAATATTTAATGTACAGTTCGCGGGCGGATGCAGTCAATGTGTATTCAACAGGGTTTTCCTGGTGGTGCTCTGTGTAGATATGTTCATACACGGTCCCTAAGCCTTTCAATGGACCTTGCTGGATATCAGACGAACACTGTTCCATCTCTTCAATTTCCATTTGGTGGCGATCCTGGTACATAATTAAGACGTGATCCGCAAGTCCGTTGCGGCAAGCGACAACCTTTGGCCATACGTCTGTCAAAAATCTTCGAGGTGTTGTAAAGGTTGCCATACTCATACGCGCACTCTGAACGCCCACCCGCTTTCCTTTGCTGCCCTTAACGGAATACCA
Organism: Pachyseris speciosa; assembly: GCA_016490735.1. Lineage (NCBI taxonomy): Eukaryota > Metazoa > Cnidaria > Anthozoa > Scleractinia > Pachyseridae > Pachyseris > Pachyseris speciosa. The sequence continues at coordinate 847,694 of JAEMWC010000214.1, read as the reverse complement.
ATAATCGCCGTCGTAAAGCTTGCACATACGCTCCATTATCAGACAAGTATGCGATGCTGACTTCGACGTTGAAATCAGTTTGCTCAGGAAGGTATAACCTTCGTCAATGCACAAGACAGGAATACATTCCCCGGGGGCACCTTTTTGGAAGTTCACAAAAAAATGGTTAAAGAGACCATTCGACGACGTTTCGT
>JAEMWC010000214.1:637500-842500 GCA_016490735.1 Pachyseris speciosa | reverse complement strand
GACACTGTCGAGCAAGCTTTTCCTTTTGCGTTAGGCAAAATTTGACTTTGTCGTCTTCATAGGCCTCGGCTTCGTTTTTTTCGCTGCTCAAGGACTTTTCTCGATTTTTCAAAACTCGTTTCATGATCTCAGTGTAATCAATTTTAAGTAAAGACGAGTGATAACGACAATAGCGGCGTAGCGAAATGACATGTAAACAAAAATAATGCAAATGAGTTCTCGTAATAAGAGCTCCCTTCGCGCGGAAACTTCGCCAAGGAGTAAAGGCACTGTGAGGATTATGACACCTATCTCTTTTATAAAACCCCTTTTTTTTCGAAATATCTCGTGCGCGTTTTAAGATTTTGCTTTCATTTTTTGATCTACTGAGATCTAGTGATCCATCGATCTACTGATCCATCGATCTATTGATGTAGGGATTCATCGATCTACTGATCCATCGATCTATTGATCCACAGATCCAGCGATCTACTGATCCACTGATCCATTGATCTTCCGATCCACAGATCCAGCGATCTACTGATCTAGCGATCCATCGATCCACTGATCTACCGATCTCAGCGATCTACTGATCCACCGATCCATTGATCTTCCGATCCACAGATCCAGCGATCTACTGATCTAGCGATCCATCGATCCACTGATCTACCGATCTCAGCGATCTACTGATCCACCGATCCATTGATCTTCCGATCCACAGATCCAGCGATCTACTGATCTAGCGATCCATCGTTCTACTGATCTAGCGATCCATCGTTCTAGCGATCTAGTAAACTTGATATATCGATCTTGCTGTACGGTTGGAATTGTCTTCCGTCTGCAAATGTGACGTCAGTTGTGAGGTTTTTACACCGATCACTAGATCGATGGATCGGTAGATCTAGTGATCCATCGATCTAGTGATCCATCGATCTACCGATCCATTGATCTAGTGATACAGCGATCTACCGAACCATTAATTTACCGCCCCATGGAGTGAGCGCTTGTAAGGCTTCCGTCTGCAAATGTGACGTCAGTTGTGAGGTTTTTACACCGAGGGCGCGCCAAATTTTGTTTCTGACCTTTGACATTCAAGTAACATGTAACTGATTCGCGAGGCTTTTGTCACGCAAAGTACTGGGTTTTCTGTATCTTACCGGTACATGAAACATCCAACAACTTGAAATTACTGCCATTTTATTTTCTAACATCGATACTTCTACATATTATTCTGTTATTATATCGCTACATGTGATACCAATTTGATCTTCATTTTTTTTTTACAAGCAAGGTATGAAATAAATGCGGTACTTTGTTCAAAGCCTCGGAATTTTTTTTGTCCGGGTATTGAAATAAATTCTAAATCAGATAGCCACAGTGTCTAAAATAAGAAACTGAATTTTGCGGTGAGATTCTGCTGCAGGCCTCATAGATGGCAATTTCCGTTTCATTTTCCGCTAACATCTGATTGCGATTGAGGAAAGTTTTGATCTGGTGGAAAGAAAACTCGCATGTGTTCAAGTGCGGAGAGTATGCAGGCTGAAACAACAGGTTAACTCCATATTTAGCCAGCATATTTCTCAAAACCATCTCGGTAAATCTGCCATGATGAAAAGGACAGTTGTCCAAGATGACTGTGTCATCCCGCTCAACAAAAACAGATCCGTCCCTTCTTGTGATGCCAACAGCTTCCTCGAAGAAAAGTAATAGCTCGTTACCGTTTGACGCACCTTCTATGACATTAACGTAATCTACTCCAAGACAAGCATGCATGAGGTTTATAGTAAAGTTGGCCGGAGTTCCGATGGTTACGTTACCATAACGCCTGTTCATGGTTGTTTTTGTTACACTCGCCTCGTCAAAGAAATGGATGGAACTGACGTTTAAATCACTGACCTGGTCAAGGTAGAAACTGGTGTATTCCTCTAAAGCCTGAGTTTTGGACTCGGATGGTAAAGAATGAATTTTCTTTTTAGTCATCAAAAGTTCCTTTCTCAAAAAGTAACTGATAGTGCTTGCGTGAGGTAGATCGGCAGGGTGGACAACACCATCCAACACTAACCTGTTCTGCAATTCTGTACAATAAACACTTGGTTTGCAGAGTTTTTCGCTCTCGATACACTCAATGGCATTTGGCGTTTTTAATAGCACGGAATGCCCTTTATGACTTTTCGCTAGCTGACAAGAGGCGTTTGTGGCATCGTAGTCACGTATAACGTTTTGAACGAAATGGCGACTTGTACTAAGTTCCTGTGCGATTCCTCTTTGTGAAACGCCTTCACGGTGGAGATCTAAGACGGATAAACTGAGGTAAACTTCGCCCACTGTCATAGAGTCCTCCGGCATGATTAATTCGTGAATGTACAGACATTTTCGAAACGCTGCCTACTTAGAAACACGAAAACTGAATCGAAAATTTGAAATTAAAAAACAGAAAGCCCCCGTTTGACTGGCTAACGAACGACTGAAGTCAGAATCTTTTGTTGCTCAGGCGGCCGTTGTTTGAGTGTGTTGAGTCCGTTTCAAAATTTCCCGCCGTTTTTATTCAATGAATTAAACTGTATTTAGTACGTTTCTGCCGTTTTGTCTTCAAAATTCATAGCCGTCATTCGGTATTGTGTTTACTCTCAGTCGTCCTGGATGTTCCCGGCCGCCATTTGGTAAATTTCGTCTTCAAAATTCCGGGTCCACGGGTTTCTGCAAATATATTTGGCTGATTTGGATAACTCCTCCAGGCCGCTATTCGGTAAACATATTGGCGTTGAATTCGTCTTTGGCATTCGAGACCCGCATTTGTTTTATAAATTAATTTCTATCTTTAGTCTGTTTGTTCAACATTTTTGAGTCGCCATTCTGAAAATATCAGTTGCCTTTTAGGTGATGAAAATGAATAATATTTCGCCGTAAATAAAAGCGTCGCGTCGCAATCCACTTTCACGTTGCCTTTTTGCATCAATTCCCAGTCAGATTTGACCCTCACTGGTGATTGGTCCGAAATGAACGAACTTTGATTCTTTTGTTCTGAACTCGTCTTGTGATTGGCAGAAAAATGTTGGGTGGCCCCGGTTGAGTTCGTTACACTGCATTTCGTACGCCTGATTGTTTAATACAAATTTGCCTAGTTTGAAATTTACGAGGATCAAATAATGCAACGTACGCATTTATACCCAATAATCTAATACGTTCTTCAGCGACTTTGAGGATAAATCTCCTCAAGTAAACCATAATATGGGTATAAATCTCGCTTGCCTTAAGCTGAATGGCGCTCAAATCACGTTTGATTCCTATTATTCCCTTGGCCGGTTTGTTGACGCGCAAACATGGCAAAAAAATGGTGAATGTCTCACTCTGTGGTGACTCAAGTGTTTCTAACATCCTAAGGCAGTAGACACACGTACCCACTTGGGTACCTATTTTTTTCTCTGTTCAAAGACTTATCATGGTAGCAACGATTTGAAATTTACATTGAGCCTCCTAGGTGGCTGTGATTGTAAGATGTTTAAGTACGAAAACGGCTAAATTTATGCAAATTACGAGCTTTGTGACTTGTCGTTGCTTTCAATTTAGCCATTTTTTACAATCACAGCTACCTTGGAGTCTCAATGCGAACTGACATGCTACCATGACAATTCCTTCAACAGAGAATACGAAAATGTTCCGTTATGAAGTGTCTGACTGGATTTCGAGACAATTGACCTTTTTCAACTGAAAATTAGCGGTCATGCCTTCCGTCAAAGAAATCAACACTTACCTTTTATAGGAAATTTTGATTTCAACAGGTACACCTCAAACCCAAAAAAAGACTGATGCGAGCCTCCTTACTATTATTATAGCTTGTGCTATTCAATTTTAAGTATCATAATTTCTGATGTTGTTTCACTGGATCGAAATAGCGCTCTGACAACCGATTCAAACCTCATCAGGTTTTGCATGCCAGCCGAAATATCGTTGACGTCTCGATCAAAATCTTACGCAAAACACGGCTCCTCCCTATTCGCGTTGAAGTGACCGCCACTCATAACTAACAACGTACAGAAAAGTGTGAGACCAACAAACCTTTCTGCTTCCTGGAGGGGCAGGGTCGAAAATCCTGGTTTGCATCTCTGATGGTAAAGCGCTGTACACAGGCAGAATAATGAGTTCCGGTACATCGGGACCTAGGCTCTTCATTCGCTCGTACAATATTTCACAAGCCGTGTCGATTTCCTCTTGGCCTAATGACAAAGAAAGACTCCTGAGCAAGTCAAACCAAGGGCGCGTATAACAAGGGAGGGGAGGAAAGGAAATATGAAAACACCATCACAAATAGGCTCGATTTCCGCCGCTCATTCGGGTTCGGAGTATCCTCCCGGAGAGGAGTCTTTTCGGGGTGTGAGCGCGGGCTCATTCCTCGAAACAGCGTCTGGTAATCAAGCCTAAATCCTACAGAAAAGGCCCGAAAACAAAAGGGACAAAAAACACAGAAAGACACTAATTCATACTAACAACGTCGATTACAAAAAAAAAAACAAAAAAACAAAAACAAACTAATATGAAAAACTACACCTGTCAAAAAAACGAGAATGTCACCAGGAGGCTCCGTCAAATGAATCTGCATGACGGTAATCAGTGAGGCATCTAGGTAATCTGTTTCCGCTTCTTTGGTGTACAAAATCTCCACGGGAAATGTTCGCCCAGGAATTGTAAATATGGGAGCCTCAAAGAAATATGTTGAAAACTTGACCGCATCCAATGTAGCCGATGTCACAATCAGTTTCAAATCAGGGCGCTTCTTCACAGTTTTTTTCATTAAACCAAAGAGAACATCGGTACTTATCGTACGTTCGTGGGCTTCGTCGAGTATAACAATCGCGTATTGATTTAAATCGGGATCAAGGAGACATTCCCTCAGCAGCATTCCATCCGTCATGTATTTAATTTTAGTTTCTGTGCTAGTACAGTCCTCAAAGCGAATTGTGTAGCCGACCTCTTGCCCAAGGCGACAACCATACTCTTCCGACACTCTCTTGGCTACAGACATTGCGGCTACTCGCCGGGGCTGAGTGCAAGCAAGTTTGCCAAGCGAAAGAAAGCCTTCTTCTGCAAGGTACTGCGTTATTTGTGTAGTCTTTCCACTGCCTGTTTCCCCAATTACAATTAACACTTGATTTTCGTGGACAGCCTGCAGGAAGAGAGAGAATTTAAAGTGCCCCTAACCCCAAAATTTTTTTTCATTTTAAATAATTCGTCTCTGAATTAGAAGCACAACCGTGAAAAATTTTTTTGATTCGGTTGAATCTTCGCTTTTCTGTGCCCCGGTAAAGTCTCGAAATTACGACCAAAAACGCCGCCATTTTGTTTCACGACCGAGTTAAAGGGAGATTGGGTTCAGCGCTTGTATGACGTCATCCCGGGAACGGAAGTTCTGTTGCGCTTACAAAGTTCTTTGAAGGAAGCTCAATAATTCTAACTCTGAGGGCAAACAAGACATGATTTTAACCGATAATTTATATTCATAGTATTGTCACCTATAACATGTCTCTCCTAAGAGAAAATTTGATGTTTTGCAAACGAATGAGCCAAAAACAGACCGGCTGTTCGTGAAATAAACATATTCCCATCGGCTGATCTCACAAGCATTTTATGCCCTTTTATACGGTGAAAACAGAAAATTCCAATGAGTCCGTTCAGTGAAAAGATCTCCTCTTTAGAACTCGTTTATTGTATAGTGATACAACCCAAACATGTGCATTTACCACGTTTCCAATGCATTGTGATATTCGGTGTGCTGCGTATCGGATACACAAAGGATTTAACCTCAGCGACACAAAGTAGTCCAGAATGTAATGGCAGCTAAAATAATTGTCCCTCGATATGTACCTTTAGGAAAACCTCATCAATCTAACTTCCTTTAAATTTTTCGGCTTCATGAGTCCTACAGTCTTCGACACAAGCGCTCTATTAAAACTGGTTTCCAACGTCCACAATCAAAATATATTTCAGAGGCCATGCTAATTCACTGACAGAAGCCCATGTCACTGATCAATACATTGTAGACTGCTAAGAAAACTTGAAGTGTTTACAAATCAAATTGATTAACTTAACCGAATTCAGTTGATTTAGACGATGGTGTCACTCGAACTTCATGTTCAAATGGAGCTACATGTAGTAAAATATATCCAATCGCGTCTTTTGTGTCAGTTTGTTTACATTGGATATATGCAAATTATTCTCGCATCGCGAAGTTGCGTTCGCTTATTTCTAACCAACAGTTTAGACGGATACGTAGCCTCAAATTTTAATTGCAGTAAGCTATATTTATTTTATTTTACCTTGCCTTGACTTCGCTTCGTTCACAGTACTGCCTGAGGATAACTAGAAGTTTAGCTAGTCCTCAAGTCATGTAATTCGCGTCGGCTGAGCTCACTTTCCGTTCTCTTGTCAAATCTATCTTTGCCTTCTTTGAATAGATACCATAAATAAAGACCCTCCCATAAATAGGCACTTCCACAATTAATTGCTGATGTTCGTTTAAAATACCGATCTAAAGTCGGATGTGCGCCGTTTATATAAAATAACAATTATTGAGAATGATATATGAAATGAATCATATATGAACTGCGGAAATGAAATCAAATGAAGAATGATCCTCGCAGTTGTGAACGCAATTTATGCAATTGCGAAAAGAAGCCTGAAAAAAATTCAGGACTTCAACGGGGTTTGAACCCGTGACCTCGCGATTACCGGTGCGATGCTCTAACCAACTGAGCTATGAAGCCACTGACGTTGGAAGCAGGTCAATTGTGGGTTCATATGTTCCCGTGAAAGAAATGAGTGAGAATGATATATGAAATGAATCATATATGAACTGCGGAAATGAAATCAAATGAAGAATGATCCTCGCAGTTGTGAACGCAATTTATGCAATTGCGAAAAGAAGCCTGAAAAAAAATTTCAGGACTTCAACGGGGTTTGAACCCGTGACCTCGCGATTACCGGTGCGATGCTCTAACCAACTGAGCTATGAAGCCACTGACGTTGGGAGCAGGTCAATTGTGGGTTCATATGTTCCCGTGAAAGAAATGAGTGAGAATGATATATGAAATGAATCATATATGAACTGCGGAAATGAAATTTCATATATCATTCTCACTCATTTCTTTCACGGGAACATATGAACCCACAATTGACCTGCTCCCAACGTCAGTGGCTTCATAGCTCAGTTGGTTAGAGCATCGCACCGGTAATCGCGAGGTCACGGGTTCAAACCCCGTTGAAGTCCTGAATTTTTTTTTTCAGGCTTCTTTTCACAATTGCATAAATTGCGTTCACAACTGCGAGGATCATTCTTCATTTGATTTCATTTCCGCAGTTCATATATGATTCATTTCATATCATTCTCACTCATTTCTTTTACGGGAACATATGAACCCACAATTGACCTGCTCCCAACGTCAGTGGCTTCATAGCTCAGTTGGTTAGAGCATCGCACCGGTAATCGCGAGGTCACGGGTTCAAACCCCGTTGAAGTCCTGAATTTTTTTTTCAGGCTTCTTTTCGCAATTGCATAAATTGCGTTCACAACTGCGAGGATCATTCTTCATTTGATTTCATTTCCGCAGTTCATATATGATTCATTTCATATATCATTCTCACTCATTTCTTTCACGGGAACATATGAACCCACAATTGACCTGCTCCCAACGTCAGTGGCTTCATAGCTCAGTTGGTTAGAGCATCGCACCGGTAATCGCGAGGTCACGGGTTCAAACCCCGTTGAAGTCCTGAATTTTTTTTTCAGGCTTCTTTTCGCAATTGCATAAATTGCGTTCACAACTGCGAGGATCATTCTTCATTTGATAACAATTCTTGTTTTCAAACCGCTGCACAATTCCCATTGCCGATGCACGGGTACTCGGTCGTTCAAGATTGAAATGTTAAATCAAAGCTTTTGCTCACCAGCAGCGTACACAGAACCACGAGGTACGGCAGATAACACTTACAAACGAAGTTAATCTTTTTCGTCTTCTTCCGCGAATCTTGCTGTCCATTCCTGGTCTTCATAACCATGAGGCTCCTTCGAGCTCCTCGCCGATTCCGCTCTAGTTCCACTTCAGAAATGAAGTTAATTTGGTCTTCACCCTACACATAGTCCGACTCTGACTCCGAGGACGAGGAGGACACGATTCCAACACAATTTTGATTACTGCCAGGCTTTTACCCTCCAATATGTGCTTCGATGACCCCAACAAACGCTTTCAAAAACAGAGATTGACTGAGAAGCTATCTCTCAATCGTTCCCGGGATGACGTCACCAACCTTGTTTGACCCAGACTCCCTTTTACTCGACCGTGCAACAAATTGAATGAGACTTTGGCTGTCCATAAAAAATCGAGGATTCAACCAAATCCAATAATTCTTTCGCCGAAATACTTCAAATGATAAGTAGATTTATTTAGGCGAAAAAAATTTTTTGGGGTTAGGGGCACTTTAAGCCGATGGTAGTGTTCGCCTCGTAACTTCTTTTCAGTGCATTAATGCTAAGAAATGGTCCGACCTGGCGTAACAAAACTGCTTCTTTACATAAGATAACTACTTTGACCGGTCCATTGAAGTTTCATCCTTATGATATATCAACTAAACGCAAAAATAAACTACTTTGATAATACAGTCCAACTTCCCTTTGCAGTTATGAACATTACTCAAGCAGCTCCCAGTTGGCTTGTTAGGTCAGTTGGTAGAGCACTGCACCATGGTCATGGGTCATGGGTTCAATTCCCGTACAATCCTGAGTTTTTTTCAGGCTTTATTTTCACTACTGCTTAAGTAGTGTGTATAACTGCGATGATCACTCTCATCTTCATTTCTTAGTCCGAAATTCAAATAAATGATTTTCATATATTCACACTCGTTAACTCATTTAAACTAAAAACATCACCAAATGGCAAGTTAGTGACAAAAGCATAAAAAACGCAATGCAGGTCTTTTATGTTACGATCGATCAGGAAAAGACAAGCCACACGGAGATATAGCATTGAAAACCTTTTGGACACTTTCTTCATCAACCACCAACATTTTCAACTAAAGAAATTCACGAGTTGGTTTATAGGAGTCCTTTAATGTTACAAAGTTGTCTTCGAGACTTTTTACAGTTTACCAACCTTTAGTAGCTCCTGGCGCAGTTTGTATATTGGCAATCCTTGCCTTTGTTCTAGAATTGTCAAGTTTGTTTTCTTTCCATAGGATGCTTTATTTCCACCAAATGTAGCTCGTTTCCACTCAGGCATGTCTTCATTAGCCAATCCTATTCCTCGCATATCTTGGGCAAAGACTGGCTTATCACCATCAACTACACAGGGCAAACAAAAACCATTAAGAGATGACGCTGACAGCAAGGAAATATCAAGCTAAAAGTAATACATATTATTCAGCACTGAAGCTTAAGCTTTGGACTCTGTTATGGAGATAGCGAGACAATTCTTAACACAACGCAGTAGCGTCTACAAACTGCGTTTCGTTGGCTCTTGTATGGCAAATATAAAACTAAACGAGTCATGATTTCACTGGCGCATTTTCTGCAGAGCTTTTGTCCTTTTAGTACTTGTTTTAACACGCTGCAGCGAGGCTCTGCTCATAAGTCTTGTTTAACCCTTTGACTCCTGACTTTAGTAAATTTTTGGTGATAATTAGTCTGGAGCACTAATCTTCTCCACATAAGGAGTTGCGATGGAAATAACTGCGGTCTTGTGACACTGTGGGCTCAAACTAAGGCGTGACGTCACGCACAGTTGCAGCCGCCGCTCGTTTACCGAGTCAACAAGCTTGATTCTGCGAAGTTTGTCGCTTTATAAGTGTTTTGTCGAGCCATTTTCCTCTGCAAAAGCCCCCAGGCTTGCATCATTAAGGTAGAATGTGGGTAAAGACAAGCCTCTGAAAGAAAATAGAGGTGAGAGGTGGTTTCATGCTGACTGAGACGCCAAACTTGCTTCGTAGCCAACATGGCGGTTCACGAGTGTAGTTGTCTCTCTCGTCATTTTGAAGATGGATTCCAGAAGCTACCAAGGCAATTTGGGCTAGTTTTGACTGGTAAAAAGATCAATCGATGGCACATTCTGCTGGTAGCACTGGGTGGCCCGACACTTTGAAATAGGAAATTCAAGAGTTCGTTGCTCGTGGAATGGTTGAATGTCCCAGCATTCTTTTCGGGCGTGAACAAGGCAACTTGAGATACGCGAGACTGGCTCCAATAAAATGGCTAAAGCGTGGCCCGCGGAGAAAGTGAGAGGAAAATTTCCATCCAGATACCAAGCTCTGTAAATGTAGAATTTTGATCTTTGGGCAAAGTTTTTGATTAAATAGTTGAGCACAAAAATGTGTGTAATTTTTGGTGTTGCTCTTTGGTCAAAACTGGTATTTTGGGCTTTGTTGCCAAACAAACGGGGCTATGCAGCGGAATTCGGGTATTGTAGTCGATATTATTGGCTGTGATAATTATTACTATGACGTTCTGAAAAAAAATTAAACGAAATATACCACAATCGCAAAAGCGGTATATTTGACGCCTATAGGCGTCATTGGGAGGCAAAGGGTTAATTGCACTCTACGCCAAAAACAAACAAACATACAAAAACAAAACAACAACAATTGTGCAGCAACTGTACACGTGTGGTTCTTACCATCTGGAACTGGATCAATCCAGAGTTTGCCGATGTCTTTTGGTACGCTGTCTGCTTGCGCTTCCCTTTGTGCCTGCTTCAGCTCTCTTCTTTCCTTAGCTAATGCACTTTGCGTCATAGCCGCCCGTTGTAATGAGCCATCAGGATTCTGATGTAAATAAAATATCAATGTACACAATAACTACGTCTATCAGGAAAAAAACAAGTCTCTTAAAATATCTATGATACTGCTACCGAAATGCACAGAAACAAAACATGAACTCAGTGAGTTAAGTACCGTTTGACATCGTGTTAACCCCTTGCGCCTGAATATTAACATGCACAATATTTCGCCGTTTATCATCTAACCAGCAGTATACAATGGAAAAAAACCTTAGGGTAGGTCCAAAATGTATGCATGCATATACGTAAGTATGTATACCTGCATGCATAGAGGGTGTGTGCAAGTATTTGAACCTGCATGTCTGATGTAGTGATATTACAAGGATCATAAATTAGATTCTAGATGCTATTGGGTCTTCAAGGGCGACGTGACACACACCACTTGCAGTGCTAGAGACCTCATTCGTAAGGCACTGTTTACATCAAATTCAACTGTCCGCACTTAAACTGCGTCAAAACAGTTTCCAGCACTTCATTTTGAGAGCCTATTACTACCACAATTTCGATTGAGCACAGCCTAATCGAGTTCTAGCCATGTCATGTATATTGGCCTTGAATACATGTGATGGCGTTGCACATTAGAAACACTGTACAGCAAAAACTTCGGACTCTTAAAATTTCGGACACTTTTTTTGTCCGAAATTAAAATCATCCGAAACTTTTGGCAAGTAATGCATGTATTTATTTCTATGTGTTTTATTTCAAATTTGTATCCTCTGTAAGGCTGAGCTGAGTAAATAATAAATTCATTCATTCATTCATTAAGGCCGAGACACACTAGGCTACAAGTCGCAGAAACAGGTCTCTGCGACAAGTCGCTCCGTGTGTACTGCCTTCAAAACAAGTCGCTGCAACACGTCGCGGGGACAAGTCGCCGCAACAATTCGCCTCGTCTGACGCGGTGAATTTTTGTGAAAATCGTTGTTGCTGCGGCAGAATTTTGTCGCTGCGATCAGTCGCACAAATTCAATCTGGTTTGAATTCGTGCAACTGATCGCAGTGACAAATTTCTGCCGCAGCGACAAGGATTTTCACAAAAAATCACCGTGTCATACGAGGCGAATTGTTGCGGCGACTTGTCCCCGCGACGCGTTGCAGCGACTTGTCGCCTACTGTGTCTCGGCCTTCGTTAAAACATGTTCATTCTAAACATGTTGTGGTGCTAATGTCAACTATCCTTTTATAGCCGTTACATCTTGGCAATCTTTATAATAGTCATTTTAAAGCATGGTTACACCAGTAATAGTAGTTTACCTTTACAATCTTAACAGGACTCATGGCCACACTAAGTTTGGTTTGCCCACGTAAGAACGCAGGCTCCTCGTCCACTAGTTCAATTTCAATGTCCTCATCTGTAAAACAAAGAGAGAAACAATAATTTCTGTCTTCACATATGTGTAATACAGCAGTATACCTTCATGGCAAGTTTTTATCAGAATTAAAACATATACTTCGACGGGGATACAGCGGATACGAGCTCCCGGTGATAACAAGGACGTTTTGTCATGTTTTTTACCATCCTAAATGTGACAAAACAATCACTTGATGAGGATTTCATGACGGAATCGAAAGCTTGTGTTTTACACAAATTTCGCAATCCTGAAAAATAAACCTGATTTCCTTTAATTTCATATGAAACGATCAAGTACCAATCTCTTCCCTAATACTTCGTCGTTTTAATTTTCATTAAACTAAGGTAAGCAACGGATATTAATTTTTGACCATTTCCATTGGCTAGGCGGATACAGGCTATCAACTTCTATACCTAATGCGACATGCATGGCTAACCAACCCTTCAGCGATCAAGAACAAGCTCGACACTGAAGCCTATTGGGAGAAAAGCCATTCGCCATTCTCCTTATCTGACAGGATCGACACTGGAGGCTATTGGAAGAGAAACCACTCGCCATTGTTGCTTATCTGACATGCTCGACACTCGAGCCTATTGGGAGAGGAACCATTCGCTATTGTTGCTTATCTGAGAGGCTCGACACTGGAGCCTGTTTCCGAGAGAAACAATTCGTCGTTGTTGCTCATCTGAAGGGCTCGACACACGGGAGGGGAACCATTTGCTATTGTTGCTTCTCTGACAGGTTCGACACAGGAGGCTTTTGAGAGAAGAACCATTCGATATTGTTGCTTATCTGAGAGGCTCGACAATGGAGACTATTGGGAGAGGAACTATTCGGTTTTGTTACTTATCTGACAGGCTCAACACTGGAGCCTATTTCCGAGAGGGACCATTTGCCATTGTTGCTTATCTGAGAAGCTCAACACACGAGGCTATTCGGAGAGGCAACATTCGCTATTGTTGCTTATCTGAAAGGCTTTACATTGGAGCCTGTTGGGAGAATAACCATTCGCTTTGGTTGCTTATCTGAAAGGCTCGACACTGGAGCCTGTTTCAGAAAGGAACCATTTGCCATTGTTGCTTATCTCAAGAGGCTCGACACCCGAGGCTATTCGGAGAGGCACCAATTGCTATTGTTGCTTATCTGAACGGTTCGACACTGCAGCAGCCTATTGGGAGAGGAACCATTCCCTTTTGTTGCTTATCTGACAGGCTCGAGACTGGAGCCTATTTCCGAGAGGAACCATTTGCCATTGTTGCTTATCTGACAGACTCGACACTGGACCCTCTTGGAAGAGGGACCATTCCATCGATATTGTTGTTTATCTGAAAGGCTCGACACTGCAGCCTACTGGGAGAAGAAGCATTCGCTTTTGTTCCTTATCAAAAAGGCTCGACACTGGAGCCTGTCTCAGAGAGAAACCATTCGTCATTGTTGCTAATCTGACAGGCTCGACACACGAGGCTGTTGGGAGGGAAACCATTCCCTATTGTTGCTTCTCTAACAGGCTCGACACTGCAGCCTATTGGGAGAAGAACCATTCGCTATTGTAGCTTATCTGACAGGTTCGAAACTGGAGCCTATTTCTGAGAGGACCCATTTGCCATATTTAGTCGTGGATACGCGAAGCGTAGGAACGACTGTTGTTGGGGGTCAGATTATGCAAATTTGTCACTCACTCAGATGTAAACAAATCGATATGTCAACGGCCGACAAAATAGATATCGATTTTCCGAAATATTGCCGGAACACCTCTATCGGCTTTACGAAGTATGTCTTAGGAGCAACAGTCGAACCGATGAACGTAATGAAAAAAGTAAAGTAAAGTAACTTTATTTCAGCTCGGATCGAATGAATAAACGGCAAAAGGAACGTTCGATCAAACAGCGAGACGGCGAAAGAAATTATAAACAATATTCCGTCACAAGCACAGCTTCTCCTACGTTCATCCAATTCACGATCTGTGGAAAAAAATATGAGCCGTTCAACCCAAGATATCTTCCAAGTGTGCACAGAAATTGATGACGGAAACTTTTGACACAAATATAGCTGTATTCGCAAAGCCATTTTCAGCGTTGGAAATAATATTCTAACGAGAACAACGCAATCTAATCAAATAATTTTTTGTGGCGCCATCGCGTCTAGCCACAATGTAAACACAAGTTTGCTTTGAGAAATACTCTTCGTTTTAACTAAACGCGCCATTTTTTTAGTAAAAGTTTTGAATGACACTTGTTTATTTTAATATCCGAAAACATGGCATCAATGGTTATTTAAGAACGACGGCAAATGTTGCGTTTCACATTGGAAGTAAAAAGGGTAATTTGCATATGTCAAATTTCGGTTGCGTTCGTTCGAAAGCTTTGTGTAACAAATTTCCTCGAAATACTGCAGTTTGGCTGTCCTCGTTTTGGCGAAATCGCCCTTTTGCCTGATATTTATCCGACTATACGGACAAAGCTCATGAACACAAAAAATTCATGCTCAAAAAGAGCTGGCCGCTTAAACGCATTAAAATGTTGTTTAAATACTTCCCAGAAAGAGTTTTTACGCGTTTAAACTAGTTAAAACGCCGTTTTCTCGAGTCACCTTGGCTTAATCCACCTTATCGCAAATAAGGTAAAATATCCACGACTTCTTCACAGTTGTACTTTGATTTCTTACCTCACAGGCATGACACTGGACCCTATTGGGAGAGGAACCATTCGCCATAGTTGCTTATCTGACAGGCTCGAAACTGGAGCCTATAGGGAGAGGAAGCATTCGCTTTTCATGCTTATCTGAAAGGCTCGACACTGGAGCCTATTTCCGAGAGGGACCATTTGCCATTGTTGCTTATCTGAGAAGCTAGACACACGAGGCTATTCGGAGAGGCACCATTCCCTATTGTTGATTATCTGACAGGCTCGACACTGAGGCCTTTTGGGAGAGGAACCATTCGCTATTGTTGCTTATCTGACAGGCTCGACACTGGAGCCTATTTCCGAGAGGAACCATTTCCCATTGTTGCTTATCTGACAGCTTCGACACTGGACCCTATTGGGAGAGGAACCATTCGCAAGTGTTCCTTACCTGACAGGCTCGACATTGGACCCTACTGGAAGAGGGACCACTCACCATTGTTGCTTATCTGAGAGGCTCCACACTGCAGCCTATTGGGAAAGGAAGCATTCGCCTTTGTTGCTTATCTGACAAGCTCGACACTCGACCATATTGGAAGAGCAACCATTCGCAATTGTTGCTCATCTGAAAGACTCTACACACAAGGCTACTGGGAGGGGAACAATTCGGTGTTGTTGCTTATCTGATAGGCTCGACACTGGAACCTATTTCCGACAGGTACCATTTGCCATTGTTGCCTATCTGACAGGCTCGACACTAGACCCTATTGGAAGAAGAACCATTCACCACTGTTGCTTATCTGACAGGCTCAACACTGGGCCCTATTGGGAAAGGAAACATTCGCCATAGTTGCTTATCTGAAAGGCTCGACACTGGAGGCTATTTCCGAGAGGACCCATTTGCCATTGTTGCTTATCTGTCAGGCTTGATACTGGACCCTATTGCGAGAGGAACAATTCGCCCGGCATTGTTGCTTCTCAGACAGGCTCAACACTGGAACCTATTGGCAGAGAAACAATTCGCCATTGTTTCTTATCTGAAAGGCACGACACTGGAGCCTTCAAGAAGAGGGACCATTCCCTATTGTTGCTTATCTGACAGGCTCGACACTAGAGCCTATTGGGAGAGGAACCATTCGCCATTGTTGCTTATCTGACAGGCTCGACACTACAACCTATTGGGAGAGGAACCATTCGCTATTGTTGCTTATCCGAAAGGCTCCATACACGAGGCTATTGGGAGGGGAACCATTCGCTATTGTTGCTTATCTGACAGACTCCACACTCGAGCCTATTGGAAGAGGAACCATTCGCCATTGTTGCTTATCTGACAGGCTCCACACACGAGGCTATAGGAAAGGCTCCACACACGAGGCTATCTGAAAGGCTCGACACTGGAGCCTATTTCCGAGAGGGACCATTTGCCATTGTTACTTATCTGAGAAGCTAGACACACGAGGCTATTCGGAGAGGCACCATTCGCCATTGTTGGTTATCTGACAAGATCGACACTCGAGCCTATTGCAGAGGAACCATTCCCCAATGTTGCTTAATCCTCAAAAATAAACCTGATTTCCTTTAATTTCATATGAAACGATCAAGTACCAATCTCTTCCCTAATACTTCGTCGTTATAATTTTCATTAAACTAAGGTAAGCAACGGATATTAATTTTTGACCATTTCCATTGGCTAGGCGGATACAGGCTATCAACTTCTATACCTAATGCGACATGCATGGCTAACCAACCCTTCAGCGATCAAGAACAAGCTCGACACTGAAGCCTATTGGGAGAAAAGCCATTCGCCATTCTTCCTTATCTGACAGGCTCCACACGAGGCTATTGGGAGGGGAACCATTCGCTATTGCTGCTTATCTGACATGCTCGACACTCGAGCCTATTGGAAGAGGAGCCATTCGCCATTGTTGCTTATTTGACAGGCTCCACACACGAGGCTATTGGGAGGGGAACCATTCGCTATTGTTGCTTATCTAACAGGCTCGACACTGGAGCCTTTTTCCGAGAGGAACCTTTGCCATTGTTGCTTATCTGAGAAGCTCGACACTGTACCCTATTGGGAGAGGACCCATTTGCCATTGTTGCTTACCTGACAGGCTCCACACTGGACCCTACTGGGAAAGGAACCATTCTCTATTGTTGCTTATCTGAGAGGCTTGACACTGGAGCCAATTGTAGCTTATCTGACAGGCTCCACTCTGGACCCTATTTGGAGAGGAACCATTCGCCATTGTTGCTTATCTCAAAGGCTCGACACTGGAGATTATTGGGAGAGGAACCATTCGGCATTGTTGCTTATCTGACATGCTCGACATTGGAGCCTATTTCCGAGATAGCCCATTTCCCATTGTTGCTTATCTGACAGGCTCGACACTGGAGCCTATTAGGAACCATTCACCATTGTTGCTTATCTGACAGGCTCAAGACTGGAACCTATTGGCAGAGAAACAATTCGCCATTGTTTCTTACCTGACAGGGACGACACTGGAGCCTATTGGAAGAGGGACTATTCCCTATTGTTGCTTATCTGGCAGGTTCGACACTGGACCATATTGAGAGAGGAACAATTCGCCATTGTTGCTTATCTGATAGGCTCCACACTGGACCCTATTGGGAGAGGAACCATTCGCCATTGTTGCTTATCTCAAAGGCTCGACACTGTTGATTATTGGGAGAGGAACCATTCGGTATTGTTGCTTATCTGACAGGCTCGACACTGGAGCCTGTTTCTGAGAGGACCCATTTATCATTGTTGCTTATCTGACAGGCTCGACATTGGACAGTATTGGGAGAGGAACAATTCGCCGTTGTTGTTTATCTAACAGGCTCAACAGTGGAACCTATTGGCAGAGAAACAATTCGCCATTGTTTGTTATCTGACAGGCACGACACTGGAGCCTATTGGAAGAGGGACTATTCCCTATTGAGAGAGGAACCATTCGCCATTGTTGCTTATCTAACAGGTTCAGCACTGGAGCCTATTGGGAGAGGAACCATTTTGCATTGATGCTTATCTCACAGGCTCGACACGGGAGCCTATTCGAAGAGAAACAATTCGCCATTGTCGCTTATCTGACAGGCTCGACACTGAAGCCTACTCGGAGAGGAACTATTCGGTATTGTTGCTTTTCTGTCAGGCTTGACACTCGAGCCTACTGGGAGAGGAATCATTCGCTATTGTTGCTTATCTGAGAGGCTCGAAAATGGAGCCTATTGGGAGAGGAACCATTCGCCGTTGTTGCTTATCTGGCAGGCTCAACACTGGAGCCTACTGGGAGAGGAACCATTCGCCATTGTTGCTTATCTGAGAGGCTCGACAATGGAGCGTATTGGGAGAGGAACCATTTGCTACTTTTGCTTATCTGCCAGGCTCGACACTACGGCCTGTTGTGAGAGGAACCATTCGCTATTGTTGCTTATCTGAAAGGCTCGCCACTGGAGCCTATTGGGAGAGGAACCATTCGCCATTGTTGCTTATCTGACAAGATCGACACTCGAGCCTATTGGGAGAGGAAACATTCCCCATTGTTGCTTAATCTGACAGGCTCGACACTGGAGCCTATTGGAGGAAGAACCATTCACTATTTAACAATTATTCACCGAGGTGGTGGATATTTAGCGAGCCGCGAAGCGGCGAGGTAAATATCCACCACTTTCACCGACACGGAGGTGAATAATTGTTTTAGTATATACCACACTTAATAATTTAGCGACCAAAACATTACTTTATGTGTGACAATATACCGACAAGCGGTATATTGTCAATCTCGCGCGCTGACTGCTCGCGCGCCGGCTGCTAGGTGAATAGTACTTGCTAATCACCTCCGAGTTAACCAATCAGAGCGCGCGAAAAGCACTATTCACTTGTGTGGTATATACTAATGTTGCTTATCTGACAGGCTCGACACTGCAGCCTATTGGGAGAGGAACCATTCGCTCTTGTTGCTTATCTGACAGGCTCGACACTGGAGCCTATTTGCGAGAGAAACCATTCGCCATTGGTTCTAATCTGAGAGGCTCGACACACGAGGGTATTGGGAGAAGAACCATTCGCTATGGTTGCTTATCTGACAGGCTCAACAGTGAAGCCTATTTCCAAGAGAAACCATTCGCCATTGTTGCTTATCTGACAGGCTCCACACACGAGGGTATTGGGAGAAGAACCATTCGCTATTGTTGCTTATCTGATAGGCTCGACACTGGAGCCTGTTTCGGAGAGGAACCATTCTCCATTGTGGACAGGCTCGACACATAAGGCTATTGCGAGGGGAAACATTCGCCATTGTTGGTAAGAAATGGCTGGAGTCTCAGAGACGTTGAGAATACGAAGACTTCTAGCCCTTTTGTTCCTCTTTCTGATGTTTGTGGTTTTGAATTTCGTTGTGTTCGGGAAATCGTCAAGACAAGTCTTTAAAGCCATCTCTTCTCCTTGTGGATTCTGAGCAATAGGCAAAAGTAGTTATCATTTTAATAATTGTTAAAACATGTGAATAACTTGTGAAAACTTAACTTGTGAAAGCTGTAATGGCTAGTCCGACAACTGTTGTTTCGTCGCTGCCAAGCGACTCTTCAGAGACCTTCCTGGTATCTGGCAAACTCGTTGAGTATTTCGCTCAAAGTCCCGTTCGCAATCAGTTCAGCACAGGCAATCTCGCCTTATATCGCATAAGGATTCCCGACCGCTAAATATTCACGAGGGCATTGTAAGAATTGTGAAAACTTGTGAATAACTTGTGAAAACTTAACTTGTGAAAGCTGTAATGGCTAGTCATTTGTTAGCCGGCGTGGCAGGCATAGAAGGGGGAGGGGGAGGGGAGGGCATTGGGGAGAGGAGAAAGGAGAGTCTCTGAGCCAATGGGAATTTTGCGGCCGCAGAAATGAACAAAAGGGGGTTTTTAGAGAAGGCGTTCCCTCTCTCCTCTACCCAATCCCCTCTCCCTTTTTCCTCCCCATTCCCCTCCCCTTTCTATGCCTGCCATACAGGCTAGCTTTTCAGTACTTCAGTGCTTTCAGCACGTTTGCTTTCAGTAATTTATCAATTCTTAGCAAATTCATTTTCCAAGGTTTGAAACTGATGTTGCTGATGTTTCTTCTTTGTGGAAACATTTGGTCGCCTCTGACGAACCGTGTATAGTGCATATCCTAGACAAGAAAAGAGTTTGGGACAACTGATACGAGTTGTTTACCGACTTCTCGTGACATATTTTGATTTCATATTGTTAAAACAGTGGTACAAGGATTCGTCTGGCGGAAAATGCAAACTGAACTACTGTAGAAATGAACAAAAGAGGGTTCTTAGAGCAGGCGTTCCCTCTCTCCTCTCCCCAATCCCCTCTCCCTTTTTACCTCCCCATCCCCCTCCCCTTTCTACGCCTGCCAAGCAGGCTAGTCATTTGTCAATTTTAACCTTTGCACATTTACACAGTTTAACCGACTGATAGTTTAGCCACTAAGTAGAAATGGTTACACATAATAGGCCATGTCAAAAAAAGAAAAGAACAAAGAAACAGTAAATTTAGTGAACTAATTTGATTTGATAGAAATCTAACAATCGAGAGTGTGTTCCCACGGGCTAATAAACAACAAAACAATAACGTTTTGACCACGGGTCAGGACTGCCGAGCCTCGGACTATCAGGAGTACTATCCATCTATCCGCACTTGCAAATGTCCATTTATCAGCTTTAAGGTCTTCGTGTAAGCGATCTTGCATTTCGAACCCATTTCTTCGAATTCATCTTCTTAATGAGCTTGGATATCCTATTATAGGGATATTTGTAACCAGAATCACCCTGATGTTTTTTTATTTTTTATGGTATACTTGCTGTTTTATGTTAGTGGGGCATTTTAAAACCTTTTTGCGTCGCATGCTATCTGTGAAGCTAGAGGGTAACTTAACTTACCCGAGTCATCATCTTTAGGAAGGATACCAGTCTCTTCATCAAAATCAGGGTAGTCTGCCTTGTCTAACACACCAGCTGAAATCAGCTACACAGAATTAAAAACAAGAGTGAATCAGTATCTTTGGCGCTCGAGAAATTTGTGATAGCTATGAGTTAATGCAATGATTAACCTGCTTTATTTCCCATTTCTCTGGTGAAGTTATCCTTTGAACTTTCCTTCTTGTACTTGGTTCGTCTTCTTCATAAACCGGTACCACTGGGATGCCCGCAGGTCTAACAACATGTAAAGAGTGCAAAGAGAAGAAATTGGTGCCAGGAAGAATCTTTACACCAGCGACAAACAGAAATTGTTACTGGGCAATTTTTAATAGGCCATTGCAGAGTTGTTTTGACTACGTGCACACTCTTTCTAATGAAAATAAATTGTCATTCGTATGGAAATAAAACTAGGGTGCTATCCATTCAACAACACTAGCCCTCGTCGTAGGTAAGAATATGACAAACAGAAGACTGACAAACCAATATTAATACAATATCGTTCTTTTTTGTACCTGTCTGGGTTTCTAGCCATATCACTGACTTCACCTCCCACTGTCTGTCTTGATCTGGTTGGATTCAAGTCTTCACCAGTCTCTTGATCTGCGTCCTGTAACAGCCAATTTAACTATGCAGGTGAACCGTTAACGACAACCATGGGCCATTACACTGCGTTAGTTGAAGGGTTAATGAACTATATCCTTAAATTAGCAGTGAAAATGTAAAGCTTGTGGGATGTGGCTGGAATGACAAGGATACCTCACAAATTAATGTGATCTGGTAAGCTGAAGCCACTCTTTGGGCACTGAGGCCACATGGTAGCAGGCATTACCCCTTAAATTTGACTACTATATCTAAATCATGATTACTAAAAGAATGCTTGACGCACAATAGGCGTTTATTTGAGAGAAATGGTAACCCTAAGCAAATTGTGCAAGAAACATTGACTTCAGTCATGATGAGTGAATTCTACGTTAAACGAATACCCAGTCTGCACATCATCTTCCTTATTATCTTTGTAGCCGGACGAATTTCTTTGAAACAAGAAAGAAATTGGGGCTTACGATACAGGGTTCCCGTAAACTTACTGCCTGAAATTAGCTCATGTATCTATATCGTAAAACGTATAAAAATCAAGAACTGGTTAACAGATACTCCGGAAGGTGAATTTTCAAGTGATAAAAAGGAAGAGCAAACGATTTGTCTCAGGAAACGCGTAGACTTGCATAATCGACGCCCGGATTGTGCGGTTGCAAAACAAAATGATTCTACGCTTCAAGGGCTTTGACTTTACTGCGGCTTCTCGCAGCACACCAAGAAAGGTCACTTAACAGTTCACAAGCATTAATGGGAGGAACGAGTAGCTCAAAGCTAGTGGAAGAAGTTTCGAGGAGGTTTTGGACAAACCGTTTGCTATTTTTTCCAGATGCGTGTTTTAACTTAAGTGGATTCGTATTTTCAAGTGACACCAGCCTCTAAAACACAGGTGACTGAATCAAATAAATTGAAGCTTAACATTTGGTTTAACCGTTGTTTTTTTTTTTCCTTCAGGAATGAAATTTGTATTTTTCTCTCGACTGGCCGAAACAGCTGTCCATGGCTGCTAATGCTTGGGCTCAATCTTTTCTTTAGTAGATTTAAGGGGTAATGCCCGCCACCATGTGGCCTTAGTGCCTTTAGAGTGGCTTCAGCTTGTGAGGTATCCTTGTCACTCCAGCCACATCCCACAAGCTTTACGTTTTCACTGGGTATAAATAACAATCATCTCTACTCGTTTTGGACATAAAGAAGTAGTTGAATTGTTTGTTTTGTTGCTTCGCTACTGTTTTTAATCCGCTTGGCTGACTGTTTGCTTTTCGACCTCGATACCTCAACAACGTTAAGAAACTTTTCCTCTGATCTTATTAATACGTAATCGCAATGAGTCCTCGTAAAAGTGAGGCTAAACGATCAAACATTTTCATCCAACATCGTCAGTTGTCAAACATAACGTTGGCTGGCTATACGAACAAACAATGTTTGACCAAACATTAGACAGAGTAAAGAACGATTTTTGGCGTATTGTCGCTGAAATTTCGACGTTATTTGGTTCATTTGGTTGCTTTTTACCGGCTGTGCACGCTTTGTTCGTTGAGGTGGCTAAACGATCAAACATTTGTTCGTAGCGCAAAATGTTGGATGAAAATGTTTGCTCTAGATCAACCATGCTCGTCCAACACAATGTTGGATGAAAATGTTTGTTAAATTTGTTTTCGAGCAAGGCATACTCGTCGTGTGGTGTTTTCTTGTAATGTTTTAAAGTTTTGAGGTTTTTGAATCGCGGTCAATTCCTGTTGACTGCTCCGGATAAATGTAAAATATTGGCGCAAGGAAAGCCATGTGAAGTTGTTCAATACCAGTAAAAAAGTAATAATCGTGGAGCTCCGCTTTTAGGCTTGGCTAAATCGATATATTAATTCTTGATTGCAGGATGAAGCGATAGTAAATAAGCCTGTTTATTATTTATGCAACAGCGCAACGCGTAAATATGGCATAGGTTCTTTGGCACTTGTCAAACCTGACTTTTTGTGGTTTTATAAATTGGTTCTTTCCTTTAATTGTGTTTTCAAAACGGCACCTCTTAGTTTAAATGATTTAGTATCCGAGTTTTCCGTGATTACAACCCAATTTAAAAACGCAGCAAATATATATTACAGCTGTAAACATTCTCGGCCGGTCTAAAAACTGGTCTGAGCGAGCCATAAACACAACTTATAACATAGAGAGCAAAATTGCAGAGTTCTTTTTGGTCGAAAGCAAAGTTACTCGCTCGTACCAGTCGCTTGAACAGCCGCTTCGACATTAAGTTGGTTTCTTCGTTTAGTGAACACAACATCATGCAACTTCTTTGTCTTCCATTTGGAATTTTTTCTTAAAATGGTTTTATTTGTTACTTAAAATACTCATCAATAATTCATGAAGGAAATACAAAATAAATTAATTTTTTATATCTGATAAAGACACGGCTAAGTTCTAGGGCCAAAATAACCTAAAATCTAAATTTTAGTGTAAGAATGGATAGATGTACAGTAAAGTTTTTTAAGCCGTTCAATAAATTCGCAATTCGTGTTTTATCAAGTCCTAAAACACTGCGCTTCGTGCTTTAAACTTGATAAAACACTCCTGCTCATTTATTAAACATCACGAAATTCGTGTAGATCAAGAGGTAGCTGTAAAGGAAGTTCCAAAGGAGAAATCCCGTCTGTTTAAACCAAGAGAAAGGATTGATGTAAAATGATTCACATTCATTAACCAACCGCTTTCAACTCATTGCAGTTTGCGAACCTGGACAAAAGGGATGGTAAGGAACTAGATTTGATCTGCTAGTACTAAGTTAGATTGAACGAACATGTAAACCAACTCTCCGGAATTGCGCTGGGCACAACACAAAGGATGTTTGGGATAAGAAGTGAGATAATTTCTTCCCGTGTATACGAACGAAGTGGACCCTTATTTCTTTGTGACAATCTAGTCGATTTTCTGCAACTCGATTCGATTCGTTGTTGAAGTCTTGAACCTTACAACGACTGCCAACCAAGTGTATTAAGTAGGCGTAAAAATTTCCAATGCAAAACTAATCGTTTCACCTCCTTGAGATTGAATGAAAATATGCCGTGTGAAGCTGTCACTTGAGGCTGCCTAATGATGTCAGAGATTCATTTGCATTAAATTTGGTAACTAGGTCGCACGAACATGGCAAATTAATGACGGACGGAAATCGTAGAGTTTGTGGACGCAAAAAATACCATTTTCCTTTCACGTAGGAGAATATCCTTTGGATATGTTGCTGTGTAAGAAGTGCACTACCAATTACGCGAATAAAAAAAGGTATGTGAAAATTTGATCGTAGTGGCACTTTAAAAGTTTCACTCGAATCTTTTGTCGTCTTGACTATTGTTTAATTTCGAATAGCTTTACTGATTCAGTACAACTGACGGATATAATCCCAGCAATAAGAACAGATCACGATACGATCTATTTACAGTTTGACGGAAAGCTAGACGATGTGGGTAGAGGACCAAGTTACTGGAAAATGAATTGCTCTCTACTAGACGATGAAGAATATGTTAATAGTGCAACTGAAATGATTCGAGTGTGGATTGCAGAAGGACGAGAAGAACTTTCCGACGATCGATGTGTGTGGGATTGGGTTAGTTAAATACAACATAAGAGCTCATGCTATCCGTCACTCCAGTAGAAAGGCAAAGCAAAGAAAAGAAACGGAAACAAAACTCTAAAATGAATTTAATGTAGAAAAGAAAGCGTTCGAAAGTAACCCTACTGACTCCAACGCAACGTTGTTTGGCGTTGCTCAGAAACAATTAGAATCACTTTACGTAGAGAAGACAAAAGAACTATTGTACCTCAACGTGCACGAGCCAGATGGTAAGAATAAGGTGAGAAGAGCAGATCCATTCTGCATAGTAAAAGACTAGAACAATTTTACTGTCTATGACTTGTACAAGAGTAACATCTTCCGGATAAAATTGATTCCTTTCTCAGTAATCTAAATATACCTAAACTAACCGAAGAACAGAAAATTTCCTGTGAAGGTAAAATCACTTCGGAGGAATGCTTTCGTCTTCTTGATACTTATCAAACTAATAAAACTCCAGGGATCGCGATGAAATTCCAATCGAAGTTTACAAAACAAATTTGGCCTTTAATCAATGATGGCTTTTGTTAGGCGTGCAAATGAGTGTTTCGAAAAAGGAAAGATGTCCCATTCTCAAAAGCATGCGATTATAACGCTTATTGAGAAAAAGAGAAAAGATCTTCTCTTATTGAACAGTGGCGCCCAATTTCTCTTCTGCTCTCTTTCTATCCGCTCCATCTATGACATAATGGATTGGACTGTCAAAGAAAACATTCCGGGTTTAATGATCTTCATTGCTTTCCAAAAGGCATTTGATAGCATTGAATGGGATTTCCATTTTAAATGTATTGAAGCTTTCAGTTTTGGTTCTGATTTCTTCCGCTGGGTAAAATTGTTCTACAACAATATCAAAGATGTATTATTAACAACGGCATGATTACAATATCCTTTAAGCTTAAGCGAGATGTTGACAGGGCGATCCACTTTCCCCCTATCTTTTCATGGTAGCTGTGTAAACGTTAGCTATTGCCAGCACAGGCTTCCCAAGCTCAAAATTCGACTCTGCATCTGTCCTGTATGGGACAGCTTGTTTATAGAGAAATGTATGAGAAAGTCACCAATCGTAAAAAAACAACGATTTCGAATAACTTCACTAAACGGCGTCAGAATGGCTTCAAAATCGGCACAAGAGACAAGTACGCGACACATTTGAGGTAGGAAAACTTTATTTCTAATTAGATAGTTATTTACTAATATACGCAACTTTTTTACGATCAGTGACTTTCCCATACAATTCTCTATATAAACAAGCTCTCCCATACAGGACAGATGCAGAGTCGAATTTTGAGCTTGGGAAGCCTGTGTTGCCATTCGTCAAAATCCAGCTATAAAGGGTGTCCTCGTTGCGAAAGAAGAGACAAAACTATTACAATACGCAGATGACACAACAGCAGTCCTCGCCTACACTAACTCAGCCACAATACTACTTCAGCTGTTAGATCTTTTAAAAAATGTCTTAGGACTCAAGAGCAATAATACAAAAACTCAGGGTATGTGGATTGGTTCTTCTGAAGAAAATAAAGCAAACCTAACGAGCCGATACAAGCCCTGGGGATGTATTTCACGTATGGACCAAAACTACTTACAGAAAAGAATTTTATTGAATGATTTTATTAAAAAAAACTTATTAACATTTGGTCCTAAGAGGTTTATTTGTCTACGGCAAGGTGGCAATCATCATAATCCTTCCTTACTCCAAAGTTCGTTTATGTATGCTCGGTACCGCCTACACCTGAAGAATTAGTGAAAGAATTGAATCAACTGCTATTTAAATTCCTTTGGAATGGCACGGATTAGGTAACACGCGTTTCGGTAATAAATGAGTACAAGGAAGGTGAATTAAAAATGATTGATTTAGATCACATGATAAAGACCTTAAGGTTAGCATGGCTAAAGTGTATATTTGAAGGTAATAATGGAACTTGGAAAACCTCTCTACAGCACTTGCCAGAACCCATGGCAGGTTTTTTCTTCTTAAACTGTAACTATGGTATTAAGGATTGCAAAATCTCTTCTCAGTTTTAAGTAATCTTAGGTTTGTAAATTAGGTTAGTATGTTAAGTTGTTATTGAAAGTAGAGTTAGTATTCTTAAGTTCTTAAAAGGGTGAACTATTAAAAACACCTTCAATGGGAGAGCTATACAGGAAAGATGAAAAGAGGACAAATTTGATAAGACAAGAGTAGTGCACAAACTTACCTTCATACTCAAACTGATTTTGCTGCCAGCCATGGAGAGAACTTTCACCATAACTTTTTGGCCTCTGTGAACTACGTCACTCACATTAGCCACACGACCTTCGCGTCGAAGCTGTAGACATAACGGAATAAAAGAGGCAGTATTTAACGTGAACAATTCCTCTTGTCCTACGATTTTACCCACCAAATTCAAGAAAACGATGTGCCTAATAAACTCAAAAAGTTTGAATTCATCATGTAGCCTAGACAAAAAAGAAGCATTAAGGGAAGAAACCTGTAAGTAATAATTTACGTGGTTACGTCAGTTAAGGGCAGTTGACAAGGATTAGAGAAATAGAGTTTTGCGAGGATTTGAAAATCGTGATTTTCCTTTTCTGGTATTAAACGTGTTGCAACTATTTTGAAATTACTGGATTGGTGTCCTTTCAGACCTCCCCCTTTATGCTCAGCCTGGAGCAGTCTTTTTACCACAGATATCAAAGAATTAAAGCACAAACTTTTATAATATCAATTTACCATAGCATATAATTCTGCAGCAGAAAATTCACCAAGATGATTCTTACAATGAGGTGATCGATAGTACTGCTGCTGCTGCTACTACTACTACTATTACTATCATTAATTACACGCATGATAGAAATCTTCAGGTATGAATTCCTTGGGCGTTTCACTCCTAAAAAATATCAAAATTGAGACTGGCTCGCTGCTTCCTAAACGATACTTTCAACAGGTTATTCAAAATAAAAACCCTCCTCCTGGACTGAAATACAGCACGTGAACGAAAGCAGGAAGGTAGTAAATTATCATGACTAGATAAAGCTTGGACGAAATCACCTTAAACGGAACTTCTTGATTGGCTATTTTTCGTTGCAACCCCCACCCCACCCACCTCCCAAAAACCATGAACCACAGCAATTGCATGGCTGGTTCTTTTTAATTGGTCGTCGAAAGAAAGTAAGTAAGTAAGTAATTTTTTGTCATCGACGACAGGGTACGCTACCAAGACATCACATGTTTTTGCCAGAGAATTTGTAATAGTTTCAGGGTTCGAAATTTATTTGTGTGCCTAGTTGCCCCTGTGGCAACCACAACTCTTGGTTTGGTTGGCCATAGAATATTTTGGTTGTCCAACCTCTTCCCCCCCAAGTTCCAGCCAAGAAACTTACAGTATGCCTTGCTCAAATGGTGAGTTTTATTTTCAACAGAAAATGAACTATTACAGTGAAATGTATTTAAAACAGTGATTTCGCCTGTTTGGTTCTTTGTTCACTGTCTTCCTGAAATTACAGCACTAGAGTTTTTAATAAAATGTCAACTCCAACCTGTGTGTTCTTGCTGATGAGGCCTAACAAGGCCGAAACAGCTGTCCATGGCTGCTAATGCTTGGGCTCAATCTTTGCTTTGGTAGATTTAAGGGGTAATGCCCGCTACCATGTGGCCTTAGTGCCTTTAGAGTGGCTTCAGCTTACCCAATCACATTAATTTGTGAGGTATCCTTGTCACTCCAGCCACATCCCACAAGATTTACGTTTTCACTGCTTGTTTTATGGATATGTGGGTACTTGAGCCTGAGCATTAGCTATGCCATGCTGATTAGGCCTAACAAGGCCGAAACAGCTGTCCATGGCTGCTAATGCTTGGGCTCAATCTTTGCTTTGGTAGATTTAAGGGTAATGCCCGCTACCATGTGGCCTTAGTGCCTTTAGAGTGGCTTCAGCTTACCCAATCACATTAATTTGTGAGGTATCCTTGTCACTCCAGCCACATCCCACAAGCTTTACGTTTTCACTGTGTGTTCTTGTAGTTGTTTTTAGTCTATCAGTATGTCACGTATGGGCGAAAGCCTTAATAATCATGGTAATATCAAATCTAAAATTACAGTGATGAGCAAACACTCGGTTGAACAGTGCTAGCAACATGAGCCAATTTAGCTCCGAATTTGGTTGCCCATCGAGACAACTGGACAACCGTTAATTGCGAACCCTAACTACAGTTTATGTAAGTGAGTCACGCATCGTCTCTAAAAGCCTTTTCAATGGAAATGGTAAAGGCTCAGAGTCACGAACCGTAAAATCCTTTGCAAAAGAAAGGTTAGTCAAAATCAAATTGCTCCAAAGTACATCTCAGTAGCAAAGGAATTTATTTGAGAGCGTTCCTTTTGACCTTAAGTGTGTTTGCTGTGGCTTAATGGTAAAAGACTGGTTTTCATAACACCACATGAGTTGCAGTCCGATATTTTTTGAAAAATTCGGGAAAATCAAAAAATTTATCTAATCTAAACTATGGTATTTTCATTAACATGTGTCAAGTGATTCGGATGACCTTTATAGTTTTTAAACTTCGCTGGGCAGAGAATACGATCCGATATGTCGTAACACAAATTCAGTTCTCGGCGACTAGCGGTCAAGGTTTCCGAATCACTTAGCATTTTCATGAAAATATAGTAGTTTAGGTTGGACAAATTCTTCGCTTTGTTTGAAATTGTCAAACAAATCGTAGTACCACTCACTGGGTGCTTTCACAAGCTTGATCGGCTGGCGGCCCATTTCGCTTGGCTTTGTGTTCGATTTGCGAATATCCATAGAATCGCTATCAACATGTTCCCCTGTCAAATTGCAAAATTGCTTCACAGCTTAAGCGTTGATAAAAAAGAGTATCAAAGGCTCCTCTGAGCCAGCTCATGGATGCATCTTGCTACACTAATTGCGATCTACACTTAACTAGTAATGCAATCCGTTTCCCAGAGTCTAACTTATTATTCAAACTAAACAACAATTGTTGTGATGTATTCTCGCCCGCACGCAACGTCTGATCAACGGCAGCACTTTTCCACGGGTAGCGGGTGGCGGGTGGCGGGTAGCGGGTAGAAAAATACAAACACGTTGCATGCAAACTCCGCTTTAATAACCTTGCAATTAAAAACACAGATCTTTGCACAGTACATATATGTTATTCGAGTATAGCCCGAGGGCACAGTTTTTCCCAATACGGACCGACTAGGGCCGGCAAATAACGTGTTTATTTTGTTCGTGGAAATAACTGGTTTATAGGCGGGATAATCAATCTACGACCGGCAAATTCTGTTTATTACGCGCGAATTTCCATTGACATTTAGTCGATCAAAAACAAAATACTACTGAACAAAAGTTTTCAAATTTCTCGCCTTACCGTGGCAAAAATTGATCCTCGAAATCTTCACAGAGAATTTTAACAGGCACTTTAAGGTCAGAAACCTGAACTGTATTAGAGGTAAGTTTGCCTTTCAGAGTTTTTAAATTTTGCTAGTATTATACAACTGAAGACAGTGACTCTCGCGTGCAACCTTCACCTCAACACAAAGGCATAAATTGAACGATAAAAGAAAACTCGTTTCTTCTTGAATTAAACTTAACAAAACGTCGATTTATAAATTGAAAAAGTGTAAAATGCAAAGCAAAGAAAACGATTACACGCAGTAAAATATGTTAAAGCTCATAAATTAAAACTACGGCTATCGCTGCAACAACGAACAACAACAACAACAAGTGCAAAATAACTTGTACAACACCGGCCACAGAGACGGAATCTCATGACAACAAAATACAAGCATATACTTTCTTGTTCGTTTAACCCTTTAAGGACCAAATTCTTTGAACTCTTTCGGCAATTTTCTCCATGCAAATAACTGAAAGGGATCTAGATGTCCTATATGAAGGTATCCCTTGAAACGTTTGCTGCTCTGGAATACCGAGGACTCAAGTTTTTATTGTGACGTCACCAAATTGAACCGTTGTTGTTTTGCTCGCGAATGTAACAAGTTGTAATCGGTAGGTACTCGGTTTATAAGTGTGTTTTCGAGCCATTTTTCACTGCAGAAGCTCCCAGGCTGGCATCATTAAGCTGGAATGGAGAGTAGAGGCAAACCTTTGAACGAAGCCAGAGGTGAGAGACAATTTCACAACGACTGGGACGCCGAAAGTGGTCGTGTTGAGTCATGGCAGCTCAGAAGTGAAGTTCGTCTCTCTAGCCGTTCTGTGATGGATTCTTGGACGTAGCAAGGCAATTTTGGTGAGATTTAACTTGCAAAGAACACAACGCGTACCATAGTTTGCCAGTAGGTCCGGATGGCTCGACACTTAGTTATGAAAAATCTATAAAATGAGGATGGCGGGACTTTCATTTCGCCGTGGTATCCAAACTCCCAGAATGCAATCCGGGTGCCAAAGAGAAAAACAGAGGCTTTCAAAAGTGGCTCGAATCAAATGGCTGATGCTCGACTCGTTGTAGGCGTGAGAGGCAAAATTGGAGATGCTTAGTCGTGAGATCAAGGTTTGCTCTCATTAGAATATTTGGTTTTCCAAAGGAGATTTTGAATTAAAGAATTGAAAGTAAAGATGGGTGTTTTTAAGCTTTGCTCCAGGGCGCATAAAACGGCCCTTTTTGGTTTTGCTTGAAAACAAATAATGATATGGAACGGGAAACGAAGGTTATTCCCAGTGTATTGGCTCTTAAAGCGTAAAACAGTTACTGGTTGACACTATAAACAGACCATAATAATAAGGTCTAAATTTGAGAGCGTGGGCAATCGTGAAAGCGGTAGGCCTGTCTGTCGTCCGATATATCGGACACTGGACCTAAAGGGTTAAATCGTGAAAATACCTCGATTATACAAGAGAAAACAAAGAATGACAACCCGAAATGGGGTTCATAGCGTCCAACGTATAGTAATAAATATATGTTATTCCCCGGCTGGGAGGTCCGTATAGGGAAAAACTGTGCCCGAGATCTTGAGTACGGCCCGAGGCCGCAGGCCGATGGTCGTACTCAAGGCCGAGGGCATAGTTTTTCCCTATACGGGCCGACCTAAGCCGGTGACAGATTTATTTTTTCTGCTGTTTTTATTTTTTGATGATGGACAAGGAAAACTGATTTGCAAAAAGTCTTTCCACGCGCCCTACTTCACACTATCACAGTTTAATTTTAGCATATAAAAAAGCCGTCCGCAAATCTCAGAGAAAAATGGTAGATAAACGATAAAACAGAACTTCAAATATATCTTGGAGTAAGAAACATAAACAAACAAGCAGTGATATTTCATAGCAATCACAGAGAAATAAACTAAACAAACTAAACAATGATGTTTGAAGACTTATACAAACCGTGACCGTGGGCAATCTCGTACCCAGAGTCCTCAGGCTCTTTGGCCAGCGGTTAGTCGCCACGAGAGACTCTGGGATAACAATCTCGTACCCAGAGTCCTCAGGCTCTTTGGCCAGCGGTTAGTCGCCAGGAGAGACTCTGGATAATAGACCGCCATTTTCCCAGAAGATCTGGGGTAAAACAATGGAAGCCGTTACCGGCCAGCCAATCAAAAAATTTGTTTTTTTTCCATTATCCCAAAGTCTCTCCTGGCGACTAACCGCTGGTCAAAGAGCCTCTGGAATAATGGAAAAAAATCAATTTTTTTGATTGGCTGGCCCGTAACGGCTTCCATTGTTTTACCCCAGATTTTCTGGGAAAATGGCGTTCCATTGTTCCAGAGTCTCTCCGGGCGTCCACCCGCTGACCAAACAGACCGAGGACTCTGGGTATGAGATTGGACCGTGGGCAGAGATAGGAAAATCCGGACCGCGCTAAGAACCAATCAGATTGCAGGATTCGTTACCGTGCCCTCTTGGAAAAAATAAATTGCCTTAATCACCTTAAAAGACCTTAAAGATTTCTCCAAGATGAAAATCAGTTTCTCCAAGTGTTTGAAACAAAATCTTAACCTTATAAGGGTGATGGGTGAAATAAAAGAACCGGAACCGGCCTTGCGTAATCATATGATCATGCAAGTAGAATATGTAGCTTAATGACAGATGACACGTCTTGCGAAACCCGATATTAGATCAGAGCGGTCATCTGCGAACAAGGTTCAAAGCTAGTTGTTCCGGCGAAACGCTGCAGTTTTGAGATTTGCGAGCTAGGATACATCGTGAAGAAAATCTTCAGAATAAGTTTCACTTACAAGGTAAGTTTGTCAAACACATTGCTTTAATCATAAAGCAATGTACTTGACAAACTTACCTCATAAGTGAAACTCATTCTGAAGATTTTCTTCACGATGTATCCTAGCTCGCAAAGTTTAATTTAACTAAAAAAGTAAAACCACACTGACACCACTGACAATTAAGCCAGGGTAAAATTTATATCTCTGGAAAGGTAATAAAACTTAGAATTTATTAGTTTATTACATTATTTACAGTATTCCATTCTTTACGGTATGCGCTTTGGTAGAAGTTTTGGGGTATTGCGATGAAGAAGTTTTGATCATTTTACGACACGTTTCGTAAATTACAGTATTCCATTATTTATTTTTTTCGTACGGTACGGTATGCGCTTTGTTAGAAGAACACTTGCAGTGCACTGTATTGCGATGAAAAATTTTTGATCAAGCAAGTATGATGTATTTTATGACACATTTCAATATCCGCCACCCCCTACCCATGGAAAAGTGCTGCCGTCCGATCAAAGAGAGCGTTGTGTGACACCCCGAAAGTTATAGCATAGTACCGTGTAGCATGAAAATTTTGCGGGTTCTAATTTTTGCGAATTTTGCGGATTGACCTCGATCCGCAAAAATTAGTTCCCGCAGAAAAAAAAAACCGCAAAATAAAACACCGCAAAAATTAACTCTCTTCAGTCAAATTAAAACTCTGCTTTTAATGGACTTGTGCCACTGGGGCGTTATAAATTGGACTTAAACATAATGCGGTAGTCTGTTACGCAAACAAAACAATGTACAAGGAACAAGAAATGTCAAGTGAACAGCAATTCAGTTCATCAGATCGGTGCGAATGGGTCATCTGAAGGAACACCATTTTCTAGGGCGTCTGTAATGCCGCATTTTTTCCATCCATTGTCGATGATCGCGGGATTTTTCTGCATGTATTGATAAAAATCGATCAACCAACGTGAGGTAAGCTCACGCATAACTGGAATGCCCATCTCAATTGCAATGTCACTGGTGTTTTGCCCAGCGTTTATCTTCTTCTCGACTTCTTCAGCATACCATCCTTGAAATTTTTGACTGATACATCAAGGGGTTGGTTAAACGCAGTGGTATTTGCTGGTACAACGACTTCTGCGATGTTATGCTTCTCTAGTAGGGCTCGCACATCATTGTTATTCTGCCCCTTAAAGGTGTCGCACACTATTATGGCCTTCTGTGAATCTGGAAGTTTCATTTCTTTCTTTACTTTCTCGGTGTACGGTATGATGATTTTAGTCAGCAGCTCCTTGGTTGTGTCAGTGTTTGACCAGTACATAGGATTATGAGTGACGTGGAAACCTACCGGGAAATCCATTTTCGGGTGACATCTCTCTGTTTTTCTGTTTTTTCCCATTCACTGTTACTGAGAACATCGCAGTGAACATTTTCTTGTCGTCGCCCCCAATAACAGAAACACAGTCTGCCCCTTTTCGCTCATTGTGTACTCTGAGACAGGAACCATCTTTACTGGAGTTTGGTCGATGTTAACAATAAGCTGCTGGGGGACCATTGCTGACTGCTGGACTGTATAGATATTTCGGTGGTATCTCGTTGTAGTTGATCCCTGGCTTCGCCGATCATCTTTGGCTTTGTAGAGGTGGTCTTTTTCCTGCGCACAAAATTCATTCTTTTAAACAGAGATTTTACCCAGCCATTGCCAAGGGTAACATGGCCTCCATTCTCGACTAAAATTTCTTTGTTCTTGGCATTAATAATGCCTTTCGCAGCAGCTACAGCTATTTTACCATTTACAACTCCTCCAACTTCACGAAAATTATAAATAAAGCTCATCACTTCTTTGTCCAGGTCACTTTCTTCCAGGTCACGCTTCCTCCCAGGCTTCGAGGTTGGTATGCTTGACACTGAGTTCTGCCCATTGCCATATTGCAGTTCCTTCGACAGAAGCTTTCGATACCTATAGCGGAAGTTGCGTGCAGTGCTCTCTTTAAGGTTTGGAAATTTCGACTTGAAATGCTTCACTGTCGCAATAGGACCGTGTGGAGCGCAGTAAGTGGCTATCACATAGCGATCTTCGTCTGTAAAGCGATCATAAGGTTTTCTTTTGTTATTTGCGGCACGTATCCCACGTGCAATACTCTCGGAATTCTCTTCTGTCACCACATCTGACACCGAGGACATAAGTAGCAGAGCTTCATCAATGGTGCGGGACCCAGAAGAATTTTCCAGAAGAATTTTCTCGTAGTTGAAAATATCTCCGAATAGACATACCAATGCAAGTGAAGACAAAAACTGAAATTGATGGCTGAAGACGGTATAACCGCAACGACTCTCTTCTCCTACGAACTACGGTTCAAAGCGCGGATAAGAGAACAACCAATACCATGCCGGTAAACGTGACAGGCGTGATAAATCTGCCCAGCAACGGTAACTCTACACCACTTGCTGTAAGTGGGATCCAAAAGGGTTTTTAAGTGTTGACAAGTAAAGACACTCATCATGGAGTCGTTTACGGTTACTGCGTGCATTCGAGGATTTCATGTATACAGTGCGATATGGAAACCTCAACAAGTGGAGAATTTGAGCTGCTACCAAGAGCCTAAAAATATGTACGACATGTACGCCGTCGCAGTCAAAAAGACATTCAGTGGTCGTCAACTTGGAATACCCTCCTACTTCTCACTTGGCGGTGATGTTTACCGAGAGGAAAAAATTGTTGGCGAGATACCACAATACATATCAAGATTTGCTTGGTATTTCATCGAACACGGGGGAATCATTAGTGCAAAGGTTACGGGATCGCCGACTTTCTCAAGAGATCTTCCACAGGGTCTGCAGGGTGGCCGACATGTTCCAGCTGAACTGATGTTTTCCTGTGCAGACGCAAAACTGCTCTGTAGGTGTCAAGAACTTGTTACCGAGAATCTCTCTGGATTATTCGGTAATCCCCAAATAGCCAACAAATCACTCCTTGTTACCGTCACAACAGAAAGTGAGTCCGAAGATGACGAGTACGACCTGACCAACGACTCGCAAAATGAAGAACGCACAGGCTCGAATCGTGTAGCATCCCATTCATGTTCGAGTGGCGCTTCTGCGGCGGCCTGCACAGATGTTGTTTCAATTCTTGAAACTTCAACTGAACAAGAAAGTGTTATTATTATCGACTGAGTCTGCCTCATTGCCTGCACAGATGTTGTTTCAATTCTTGAAACTTCAACTGAACAAGAAAGTGTTATTATTATCGACTGAGTCTGCCTCATTGTGTTACAGTAGGGCATAGTTTTGCATTTTAGTAGGCCGTTCCCGGTTAGATCTCAAAGTTTAATACTACATCTTTTGACTCGAAATCCCCTCTGCATTCTTACATTCTTAAATTCATACTGCTTTCTTGTAAAATAATAATTGATATATCGGTCGTGGAAAACCTCATTGCCGTATTAACGAAAGAGTGTTTTGTTGTGCATGGTAGGGTTACGGTAGGCTTTTGTTTTGTTTTGATATATTCAAGAGGGTCGGACGAAAAATCATCCGCTAACACCACTCTTCATATGCTATGATCGACGCCATTCATTTTCACTTCATGATATATAAACAGTCGAGCAAGAATCTACGCATTTCTACTACCCCCTGGAACTTGCAAACCTTGAGCAAAGAATACTGCGAGGACAAATACAATACTTACCAGGGGAGAGACAGAAGAAATGTTTCATCCAAGTTTAGTGAATAAATTAATCAGAATCGAGTGAGTGAGTGAGTGAGTGAGTGAGTGAGTGAGTGAGTGAGTGACATCGAAGTGCCTCCTATACCTCATGGCATGACTACGTCATCCATGAGCTAAAAAGGAATTCAAAGGAAAAACTTTGACCTCACCAGGACTCGAACCAAGAACCATCAATTACGGCAAGAAGACAGCGCTCTTAACACATGAACTAGCAAACTTTCGATGTACACGTAAGCCAATTTTAAACGTCTTAATCGTTCAGAGTCCAGGGGAGGGACAGAAGAAATGCTTCATCCAAGTTTAGGGAATAAATTAATCAGAATCGAGTGAGTGAGTGAGTGAGTGAGTGAGTGAGTGAGTGAGTGAGTGAGTGAGTGAGTGAGTGAGTGAGTGAGTGAGTGAGTGAGTGAGTGAGTGAGTGAGTGAGTGAGTGAGTGAGTGAGTGAGTGAGTGAGTGAGTGAGTGAGTGAGTGAGTGAGTGAGTGAGTGAGTGAGTGAGTGAGTGAGTGAGTGAGTGAGTGAGTGAGTGAGTGAGTGAGTGAGTGAGTGAGTGAGTGAGTGAGTGAGTGAGTGAGTGAGTGAGTGAGTGAGTGAGTGAGTGAGTGAGTGAGTGAGTGAGTGAGTGAGTGAGTGAGTGAGTGAGAGTGAGTGAGTGAGTGACATCGAAGTGCCTCCTATACCTCATGGCATGACTACGTCATCCATGAGCTAAAAAGGAATTCAAAGGAAAAACTTTGACCTCACCAGGACTCGAACCAAGAACCATCAATTACGGCAAGAAGACAGCGCTCTTAACACGTGAACTAGCAAACTTTCGATGTACACGTAAGCGAATTTTAAACGTCTTAATCGTTCAGAGTCCAGCATCGTCTGTTAAGCTAATTGAAGGGCTGTTGAGAAGAATTGTTTCTCCAAAATTGAATTTCGATCGACTTGAGCTACATTAATCTGGTTCTAATGGTCATAAAGGCCGCTTTCGAATTCGTCGTGAAGTTCTTGTTTTTAACTTGTCCCCGTACCGTATTTTTAAAATTTTTGTCATCATAAATATTTTCCTCACCAAAAATCATTGTTTTTTATTGAAGTGTGGCCACAGCTCGTGTAAACAGTGCGTGTTAAGTGATGTCACTAGACATTTCGTTCCCATAAGGCAACAAATCTGGAAGACATTTGCTCAGACAACTCAAGAATAAAGTTACCTTGCTTACCAATACAGTTACATTTATGAAATACCTGTGAAATATGCACCAAGCCTTCATGTCGGCCCCTCAAGCCTTCCAGCTGTACAAAGCATCCAAACTGCATAATAGTCGTCACCTTTCCATGGTAGATCTGAAAAATAAATAAAAAATATAGAACTGATTAGAAAACAGCCAGTAAATGTTCCTATTAAATAGTTTGGAACAGATGTTCTTATCTACATGTACATAATGAGGAAATACGTCTCTAAACGTTGTTGTTAAGTTCTCTTGTTGTCTGCAGAATCGAACAACATAAGGCAACTGAAGCCAATGAATCACCTACAAATGAAAAGCCAGTGTTTAACTTAATGAGTTGTTATTACTTTTCAGACTGCAAAGTAAGCAGAAAGGAAAATCCATTTTGTATGCACGTTATCAGATACTGTAGTTGGTGTTTCGTTCGAATTCTTATGAACACCGAGATTCCAATTCTTCACAACACCACTCAGGCAAATATACGTCAACAGTTACACTAGGCTGTCTAGGTACAAAATATATGGCTATAACAAAGTAAATAAATAAATAAACAAAGCTCTTTATTAGTTCCAAAAAACAAACGTTCTGGATTACGATAAACAATTAAATAGGGAGGGGAAGCGGGGCAGGGGAAGGGCGGGGAGGAGAGGAAGCCAGGCTTTCCGGACTAAACCGCTCAAAACCGGTTCAAACCAGTCTGACCACCCCACCCTATTAGAGAAATGTGTAGTACCTATTAATTGACACACCATATTGAACAAGTGTGGTGAAAGGGTAACCATGTCACACCAAATAGAGGGAGGCGGACCGAAGAAACCGTGGGGGGAAAGCAACCAGATGGCGCGCCCAGTTGAACAAAGAGCAGCACAAAAAATTTTGGGTTGTATATACGAAAGAATGGCAACCGACCTTTTGCAGTACAATGTGAGGCAAGCTTTGATCAGAGAGATAGAAAAGCGGTTGGGAAAGGAAATCGAAGATACCATTGATAAACCACTTATGCATCACGTGCGGGATTTGTTGTGCAGTGATATGTCCCCATGGCAGTACATAAAGGAAACAAGGGAAACTCATTTTATTGATGAATGTGCACTTATTACGTTTAAAGTTATTTATTATCTTCCATTTAAGGTAAGGGCTTTCATGAGAACATGGTCGACCGACGAGGGGTTTTATGACACAGTCAATTAAAGATCTGCGCAAAATTATAAATGGATATCATGGAACAATTTTCACACTCCCACCAGAGTTGCATGTAAAAATTTATGGTTATTACACCAAAAATCAGTTAAAAGAATTTGAAGAAAGAAAAAAAAAATGGGTGGGGAGCTGTTTTGGAAGAGCTGTTGGTTCCTTTACGTAATTTCATATTTCCAAATTATTTTTCCACCCGAGGTTAACCCCTTTTGAACAAATGTTTCTTTTTATGAACAATGATTGCTTCGTTGGTCAGCCTTTTCTATTTCGTGCAAGACGAAGTTGCGCACCCAATTGTTTATGAGGTGTAGTCGACGAAATTTTTCTGTAAGGTACACCCTTTTGAAGAAAAAAATGTTGTGTAATATTGATGGCACAAGAAAAGACCCGCGTTGCTTTTGAAGAAGAGGTTGAAAAATTATTGGAAATATGCGACCAGTTAGTTGTCATGTTTCATCGTGAACCTCCATTAATTGTTGAAGGTGTAGTTGAATATTGTTCCCAACACTTATGAAATTTGTTGCGGAAACCAAAGTTTTTGTTGAAAATTTTAAATTTCGTTTTTGTTGGGGTAAAAAAATTAATTTTTTTGAAATATTTAAAGGAAAACTTGATATTTTAAAAGATGTAATAGACGAATTAGACCAATTTTTGTCTTTAAAGGATCCCTCATTTGATTTGGTATATTTAAAGAAAGCAAATTTGGAAGATTGGTGGAAATTTTTGTTGAAAGTTGGAGGAATAGGATATATGTTGGAAGATATTAAAGAAATTGCGGAAAGTCAAGGGTGTTGAAAAACCCCAAGCCCCAACTTCTCTTTTGTATTGATTGCATTGCGTGTCAAAGCATGCCCCCATTGTCTATCTTTCCACGGAACCACATCCAAAGCTCGAACCATTTTCCTGTCAGCAGCATGCTTACACTTTTTTTCGTCCTCACCATATTTTTTTGCCTGGTGTTCACAACTGCTGTAATCCACGTCATGTTGCATCGCAATCGCATCCGTTGCGCCAGTCAGTTTCTGTAACACTTCCAAGATCTCACCCGTTTCAGGGTCAAAGCTCAGCTGATGGTGCAAGGGACTGTAAGGTCCGCTGTAATGGTGGCCGGGGAGGGTCCAACCACCCTTTGGCGCTGGAAGTTTCCCAATTAATGCATGAACATCCACGCCCATTCCATAGCAGTTGCGCAGGGTTTTCTTAAAAACATCCGTGAAACCACGGTGTTGGGGGACGGCTTTGCCGAAAGCTTTCAAAAACTTTGTGTCAGTTG
Source organism: Pachyseris speciosa (assembly GCA_016490735.1). Classification (NCBI taxonomy): domain Eukaryota; kingdom Metazoa; phylum Cnidaria; class Anthozoa; order Scleractinia; family Pachyseridae; genus Pachyseris; species Pachyseris speciosa. The sequence continues at coordinate 802,001 of JAEMWC010000214.1, read as the reverse complement.
CGAACTTGGGAACCAGCACACCATGCGAAACAAACCTCGGATCAAACAGGCTCCCAATACCTCTCCCATAACCCTTCCATTTTATCCAGGAGCCGTAGCTGCGGGAGCCACCCTGTCGCTTGTAGTCGGCATATTGACATTTGTATTCGGCGACCATTGCCCTCCCCTCTTTTGCAGAAACTTCGGGGCCTTTGAAAAGTTAGGGATCAGAGATGACACTCCACAATTTTTTGAAATCAACGACTGGGAAGGGAACAGGGAGGCCGTTTCCCGCAAGATCAGTCAAAACACCATCTTTCATCTTGAGGTGGGAATTGCCCTCTGCATGAGAGGGCCCCGCCAGTTTCCCGACCCCTTTTTTTGTTATCCCACAAACTGCACACTTGGCCTTCCCTAGTTTTTGCCCATTTTTGGTTGTGACAACCCTTTCAGACCCAGGCACGTTCACGGTTTTACGTTTGTCTCGCACACAATACCAATTCACCATGAGTCAAGGTATATTCACGAAATAATTTTTCACAACTTGCTCATTGTGATGAACATCGTCAGAAAACATTTTCATAATGACTTTGTAACTTGTGCCTTTGTTGCGTTCATTGAGGAAAAGCAGACAGTAGTACCCACACCTCACACTTCCTATCCACTGGATTTGGTTGTCATTACGAAGAGAGGTTTTCTGTCCCAACTTTTGCATTTCCTGTTCCCACTCATCTGGGAAGGAAGACCAAAAGAATCGAAATACTCAGGGCCATCCCAACAGCAAACCCAATGTGTGCCCAAACTTCCGAAATCATCCAGGTTGATGATACAGGGTGAATGACGGAGAGGTTTGGCTTTGTTGCGTGAGAAGACACCCTTGAGTGGGATGTCAAGATATTCACACCACTTTACCAAGTCAACATTGGAAAGCAGCACTTCATCTTTTTTTTTCCCTGCCCAAAGACCGGAGGAGGGTGCATTTGCATTCCTCTCCCTGTGGGCAGCGCAGGAAGACGAGGGGGTGCAGACCCTCTTGACTGCGCCTGGCTCACCTGCATCCCATGCCCCAACACCTTCTTTACGAGGCTTATTGCCAAAGGAATACCGATGGAAACCAACATTCCAAGAAAACCTCCATATTGCACGCCCCCACCACTAACCATACTCTGACTAGCAAAATACTTTTCAAGAGCCAGTTTCTGCGAGGGGTGCATCATTTGCACAAGTTTGTACAGTTCTACCTCCTGGGGTCATACATTGCCACCGAAAATCTTTCTTAAAAGTTTTTCCACACCAAAACCGAGACTGGCCATCCCCAAAGTCTTCCCAACAGAAGGGGCGAGAGCTCGGTCCAAAGAAAAGAGGTTGCCACCGATCAGCTTTTTTGTTTCTCCTATTTGTGTCTTGCTAAATGTGATATCCGCACCACGACCGGTGCTGGAGGCCTTTTTCAGGTGGCTTATTTGTGTGGTGGTCAGCGGAAGGTTGTCACCATTTCCAATTTGTCCCAGCTTGACACACAGAGTCACAGCCGCCTTTACTGTACCGCCTTCGCGAGACTGTGCCTTTGGTCCTCAGACAAAGCAACTTTAAACAGGTGATACACAGTTGGCATTTTATATCAAAGAAGAAATTTTCCCCAAGACAGGAAGTTCAAACCCCGACCAACTCATTTCCAACCACATCCAAGACAATCTCTTCTTCATTCAAGACGGCGGCATATATTTTGTAATCTCCCATGGCAGCCTGATTCAATCGATAGTGAAAAACCAACTGCTTTGAATCCCCAGTCATACTTTCTTTTGCAGCCCGGAGATCGAAATAAATGAGGGGATAAAGAGTTTCGTAGTTGGCAACATTCAGTTGAGTTCCAGTGTTATAGTCATCCCCTCTGTAGCTGAATTCCACAAGATCTCGGCGTATCTGTGCTTGGTCTTCCCCCTTGTAGTCATTTTCAGGGTAAAAGGTCGAGCCATATTGCAGGCGGCATGTTGACAACTTTGCCCCTCCATCAAGGCCAAAGGTATGAAAGAACATGAACACATGCTTTGCATTTTTGACCCCCGCAGTTATTGACCACTGCGTTGAGATGTCTGTCCGAGCCAGGCTCACGTGGAAAGTTTCTTTCAAATAGCGCCAACATGCGGGTTTGATGAAGTTTTCGTTGACCAGTTTCTGTCCCTCAGCTGAGAAGGTCATTTTTGGCGCCCATAACTCGAAGAGCTTCACCACAACTCGATGGTTTGCCGAGGCGACACCCCCAAATATCATATTTTCATCACTTTCCAGCTCAATTTCGGATTCAAGTTGCAGCGGGGGAAGGAGCTTGTCCTCCAACTCCTCGAAGAAAGAAAACCAATTGAGAGGTATCACCACTTTGATTGTTTTGATGGGGTCTCCTTGTGAAAGGAGTGCCCTCGAACATATGCCAAGATTGGTGGCAGTGGCCCCTGTTACTGTTGTGTTGTCGTTGTCAAGATACCAGAATTCATCTTTCGCCACAATTCTGGAATAGTCCTGAGTACTGCAACAGGTCTTTCACAAAGATTATCTTGTTCACATCGTTGCCCTCATAGAGTGGCTTCGAGTTCGCCTTCACAGTCAGTCTTTTCACAAGAGAGAAGGCGCCATTGACTGGTGCCGAGGCCACATCTGCGGCCACAAAAGTTCCATCGGCCTTTTCCTGCAACTGGTATGCCACTCAGAAATAAGCCTTGTAAAAATCATATATGACATCATGATCGGACACATAAAACTTGAGCCTGGTTTTGACTTGCGACTGCCCGTTCGCGGGTTGGGTCAGTGCGGTGTCCAGGCGAAACCGTTGGTAGTCGACCTTTTCAAGCATGCGTGGCGCTCAAAACATTGTGGTGTATACAAAACAAAAAAAATTCAAAGTTGGTTGGCCAAGATTTGACTGAGTTTAACCACTGAATCCATCGCGGTATGCCACGGTTTTTTTCTGCTTTGCTGTGCGGCTTCACAACAGTTGGCGTATCTTTTTACCTCCTCACTCAACGAGCGCCTGGCTTGCCTTTTCGGCTTCCTTTTCGGTGGCCTTGGAGGCAGTTTTCTTTGCGAGGGGGGCGGCCACTTTTGCGAGGCGTTTCCCAATTGCCATGAGTGTATCCCGCATGACACCAGAGCCTTTGTGCTTGTAGCGAAAGCGGCCGGCGCCCTTATCGCAAAATTTTGCCCACTCACTTGGTCGGTTCACATACCTTTCAAAGAAATTTCCTTGATCATGAGAGTCAAAGCAACATCGGCATGGTTGAGATTGAGAATGTTGTTCCTCCCATCAGTAACACGAATTTTTATTTTTCCTAAGTTAGTTTTGTTCACCGGGTGAAATTTCGGCCGGAGGGGCTCTTTTGTCAAAGGGTAGCTCACCTCAAGGTTGGCCGTGGAAAATGAGAACAAAACGTCACTCAGCACATCGTTGGCCCGTCATGTGATGAGGTCGCAATGCAGGAACACCCAGTCAACACTCCTCGTGATGTCGGGGATGTTGTCCCCTGTGAAGGTTGTGGCTCCAGTCAGGACTTTTTTGTTGAAACCCAACAGTTTTCCAAAACCCCCAGTTGAGAGGTCAAGCTCATAACCAGTGGCCACACCAATCAAAACGCGGGTGATTGCATAATCAAATTACAAGTTGAAGATGTGTTTCTTTTCCGCTGCGGCAGGGTTGACGAAGCCGCTTTGCATTTGCAAGAAGCAGTTGAGATCTGTATAATCGTACATCCCATTGGGAATGGTCAGGGTTTTCCAAGCCTCACCTGCTTTCCGCCACTTGAGAGTGTTGTTATTGTATTCGGCTGCAACATTGTACCAGGAATAGCTCATGGTGATAAGCTCGTCAAGCACCGCTTTGTACTTTTTTGTGTTGTCGAGAACAATGGGTGGGTTGAATGTTATCATAAAGTCGTGTGACTTTTGGTTGGCGCCATTGTGCTGCAGCCTCGCAAGGCTCTAGTCAAGCAGCAGGTGGAAATTTTGTGGGCCTGAAAGTCGTTGATGCCACCAAGTTGGAGGAGCTTGTTGAGCAGAGTGGAAACATGTTTACGGAGCTTCGTTGAAGAGTTTCCGGCCCGCATCGAACCAAGGCTTACATACAGTTGGTGAATCATTTTGTCATGAATCTCCAATATCTTGCTTTGAGGGGGGAGGTCAAACCCGCTGCCCTCCATTTCCCATTCTTGTCCATTGTATTCATCCCCTTCCTCCTCCAACCCTTCAATCGGGGCCCGTCGTTCCAAAATAGCCCGTTCCCAATCTGTGGGGGGCTGGGGTCTTGTTTCTTTCAGCAGGGTTTGTTTCAAACCCCCTTTTCCCGTTTGCAGCTGTTGTGGGGAAACCCTCTCCTGCCTTGGACAAGGAAACTGCCTTGGCACAGGCCACCCCCTTCTCGGCAGGCCATTATTTCATCGCGGTGCCTTTCAAGATCTGCCACCGAAAACCCGTGGAATGGGGACCCTTCTTTTTCACTCAGTAGTTGGGGTAATTCCCGAACAGACCAATAAGCCGGTTAACCGTTTGTAATTGGGTAGATTTGTTGGTTCTTTTGAGCAGGCTGGGCACCTCTGGTTCATCCCACGCTTGGCATGGTGGTGGAGGGAGGGGAGCTTCATCATCATCATCAACTGGTGATGATGGTTGTGTTGGTGGTGGTGGTGGTGGTGATGGTGGTGGTGATGATGGTGGTGTTTCATCCTCTGGCCTGAAAGCATCCCAATCAAACTGGTTGATTCGGTCCAACTCATCCATTGCGTAATCAGGACCTCCCGCCTCGGTCTCTTCCGTGGAAGCTTGCAAATCTCGGTCCAACCTTTTGGTGACCAGTTTCAAAAGCTTTTCAGCCTCGAGCTGACCAACTTGATTCGATACCCTTTTCCTTTTGAACTTCTGGTGATCTCCTGCTCTTGTTTTTCAACTTCCACCTCGGCCTCTGCCTTTTGTCGCCACTTTTTCAAAGACATTAACATATAAAGAGACAAAAAATTAGAATTCCAAATTATGATCCCGAGGCCACCACCACAAATGGTTTCCGGCAGGGGCACCCCTCCATGCCTGATGACATTTTCAGGATGCTGATCTGTGGGCCAAGCAATTCAGACGAACATCCTGATGCACATGCTCTATGAGCTGTTGGAGTACGACAAGGTCTTTCTTTTTTCAAAGAACCTCCATCAACACAAATATCAATCACTCTTGCGCAACTTTTCCCTGAGGTGGGGTACGAGGTCATCGAGGCGCCAGGCAACGAAATCATTCCGCTGGAGGAACTTCCCCACCCCGAGGTGGGAATGCCTAACAATCAAAACATCGTCATGTTCGACGACTTGGTTTGTAAAAAGAACCAAAACGACATCATCAACTATTTCATCAATGGGCGGCACAGGAACTGTAGAGTCATTTATCTCACCCAAACTTATTACAAGGTCCCCAAAAACATCTGAGACAACTGCAGTCATTTCTGCCTTTTCAACTTCCTCCCGAGGGAAAATAAACGAATCGCCGACGAGCTGGGGGTTCCCCACGACCTGCTGGACCGTGTCACCGACAAGAAGTTTTCCTTCTTTTACTTTGATAACTGCGAATTAAAGTTGATGAAGAAAAATTTCGATGAGAATATATAGTGGCGACATGGGAGTGTTTGACGGAACCACGAAGCGCAGGAGAAGGAATCAACATGAAAAAGATGGCAGCCTCGCAACGTCAGGCTGTCTTGATCTACATGATCATTTGCATTTGCAATGTAGGCTACCCAAAAAAACGGCAGCCTTGCAACGTTAGGCTGTCTTTTTTATTTACATGGCCACATCATTTGGAATGTTGGCTACCCGAAAAACACCATCGTGTGAAAAGAAAAAATTTCGATGCAACAATATAATGGGGTTGTTTGCAAAAAAGCCGGAGCAATGACACACCCTGTGACCTGCACGACTGCGCAAACATTCACCACCCCAACATTTTTTCATCTGATGGGTTCGGTTGTTTTTCCAGAAAACACAACGAGAGCAAGCGACACCTTTATCAGTGGATCACCCAGGGCGCTGATTCCTGGCCAGGCGAAACCAACCTTTGTGTGGTACGAAATAACACCCACTCTTCCAGCAAGAACACAACTCATGCTTTTGACGGAATACAAAGGGGAAAATCACATGTCAAGGTTGACTAGCGCGAAAGGAAAGGTGGATTCCCCCCTCCCTCAAGCCGTCGATGCCGACGAAACTTTTACTGTCAGTGCAGTTTACGTTTCGCCTTCGTCTTCCAGCAGCCAACCTAAACGTTTTTTGTCACTCATTTACGGTTTCGAGTTGTATGGGTGAAAAATTATTTCAAAACATATATGTGGGGTGGTTTGCAAAAAGGCTTGGGGTTAACAGACACCCCCGAACGACAAATCTCAAGGACACGGTGAACAAAAATTATGTGGAAAACCGATGTATGGGGCTTTGAAGATGGGGCAACAAAAAATAACCGATCTTAAACCCCAACTGTGAACAGTGATGCAGTGACAAAAAAATATGCAGATGATTTGGGGGGGGGACTTTTTGAAAGTGGACGGCAGCCAATCAATGGCTGGCAATCTCAACATGGGGGATCACAAAATCACCGCTCTCAAAAAGCCGGTCGGCGAAACGGACGCGCCTGTCAGGTGGGCAAAAAAAACAGTTCGCCTACCTCATGGAAGACGCCGATGATTCCTCATCAGAAAACAATATTCATGTTCATGGGATTGTCAACTTCGCCGCCTCCCCACATGGGGTCAACAAAAACGCCTACGAGTTCACCCTTGTCAAAGACGTGGAAAGCGACGATTATCGCTCGTGGATCGGCTTCAATCTCTTTCCACTGGTGAAAGGGTATTACACGTTCATGGTTGAGTATTTTCCGCCGGAAATGACAAATGTGTTCGTCAGGGCAAGCGCGCCGTTATTTCCACCACAAGCCAAACCACGCAAACCTTCACCACCAACCCACCCTACACAAAAACCCTCGTTCTGTTCCACTGGTGGAGCGACAACACCCCCAACTACATTTATTTGGATCTGCATGGAAGGACTTCTGGTTCAAGTACAGGCCACCTAGTCGTTTATGGTATTTCAGGGTATGTTTCCAATGTGGACTTGGGTGTTTTTGATAAAGTTTGGAGTGTGGAGAATGGCAAAATGATCATGCAAACCAGTTTGGATATGAATGGGCAATTTCTCTTGCAACCAAAATTGGGGACCACCTTTCATTTGAATCACAAAAAAATAAAAAGCAGCCCAAACAAAGTGTTTTGGGTAAACCCTTACGGTATGGTAATGGATACAGATCTGTTTCTTGATAACCATGCTCTTCATAATCTGAAACTGGGTGATGATTTAAATTTGAATGGAAAAGTTGTCGTTGATGAAAATGCGGCATTGTTTGGTGGAACCAACAGACAGATATGACAATGATGAATGACTTGAACATGAATAGTTATTTGATTCTTGAACCCAAATTGGGCGGAAATTTGAATTTAAACGACCACTGAGTTTACAACAATGACCGCCCATTGTTCAGCTCGTAGGCAGTGAGGTGTTGTTTCTCAAGGATGTGAATTTGAATGGACACAAATTGTGGGGCCTTCTGCCCTCCCCATATGAATTTAAAGGTTATTTCGATTTTGGGGGTAAAGGAGAAACTGATTGTTACTTTTCCCCAAATATAACAAAACATCCGGTTCCAACAAAACGATTGACCTCAATCCTTATCCACGCATTTTGATGGGGTGGCGCGGACAGAATTTAGAGTGGATATTTACACATGATGCCCGGCAAGGCCTTTCACCCCAGGACCGCCTTGTAGCACAAAAAACCCTAAGATTGTCCAACGTTGTCACTGTTCGACCTGACATTTTTGGGTTTGACCCAGATGTCCCTGTTGGTTACTACATCAGAGTTGAGTTGGGTTTGGCTAAAGGTGGCCCAACAAGAACAAGTCAGATGAAAGGTTTTATGTTGTTCACTGTGAAATAATAAATCAAATTTTCTCTTCAGGGATATATAACGACAATGGAGAGCTCTCATATTGAAAGCTTTCTTTGTACATACACCTGGTGCGACTGGTGCAACAAGTGCCCCCTTTGTCTTTTTGTTCTTGCAACCTGCGCACACGCAATTTTTCCGAACCGAAGTGGCACACTGCGCTTGTGCAAAGGTGGGAAAAGCTTCACGCAGCCATGCTTGCTGCACAACCACAAGAAAATGGGAAATCTTACGACACTGTCTTCTTAATTTTTTTTCAAAAACTTAATATACAATGTGGTTGCCAAACAGAAAACCTCGGCCTTCCCCTCTCAACATCTTTGACTTCAACCACATCGACCCGACCCTTCTGAAGGACACTGTTGATATGTTGAAGCGGTTCTTTGTTTTTTACCACAAGAAACATTGGGGCTACAAAAAACTTTTCCGAACGTTTCAGCGCAGAAACTTGCTTTGTAACGTGGTTGCTGGAAAAGCTGTCGTGACTGGGGCTGTCGCTGGAGGGGTTACTCTCCAACCTACTGCCATTGCCGGTCTGACCGCATTTGGTGCTGTCGTGAAAATTGTCGTGACAGTGAAGAAATACGACAGAAAGGCCGAAAGGGCCAGCTTCGCTCGAGTGGAATACAAAAACATATTGGATGCCATCCGGTTCCATCTCCGGGGAGAACCATTCCCTGCAAAGGAGTTTCTCGACAAGCTGAAAATGATCGACGACTTCATTTCCGACCACTGTATGGAAATCCCTGGGAAAGCATTTCACTGCGGATTAGCAACTTTGCGCTTTTTTGCAGGCTGCAAATTTGCAAGCAACCACCTGTCGAACCTTTCTTTCGCCTTTTGCCGTGTCTTGGGGAGGATTTTACACGCAAACCACCACTTGTTAAACCTTTCTGTCGCTTTCAGCCATGTCTTTGGTTGGATTTTCCACGCAAATGGTGCAAGCTTCTCAAGGATTTCTTTTTTGCGTGGCCAGACTTCCTCTGGAGCCGCCAAAAAATAATCGAAAAGGAAACAAACGTAGTTCACCGACCATTTGTTTGGTTCAGGAAAGTTTGCGAACTCGTGGAAAACATTTCCCAAAAACTCTCACTGCGCTGCAGGGTCATTGACTGCACTGAAAATACCATATTTTTCCAGAGTTTTGCGAAGGTGATTGCAGGAAATCACAACTGGCTGCCAGCCCCTCTCTTCTCTGCGGGGCTGGAGCACTGTGTTGAGCTTCTGCACCAGCCCGCATTTTCGGCAAACAAGTTCGAAATCTTCCTGTCTTTCCTCCATTTTCTCTTCACAATGCTATCACCTTCTTTTTTTCTTGTACACGGAGGATGGTGGTTTTCGAAAATCTGCGACCACCTGCCAAGCTTTTTGTTTCTCTTGTTCTCCAATCTCGATTCCGAACATAGCTGACTTTATATGTTTAAATGAATGACAAACGTTCCTTCAAAAAGGGAGGAACGGCGACTTTCGCGAATTTATTACAGCCCAGAAGGATATTGGAAGGGGTGGGATGCGGCAAAAAAATTGGCGCAAAAAACCAGAATCCAGGAAGAGGTTGCAAAGAGATGGTTGCACAAACAGGCTGTTTGGCAAATCTCTCTCCCCCACCTTCGAAAATTCCTCGCCCGAAGTTCGACATGCCCATTCCCAACACGGTACACCAAGCTGACCTGCTTTTTATGCCACACAACAGGGTTGGGGGCAAACTTTGGAAATACACGCTGATGGTTGTGGATGTGGCGAGCAGATACAAAGAGGCCGAGCCTCTCTCCACAAAGAGCGCGGTGGAGGTTGCTGCGGCTTTCGAAAAAAATTTTTTGTTTCACCACCAATACGCAGTGGAAATGCGACTGCCCAAGGGGGAGAGTCTGTGGGTGGGTGCAGCGGCTTCCGCGAGTTGCTGCTGCGAACAACAATCAAGTCATGTGGTTGACTGACGCCAAACCTGTTGATGCAATAAAACAACAAAGGGTGGTCGCAGAGCCCGCCACAGCTCCTTTCGGAAGACCTGTCGGGTAGCAGAAAGAAGACTTCCAACTGATGTCGAAGTGCGTTATCTTTTTGCACCAGGGGAATTGGAAAGGGGTGTGCGAAGAGCCACCGATCCTTCTCGCAAACATAACAAACAGGCTTCATGAAATTCACACCTGCATTTTGTACAAACAACGATTTTCGTCTTACCTCGTCTCCGCGTGCAAACAGGAATCCTACAATTCTTCTCCATATTCCTTCGAAACATATTTGTTCAAAAGTCTGTGTACTCAATCGGCTCCATGTGCATCCTGTCCGCTAACATGCGACATTTGTCGTAGTACGCGGACAATCCCAGTTTCTGTTGTTTGTATGTCATCATTTGCCCATCTTTCATCCAGAAGCCTTTGTTTGTGGCTAAATCCTTTTCCCCCGAAAGGGCCACTTTGTAACGACCCCAATTCAACCTGTTATGCTTCTTCGATACTCCCTTCGAGTTCATTTTGTTTTTTCCGCTTCCGACCCCAAGGCCACGTTGTTGCTCTTCCTCCACGAAGTAGCATTTCGAGTAAAGAGCAATCATTTGCTCGCTAACACACTCCAACTTGAAAAGCCCCAGCTCACGGTTGCTCCACTTGTCCCAAGCCAGCCACTTCTTTTTTCAGCTTCAAATTCTGCTCGGTGTTCGGGTTTGATCACGTCTTTCAACTTCTTGCCGCTTATTGCCATGTTATTACTGTCTGTGTCCATCTGAATCAATTCGAAGTCGCTGTGATCCACGAACTTTTCGAGAAAGTCGTAGTAGAACTCCAGCATACGCAATTTGGCCAGCTGATAGACAACAATTCCAACTTGGAATGGCCTGTTGATCGTTATCGCTTCACCTATTTCACTGAGGTTGTGGAAGAACGTGCTTCGCATTGCCTTGTCAACGATCTTCTCGTCTTTCATGTAAGATACGTTTGTTTGGCGTTCCACAGCTTCAATCATTTTTCCATACACGCTGTTGCCCAACAGTTTGAAAACCTCCGCGAGCAGTACCTTGCTTTTTTCCACATCTCCTGTGTGGCGCGCCGCTGTCACTAGCTCGACAAACCAGGTGAAGATTTTCTTTGGTTGGTAGTCAATTGTTCGGAGCACTGCTTTTATTTCCGTGCCGTGGGAAAGATACCATTGAAGAACTGGTGCATACAGTAAAATCTTTTTCGCTGAAAGCGTGCCCACAGCTTCTTCCCATCCCCTCAGGTTATGCCTGTCTTTTTCAGGTAGTCCAACATGTACTGCAGCACTGCCTCTGCAGGCACTTGTTTGTTCATGAAGAAGGGGGGCATTTCTTCGAATTTTGACCATAAAAGTGGGGGAATCTCAATGTCAGCCTCCGCAAACCCAAACCATATACCTTTCTTGACACGTTTCGTGAATTCTGGCGCTGTTTGGGTGGCCAACAGCCCCTCGTATTTAATAATCCGTCTCTTCCCACATGGCATGTCTTTAAGCATGGTCGACAAATATAATGCGTTGGCATCGTAGCCAAGTATTTTTCAGCAAGGCTTTGAGTCGACAATCCTGTGGGAATGAATCTTTGTAACACCAACTTTGTGGTACCTTGTGAACACCAGGCTTGGCCCGCCAACAACTGCTCCTTTCAACATCTTGTACTCTTCCTCACTTGGCGCCCACAACTCTGCACCCCTTTCAACCGAACCTCGAAGTAAATAGTGAAGAGAGACACCAGGTATCAACGCGGCATCCTAGAGAATGTCAATTCCTCTTTCAGTGTAAAAACCCTGCATTTTTTCCAATGCTTCCAACCCTGGGGCAACATCCAAATTGTTGTAGTAACGCAACCAGTCTGCAAAGGTTCGAATTCCTTTTTCCCTAATTTGTTTGCATTGCTAATATATTCTTTCATTGTAAGAAGAAATCTCTTGCTTAACTTTGTGTACCAAAAGAAGTAATCAGGGAGACCAGGGTAGTCTAATTTTTCTGGAGAATCAAACCACTTGTATGGAAACCAAGATTTGTTGGCTGTGCAGTCGTAAGCTTTCACCCATTTGTCATAACTGGTTCCTGGGCCAAGAAAGTTTATGATGTCAAGGAAACGGAAGTCTTTTGTCACCAGAAACGTTATCTTGTTGGCATCTTTTGCCACAGAAATTTTTTCTGTGAATTTCACAAGAAATGAGCTTGAGTCAAGTCTAATGAATGGTGGGACTAGCAACTTACCTTTCAACAGCACTGCACCAAACACAAACAGCATGTTTGGCATAGTGGCCATAACGAAAACACAGACAGACGGACAGATAAACAGAAAGACAAACAGACAGACGGATGGACAGACAGATGGACAGACAGATAGAAAGACAGGCAGACACCAAACGGATGTTCAAGTAGGTGAATTAAGCTAGACGGTCTTGTTACCTGGGTAACAACTGGATTGGCACTTGGGGCTTTTTCCACATGGCTGGAGCCATGATGCCTGTCTCTTGTATGATCTTTTTCTCTACTTCTTGATCGGCTTCTACTGCGCCTATAGCATAATACAACGGAAGGTGTTAAGAGTCCTCTGCGATACATTAATAACTCAAGTTTAACCTAGTAAATAAACTATAGCTTGTCATCTTGGACTCTTTTTCCTACCCTTGCGCTTGTGGCATACTGTAAGTGACAAGGGCCAACGGACAACACCATAGACCCTTTTGATATTGGCGCCCAAGAAATTATTCTTTTATTTCTATGATAATTAGCCTTACTAGCCTCGTTAGCATGTGCAAAATTCAATAGAATTTTTTGTTAGTAAGGCTAGTTAACATACATACAAACGAATAATCAAAATCGTCCGCCATTTTGAAAAAGGTCTACGAAGGCACTGGATCCTCGTGGACCTAATCATCAAATTTAGACAATTATGCACCAACTAAAAACGTAAAGCTGACTTTTCAGCCAGGGAAACTTTATTTTCCAATACATTTGTTAGGGGCTGCCTGACGTTTTCTAAGAATTATAAACTACAAGAAAATATATGCACTTAAAACACCAACGAAAATAGAAACAGGATTACAAATTAAACTGGTTTTAATGGCAATTTCTCGTTCTTTGTTAATTTAAAAGCTCTTTTTTAAAGTAGAATATACAAGTGTACAACACAGCGGGGCATAAGAATGTAGGATTACAGACTGGATTCATTGGCAACTTCTCGTTCTTTGCTAATCTTTTCTTGTTTAAGTGATTGATAACTGTCAAAGGAGACCTTTTTGCCTTGTAACAGCTCCCATGGAGTATTTTGTGATAATAAGCCTGTAATTTAAAAACTATGCAGGAACATTGTCGAAAATCCGATAAGGAATTTACTATTTGATAAAGTGATGGCTTTTTTAGCTGAAATTAGCTACTGAAGGAAAGTTTTGAATTCAGCAGAAAAAGATGGTTTCAATGGAATTATGCTTTTCAATATAGCACCGAGGACGGTCGCTCTGAAGAGGCCTGGAATGGTCGTATAAATATTTATGATGCAAAAAGGCAATTCATAAATGTAATGGATGTTTTCTTGGGTGACAGCTTGCCTAAAGACGTTGCTTTCTCTTCCTGTTCTTCGCCAATTAACGATCGCAAAGAAAAATATTTAAAAGAGAGCATTTGTTTCACCATAGAGCCCAACCATGACTTTGTGGATATAATAGAATATTTGTTGTGATATTAAGTCTGAAAAATGCGTGACTACCCGCAAATTTCTTTTTAGATTCCAATGGCCCTTGTTGAGATCAGTTTTTCCAACATAGTCATAAACCGCACAAATATACTCCTTTATTAGGAGGCAAAGTTCTTGATTTCAAGGAAAGCAAGGAAATCGATTTCCTTGTTTGATGGCCATAACTGGATCAAAAACCTTCACTGCACTTGTAAACTAAAGCACACAGAAAACAACATAGACAGCTTATTTTTATTACTGGACCTTGATTAAAAGCCAGTAGCGACATGACTAACCTTGAACAATTTGAAAAGCCATCAAAAGTCAAAACCTGTTACCTCCTCTCCCGCTTTCTGTCTCTGTCTCTATCTCTCTCTTTGTCCCTCCGCCAGCTTCTCTCTCTTCTTGGGCTTTGCGACCGTGATTTTTGTCTTCTTCTTTAACAAGAAATTATACACAATTACTACAATCATACATGCTACATGAGGTTCAATTAAAGTAGCAACAAAACATTGACATTTCTCAGCTTTGATATCAAACTACAATGAGGAACAATTAGAGCATTCAATCTCAGGTTTTAGATTGCTTTTCCAACAAACAGCTTGGAGCTTGTCATACATTTTGATACCTTTAACAATATGGTTATTTTCAGATATCACACTTCTGGGACACTTCTGAAAAGTGGCTCCTAAAGCAGTTTGAATAAATAGAATTATCATACCTTCTTACCGTTCAAAATGAAACAACTGCAAGTCAACTTACTGTGATTATCACGGTTCAAAATTGCTAAAAGGGTCAAATGTCTTTGTAATAAGAATATAAGCCTTCCTGATGAAATTTGCAAGACACAGTTGATGCCTTGGTGTAGATATTATCTATCATATTAAAAAAAACAACAACTGAAAAACGTTCTCTGGTTAAAATATTTCTTAATCAAATAGGGATCCAGTGAGCCAATTCATGAGTACAATAAATAGGTATAACTTGGCGAACAAAACCGTTTTGCGATTAGCCTCCTTTGCAGCCATTGTTTGTGTCAGTCCTATTCTCCCTCCCTACCAACGTCTGCTGAACCGAGCCAGACATTCCATTCCCATAGTGTCCGAGTATCCAATCAGGAGGGAGAATAGAACCAACATAAATGACAGCTGCAAAGGAGGCTGCACGAACTTAGCCACCGAAATTTAAAAGCCATGAAATTTAAAAGCCATGTTGCTGGTAGGGAGGGAGAATAGGACTGATGCAAACAATAGCTGCGAAGGAGGCTATTTCGCGATCAGATTGCTTCGCATTACAGCACGTAGTTGTGCTATTTGCGATAGTGATCAGTTTCAACAGAGGAAAGCATATGTGAAAACAACATGAGAGTTTACACGCACGCATGCTGTTGATTTGAATAAAAGTTTTCGCAAGTTGGGTCAAAAGGAGTCCTTGGAATACTCGAATTTTGTTTGCTAGTTTTGTGTTTGTTTTGTGCTTTTCTGCTTCGTTTACCTTAATTTCTTGTGTTGAAATTCTCTAGTGCCACAACAATTGAATGACACAAATTCAAACTGATTAGACAAAAAGTAAACATAAAAGAATTTGTAGTTTAGAGGCACAATGCTTCAAAGCTGAAATTTGGGGGATTCTCCAATGATTCGGCATTTATTTGATTTTGATACCACAACTGGCTGTCAACTTACGAAGTGTAAAGTATCGATCAATTGATGTACAGTGTATAAGTGCTGGAAAGTGTTGGCAGCTATCATCAGCCAACTTAAAACTAAATTTTAGCCATTACCTCACAGTTCAAAACGTATACTTCAATATGTTCAACTTGTTATGGTGCATTGCATTTATTGTTTATGATACTATGTATCATTAATATTATTTAATTCTACATGAACAAATAAAAGAAGATTATTTGATCTTTGTAATTATACGTTCATGTAATAGTAATGGGATACATAGAAGATCCATAATTTTTTATGGTGAGGCAATCAGCAAGACAGCCCCAATCATCAGGACTCTGCGGAGACTACCTCGTAGCATTTCTTGACTGTCTTTCTGGGCTTCTGCTTCTTATGTTTGAGCCTACAGCGTATGGCAATTTCAAGGATTTACTACATGTCCTGATGCTCAGCTAAACCCACATACATGTAACATCTTTTGGTGGGTTCCCAAAGCTCTAGAGCAAATCCTTTCAGTTGGTGAATTCCCAAGTAATAATGGTTTTCTATTGACAACCAATCAAGTATGACCCAATATAAATGAATCATTCATTACAATCGAACCCTTGTTGAGCGGCACCGCATTAACAGAACGTTACTAATCGAACGATTTGGTAATCGAACTTAATTGAGCCTAATCGAACGATTGGGTTCGATTAATTCGGAAATCGAACAAAATCGAACCCAAAAATTTGTGTGAGAGTTCAGTTGCGTTCGGTTTCCAAACTAATCAAACCCAATCAAACTCAAACGAACAAATAATCAAAAATCTGAAATTCTCCTAAAAACGCCACATGTTTACTTTGTAACAGCTACAAATTGAACTAGCAATATCTTTATTGAAGTAACATGGAAAATACATGATTTACAAATGAAAGAATAAACTGACTGTAAGATTAAAGTTCAACAGACAATAGAAAGTTAATCTACCTTCACTGTAATTTCATTCCACTTTATGATTTGTTTTTATCAGCCTATGGAGTCTTAAATAATAGGAAATAACCCGAGTAGTCTGCGCAGCTGGCGATTTTTGTCGGAGAGTAGGCATCGAGCTTACTGCGACTGAGACTCGTCTCTTCCCACTCCCCTCGCGACTTTGCCGTTGCAATCCGGCCGTGAATCCAAAGATGACTGTTGTTTTTCAATCACCATGCCATCCAGCCTCAAATCAAACTCAATCGAACGTTTGATTGCTCAATTTTTTTTTGTGAGAGTTCGATTTTGTTCGATTACCGAACTTAATCGAACCCAATCGTTCAATTAAGTTCGATTACCAAATCGTTCGATTAGTAACGTCCTGTGTTAAGCGGTCAACTGTCAAAGCCAAGAAAATTACTTCACTTAGTTACTGTAATTTTGACCTGTATTAAGGGGTCACCATTGTTAAATGATCACAGTCAACATTTACTAAGTCCCAACGAACTCAGTTCAGTTCAGTTCTTTATTTAGCCAATTAATCAAAATAAACAATTAAGTAAGCTGGAAAGGGAGCCCAGAAGAAACCAAGAGGCCTATAAAACCTGGGCTCCCTAGTCACAAAGGAAATAATAATAATAATAATATTAAACTAAGTTATTTAGTTATTTATTTATTTATTTATTTATTTATTTATTTGCCAAACCATAAATAGCATTATTATAAGGAAAACAAAAAGATAGAATGGATGGAAGTTAACCCATTGGCACCCGTGCCGGCCAAAACCGGCCGTAAAAAACTCCCATGCTTCAAAACATTGCAACTTTCAATTGCACTCAATTCTCAATCGCACGAATATTGCCTTAACTGTTAGCTGTGAGCACGAAATGGAATGCCCTTTAAATTTGGATATCCAATAAATGCAAGAAACGTAGCGATTTTTACCAAATATGGCCTTTTGAGTTTGGACAAGAATGAAACTGGCTGTTTTTAACGTCAAAGAGAAACAACAAAAATGCCCCTTTTTGCCTTCATGTTTTTTAAGGAAATCATCATCGAAAAACCAAAATTCAACCATCATAACGAAATTCAGTCCTTTTTCTAGCTTAGAAATGACTTTTTTTGTTCATATTCTTCTCCCGAGCGTAGATACAGCCTTTTGTCCCAGTGCATTCGGGCCTTCCCGACATTTTCAACATCTTGAGCGCATTGCATGCTGGGAACTAACGAGAATTTTTTACAGCGCCCGTTCCTTCCCCCAATTCTTTCACATATAAACTAAGCCTACAGCCACTCCGACCTACCGCCAAAATTTCCTGCTTGTGGTCATCTTCAGTACTCAGAAATTCCAAAATATGTGGCGGTAGGTCGAGAAATTCATCAATAGTCGAGTCCCAAAGGTACTAAGTGTTCGACCGGCCAAATTCCCAGTTCGTCGAGTAACAAGCCAAATTCAACAACAAAGTACATCACCTTGCTCGATTCTTTGAGAAAGTGGACTCTAAGCTACAGTCACGCTTAATGATGCTCATCAGGCAGCCGCTAAAGATGAAAAATGGCTGTAAATTTAGCAGAAATCGCAAGCAAACCGAACTTGCGCCATTGTTGTCGCTTCACGGATAAAAAATAGCTACGTCAAAATGACATTTTCAGAAACCTTGAGCCTCCAGTGGCTGAGGACAGCACCACTTTTCCCTGGTAGTTCAAATAAAGAGTCACGAATTGCTATTCATCGTTTATAGGTGGAAAATCACTCCGAAAATGTAAAAACCGCCAGTAGTCAATGGGTTAAGACTAAAATAATTACTTATTACAAAATGATAATTATTATTTAGTGAAAGGAAATCAATAACAAGATAGAAGATATTTTGTAAGATTAGAAAAACATTCAGGCTTGTGCGGGATTCGAGCCCATGACCTCTTAAGCCTAATTTTATTCACGTTCCATTTTCACTACTGCTTAAGTAGTGTTCATAACTGGGATCATGATCACTCACATATTCATTCTTTACTCCACAGTTCAAATATGTGATTGTCATATATTCATTATCACATATTCACCACTCACGCGTATGTTTCGAACCAACAAAATGCCCAGCTCCGAGTTGGCTTGTTAGCTTAGTTGGTAGAGCACTGCACCGGTATTGCAGAGGTCGTGGGTTCGAATCCCACACAAGCCTGAAGTATTTTCAGGCTTTATTTTCACTACTGCTTAAGAAGTGTTGATACCTGTGATGATCATTCACATATTCATTCTTCATTCCACAGTTGAAATAATTATTTGATTTTCATATATTAATTCTCACAGAAAGGAATATAGAACCAATTTGAGCTGGAGTGTTATAACCATGTACCTGATTGGTATGCGAAATTAGGAAAAAAAACTGGGAGGAAGCAAGTGGTTGTTATAAGAATACATAACTTTACCAAGGTTAAAAAAATTAAGAGCGTGTCCGTGTAAGAACCGACCACTCAAATTTTGGTGGAAATTGGATTGCCCTCATTTTTTCTACACAAGTCAAGCAACATATGCAATGAACGAAAATGGCCTTTATTTCACCAGATTCGCTTCCTTTATTTTTTGATGAATTTTTTTTATAGGCGAGTCGAAAACCGCACAAAACCGGAAATTGAAACACCTAATTTTGGTCGTTACGCAATGCATGCTAAAAACTCGCACATTTAACAAAACAACCTAATTTTTTTCAGAATCACTAGATAATTCTTTCTTCTTTCCACAGAATTAAAAATACGCGTTTATCTTAAACACAAGGAAAGTTATGATTTTTTTCCCGAACCATCTTAAAAACGTCTTTAGCATTTTTGCCAACATAGCCTCCAAAGAAACAGATTTTTTTCAAAAGTGGGACCTCTACATGAATGATGACTGTTATCAGCTTAATGTACTGTAGTGTTGTTGCGTGATGCGTGACTCAGCCATATATGGGACCTTCCATATTTGGAAGGGGTGTGCGAGACAGAGGTTGTATCGAGAAGGAGTGTGTGCGGATGAATTAAAACAGAGGAGCAAAACTGTCAGTTGTTTAATCTTCGTCGGTCTGTCGAACCCGCGGGGAGTTACATTGGTGTCAGAAGTGGAGCTTTATTTTGTTTTGGCGATTCAAAGATGACCGACAAGGACGGAGAAATTGTTTTCAAAACACAGGCCGAAGACACACCGAGCGAAGCTGTCGCATCGGTGACACCGCCGGACAGTTCACATACTCAAATGGACGCTATAATGGAGGCTCTGCAATCGATATCTAGCCAGAACAAAGGCATAGAACTTAAAATCGAGCAACAAGACCGCAAGGCGGATGTGCAAGTAAAGGAAATCTCCGAGCGCTTCGAAAACTTAGGAGCTCGTGTAAACAACCAGGCATCTCAAATGGAGTCTCAGCTCAAATTACATGGAGATAAACTTGCAGCGAAAATAAATGTTTTCGAGGAAGAATTCTCTAACACTGTGGCCTCCTTGAACGCCAAGCACAGATCCTTCGAAGAAACCGTCAAAAAGAGGCTCCAGGAAACACAAGACAGGCTTGATTCGAAGCTAAATGCTGCATTACAAGCGTTCGACGGGAAACTAAAGGAAGCGCTCGACACACAGAAACCTCCGCATGTTAAGGAGGAAACTTCGACTCCAGTGAAGCTACAAATGGCATCCCCAGCTAGCATTCTAACGCCCTTATCGTTTTCCGGCGTGGCGCCAGAACACAAACGGCCGATCCAAAAGCCACCTTCTTTCGATGGGAAATCACTATGGGAGCCTTACATCGCACAGTTTGAAATAGTGGCGGGAATGAATCACTGGAATGATGAACAGAAAGGAAATTACTTGGCGACTAGCCTGAAAGGATCTGCATTGACTGTCCTCGGAAATCTCGGAACAGAAACGAGACAAGACTACAGGGCATTAGTTGCAGCACTAGAGAGTCGATTCGGGGCAGCACATCAGCAGGAACTTCACCGCACCAAGTTTAAGAGCAGACTGAGGTGCCGTGAGGAATCACTCCAAGAACTTGCTGAGGACATAGAACGTTTGGCAAGGCTAGCCTATCCTCTCGCTCCGGAAGACATGAAGGACTTGCTGGCTAAAGAGCAGTTTATTGACGCCATCCTCGATGGAGATACTCGATTGCGATTGAAACAGAGTAAACCCCAGTCCCTCCAGGCTGCTCTTGAACTGGCCATGGAGCTCGAATCCTATCGACTTGCCTCTCGCCAACGAGATCTTCATGTCCGCGAGATGAGCGCCGCACCATTCGAAGAAACCCTAACTGTGCCATTGGATGACCAGAAATCTCAACAAGAGGATTTACTAGCACAGGTTAAACTGGTGCTTGAGGAAATAAGAGCCCCCAAAGGGAACACGCAATCTTATTCTGGAACCTGGATGAAGGATCAGGTGTGCTGGGCTTGTGGCAAAAGGGGACACTTTAGACGTGAATGTCCACATTTACGCCGGAGTAACCCAAGAGACATTCAGCCACATAACTCCCAGCCTCCTTTAAACTAATCCAGGCCGGTCTTGATGGGGTAAGGCCGGCCAATCACCCAGATAGTTTAACCCCGCAAGTTGTGCTGATGACAGGAACAATGAACCACAGGGAAGAAAGCTTAACCATAATCGGCCACATCGAAGGAGTACCGTGCCCCATGGTTGTTGACACTGGGGCAAACATTACGATTGTTCGCCCTGATGTACTTACCATGCAGTTACGTAATAGTATACAAGCCACGACCCGTGTCCTTAAAACTGCGACAGGAGAAACTGTTACAGTGCATGGACAACTAAAGCTTAAAGTTAAAATTGGTGGTGCAGAGGTTTCACATGTAGCCCTAGTTGCCGATATTTCAGACAAGTTTATTCTTGGCCTTGACTTTCTCATGGCTCATGGTTGTTCTGTGGATACTGGAGTGGGCAGTCTATGCATTGGAGCAGAGGAGGTGCCTCTTCATAAGCCAGTGGCTTTCCAAGTAGCTCGCTGCCACCAGGTGGTGGCTATGGAAGATACTGTGATCTCTCCTTACAGTGAAATGCTGGTACCTGCTAACCTCGTAGGTGAACCATCTGGTGAACCCTGGGGGACAGTAGGACCATCGCCTACCACCACACTTCCGCCTGGTGTTATGGTTGGCAAAACATTAGTGAATGCTCAGCGTGACTACATTCCAGTGAGGATGGTAAATCTAACCAACGAGCCAAGGCAGATTACCTCTGGTATAGAAGTGGCTACTTGTGAACCTGTAGAGAGCATAGTTCATCCTACCAGTAGCCCCCTTAGTGAACCTACTAGTCCGGATGAGGGCCTACCAGAGCATCTCAAAGATCTCTACCTCCGAAGTGCTACTGGGTTGACCGACGACCAACAGCATCAATTGCACAACCTTTTGCTAGAATTCCAAGACATCTTCTCTAGAGGACCTCATGATCTTGGCCGGACAGGAGTTACGAAACACAAAATCAATACCGGCGATGCTCCCCCTGTATGCCAACACCCTAGGAGGCTGCCATTTGCACAGCGGGAGGAGGCATTCAAAGCTGTTGAGGAAATGCATGCACAAGGCATAATTGAACCCTCTATCAGCCCATGGGCTTCACCAGTGGTCCTGGTGAAAAAAAAGATGGTGGTACCAGATTTTGTGTTGATTACCGGAAATTGAATGAACTGACCAAGAAAGACTCGTATCCTTTACCGCGGGTAGACACAACTCTCGATGCCTTATCTGGTTCAAGCTGGTTCTCCACCCTCGACCTTAAAAGTGGGTATTGGCAAGTGGAGGTGGAAGAGCAGGACCGTGAGAAAACTGCCTTCACTGCAGGTAATGGGCTTTGGCAGTTCAATGTGATGGCCTTTGGTCTATGTAACGCACCCGCAACTTTTGAGCGATTGATGGAGACTATCCTTGGTGACCTGAGGTGCTTGGTCTATCTAGATGACATGATTGCACATGCAAAAACCTTTGAGCTGGAGCTACAACGTTTGACTCGTATCTTCTCACGGCTAAGGGCAGCCAACCTGAAGTTGTACCCAAAGAAGTGTGAACTCTTTCGGCGCAAGGTCAAGTTCCTTGGCCACGTCGTAAGCGAGGAAGGGGTTGCCACAGACCCTGAAAAAGTTGCGGTTGTCACAAACTGGCCATTGCCACAAAATGTCAAAGATGTTCGAAGCTTTCTTGGGCTATGCACTTACTACCGGCGATTTGTACCTTCTTTTGCTGACGTTGCCCGCCCTCTGCATAAACTGACTGAGAAAGGCCAACCATTTACTTGGACAAAGGAATGCGATAGTTCGTTTCATCACCTCAAAGGAGCCCTCGCATCCGCTCCAATATTGGCCTATCCTGAGAGTGAGGATCCCTTTGTGTTAGACACGGATGCCAGCAATGTCGGTATTGGTGCCGTTTTGTCTCAAGTTCACAAAGGGTATGAAAGAGTCATCACTTATTACAGCCAGGCACTAAGCAAACCAGAACGTAACTATTGCACAACCAGGCGTGAACTTTTGGCTATTGTCAAAGCGATTGATCACTTTCACCCCTACCTCTATGAGCGGACGTTCACCATTAGAACCGACCACGCATCTCTCCAGTGGCTACTAAACTTCAAGAACCCGGAGGGTCAGGTTGCTAGATGGTTGGGCAAGCTGCAAACCTATGATTTTTGTATTGTGTACCGCACAGGGAGAAGCCACCAGAATGCTGACGTTTTGTCGCGCCGGCCATGCTTCGAAACCAATTGTAAACATTGTCAGCTCCAAGAGGAAAAGGATGGGACAGAAACTTCGACCAGCACACCAAATGATTGTGTGGTGAATGTTACCCAAACCCAAGTTTCTGGAGCCCCTTTATCTCAATCCGCTGGCTCAACGAGGGGGGAAAGGAAGTAAAAGGCATGGATCAACTTGAAGATGGACAGCTATCACCACTACAGTTGCGAACTCACCAGATGGAAGATAAAACTATTTGTCACATCCTGGGATGGAAGGAGGGTGGGAAACGCCCAGAGTGGGCAAGCATCGCCCATCTCGACTCCACCACTAAGGCCTACTGGGCCCAATGGGATTCGTTGGCTGTTAAGGAGGGAGTGCTGTATCATCGGTGGGAGTCAACCGAGCCTGCCAAGGTCACATGGCAGCTGGTACTGCCAAAGGGGCTCCGCACCAGCGTGTTAAAGCAACTCCATGATAGCCCTGTAGGAGGTCACCTAGGAGTTTCCAAAACTCTGGCTAAAGTCCGTGAAAGGTTCTACTGGATTCATTGCCGCCGTGACGTTGAAGAATGGTGTCAAAGGTGCGACCTCTGTGCTGCTAGAAAAGGCCCTAGGGTAAAGCAAAGATCTCCACTGCAGTTGTACAATGTTGGGGAGCCCATGGAGCGTGTTGCCATTGATGTCCTGGGACCTCTTCCGGAAACCGATCAAGGTAACAAGTACATCCTAATTGCGATGGACTATTTTAGTAAATGGCCGGAAGCTTATGCACTCCCAAATCAGGAAGCAGTCACTGTCGCTAATGTCCTTGTGTCCCAGTTCTTTAGTCGGTTTGGTGTCCCTGGTGAGCTGCACTCTGACCAAGGCCAGAATTTCGAATCGTCCGTGTTCCAGGAGGTATGCACCCTGCTCGGGATCCATAAGACCAGGACGACTGCCCTCCATCCACAGTCTGACGGCATGGTGGAGCGCTACAACCGGACTATAGAGGCCCAACTTGCCACATTTGTCCAGGATCACCAGAGAGACTGGGATCGGCATCTACCTCTACTCCTCATGTCTTACCGTTCAGCAGTGCACGAAACCACCAAGTTTACTCCAGCAATGCTGATGTTTGGGCGGGAATTGCGTGTGCCCTTAGACCTGCTAATTGGGCGCCCACAAGAGGAACCTGAGGACAGGGGCTATCCTGAGTATGTGGAGAGGTTAAGAGAGTCTGTGGAGACTGCTCACAATTTTGCTCGTGTACATCAGCAGGAAGGCAGTCTGAGGATGAAGAGGCGGTACGACATGAGTATTGTTGCATCTACCTTTGGAAGGGGGATCTTGTATGGCTTCACAATCCCCAGAGAAAGAAGGGCATCTCACCAAAGCTGAGGAGGCCATGGGAGGGGCCATACGTTGTTGTGGAACGGCTTAATGATGTTGTGTACAGGATTCAGCAGGGACCTCGGAAAAAGCCTAAAGTGGTACACAGAGACCGCCTTTGGAAGTACTCTGGGGTAGAACGCGCAGACTGGTTCCAGGGACCAGTTCAAGACAAGAGTGAAGATGTAGCTAGCCGAACAACTACACAGCAGGATAATCGGGAGGTCAACACTAAGGGAAGAGCATCCGTCAGACATCCCAAAAGGAGACAGAAGTTACCTCCCAGATTCAGGAAGAAGAGCTCGCAGGACAAGGAGGCGTGTGACCAGACATCAAGGCAGCAGCCGGACCAGGAGGGCCTCAGGCGATCCAGCAGGAAGCGGAGAAATCCCCCTAGATACAAGGACTATGAAATGACCTGAACACTTAATTAGGAGACATTGAACTGTTTTCTTATGTAGTTGGTTTTGATGTGAGATTTCCAGTTATTGTGGGAGTTTGTTATTATCCGGGACGGATAATGGGTGTTAGAGGGGGGCAATGTAGTGTTGTTGCGTGATGCGTGACTCAGCCATATATGGGACCTTCCATATTTGGAAGGGGTGTGCGAGACGGAGGTTGTATCGAGAAGGAGTGTGTGCGGATGAATTAAAACAGAGGCGCAAAACTGTCAGTTGTTTAATCTTCGTCGGTCTGTCGAACCCGCGGGGAGTTACAGTACTAAGGATAAGCTACAAATATCTGTAGTAAAAGTTGTGGGCACTCGTAAGTTTGAAGCGCAAAAAATTCAAGCAAGTAGCTGAAAATTCAACGTTTTGTGTAGAAATGACGAATCTCGTGACTTAACTGAAATAAGTTTTAATTTTTGTCAGCGAATAGTTTAATGTTACCTGATCAGATTTATTGAGTTTCAACGTTTGGAGAACTCAGTGAGACTTATTTTACACCAAAAAATCGAGAAATCGTCGGAACTTTGCCTTGCTTTTGATTTCTAGTACTGATTATTCGTTACCTTTGCGGTAACGCATCACGCATCTTTGGTTGACTCAAGCGTTGATTAAAAATCTCGTATATACTATTTCCCACGAAATGAGAGCCTTAATAGTTATATTAATAGTTATTCACACCAATTATTTTCCTTTTCTTGGTGTTATAGGTTTCTTATAATGTATGAGGAGTCATCGCTAAGGCCGGTAGTATAAACCGGTGTATGGTATAAACCTGCGTTGTGGTCAATGTCAACACCATTAATTTTGTTCGTGTGAGCGTTCACAAGTCTCTTTTCACCAAATACAGAGTTCTTGGCAATAAATGAAGCAGGAAAGCTTATGGAGAGATCTTTAGCTAAACTGATATCCGAAATTGAAAAATAAAAACAATCTAACGGAATAGAATGGGTGCATTATGGTTCATTTCACCGCAACATCATTGTAACTTTAATTATCGAGGAAGTTTGCCGGTGTTTCACTGTATTTCTTTGTTTCTCAAAAAAGCTGAACCGGGTTTAACCAAAATGACCACTGTTATATGTTTTCTTTGCTTACTGGAAGTTGCATTAAGTACGTTTACAAATGTAAAAGCTTTGAAGAAGCATAAACAAACTTCTACATAGCAAACAAGTTTTTTCACTGCAACTGTTGTCACGCGTAATGCATTTATAAAGAAACACACGATCAGTTGTAAAAGAGTTTTACAAATTAAAGTTAAATCAGTTGAAAAATTTTCTCCTTGGCAAAACAAAAAAAAGCAGTTTCTCTTCAGTGAACGTGAAAAACAACTTTTTTGCTTGAGCATGATTGTAGTTCGGCATCGCAACTGCAGAGTGGAGTTATTTTTTTTTTAAATAACCATTAACCACCATGATATTGCCGGTCTACATTTCACATTCTGAAAATGCAGGGCGATATTAGTTCAGTGACGTCCTAACCACTGGAACTCTCGTAGATTCCTAAAAGTAAATCGAAGGAAAAACATCGTCTGCGACTGATGTGATCAGTTTAGTTTAGTTATCGCTCAAGAAGCAGTTACATTCTTGAACAAAATAGGACAACTTCTGCACCAAATCCTTCTTCCTATCTTTCGACTTGAACGCTACATCAAAGTGAAGCAAAATTGTTTTGAGCATTGTGACATTAAACTTTTGCAGTTTGTCTTCCTTGACGCATTTGCACAGGTCTGTAGTATCGTAACAGATGGGATGCTGCGGGCTGAGCTCTGAGGCAATATCAGCAAGGAGCTTCTCTCTTTCTTCTTCCTCCTCCTCTGTGTAGGCATCATTAAGATCAATGTGCTCGTTACCACGCCTCCTTCGCGCTGCTGCAAGGCGGGAAAAGAATCCCTTAACTTGGTTTTTGGTTAGCCATTCCTCTCTTTTGAAAAGTCGACTGTTGTTGTCATCTTTTGCGTTTCGCATATCTGAAGCTACTTGCGTTGGATCAGCTTTATCTCCTGTTTTTTCTCCAATATCAAACTTTGCTGTTAGGTATTCCTTCACTTTGGCAGAAAATCTAGTTGCCCCTCGCCGAGGACTTTGCAGCGCCCACCCGAATGGAAGTTCACATCTGGATCCTGCACTCCTACTTGCTGTTGCTGTACTGCTGTCAGCACTAGCAGACTTCTTTACCTGGTCAACAGTAGAGAATTTCTGAGCCCATTCTCTTCTAAGCCTGTCAAAGGTGGACTCCATTTTCAGTTTTCCTAGAGTGTGGTCTCCAACGTCTAAGTGAGCTTCGAGATCGCCGAATTTTTCGAAGATCATCGGACATCCAGATTCAGGACACGGAAAAATCCCTTCCTTTTCGGCACCGCTCGCACGTGCCGACTTATATAAACGAGTATCCTTGAAAGGGAAAAAGTCCTTCACAACAACCAAGTCAGTAGAGCTTTGATGCCTTTTAAATAGGCGATCAAAGGGAACTAATTTTCCCGGGCCAATTCCATATGACTTCCAGACGCGCACCCCACTTTTTTCATACACAAAGTTGTGATAACTGCTGAATCCCTCAACAGCTTGAACATCGAGCGTCTTTTTGCTGACGTCAGTGAGGCAGACACATGCTGATGTACCCTTTACATAGCGTTCCGAAAGTGCGCTACGCATATCATCTGCAGATAAAATGTCATGTCCTTCATTGCAGTATCTGCGTAAGGACGCTTTCATGGGGCACAGAATACGGTCGCAAACATCTTTACCATGTTGTGGCTCAGAATAGTCGTACCGCAAGATACGGACACCAATTCGTTCTCCAATATCTGTAACTGCAGCGATAAGGGAGTTGTTGTGATAGCACCCTGCCCCGTCAGAACGGAGATAAACAGATTCTATTTCTGGGTGTTCGGTCTTGATTGCCTTCAGGAGATTCTCAAGTATAGAACTGACAGCAAACCAATCTTGCTGGCATGAGTCGAAGAGGTGAGCATACGATTTCAGCTGCAGACTTCCAGAACTGGCATTGAATGAAATAACTGTGGAAATATGCCAGCTCAATCCCCTTTTGCCATACCAGTCACATTGCCTTTCTCGATACTTCAACTGTAAAAATTTCATGGCCCAGTCCATAACTATCAATGCCGAACTTGAATCCTCCATTTTCACGACGTCCTGTTTGGCTTCGTCCTGATTGATTGACCGAAGTATATGTGCTTTCCACTGTTGTATATCTGATCGTGCCCGCTCAAAGTCATAAAGAAGATCTTCTTGATGTTCTTGATTATACGGATTCCAAGATGAACTTCGGATTTCTGCCTCCACTTCGTTCAAGACTGCTTTCAAGGTCTGGCACTGGCCACAGCTTTCAATATGCTGATGAGTACACACAGCCTGGAAGTCTGGGTCACAACCATCACTTAGGGCCAGCTTTCTGCACTGGTCGGCACAAGTTGACTCATCCGGCTTGCAGTGGATAGGATACTCTGTCTTCAGGTATTGCTTTGAGTCTCTCAACCTCCTTTTGGCATTGTTACACCACTGCTTGTTTCCTCCTCCTTTCTCTAAGTCGTCAATGATTCTCGCCACAGTCTGAAAACCAGCAGCTCCATCAGCAGCTATGTTGTCAAGCCCTTGAAGAGACTTACGCTGGGAGGCTTCCCGCACTTCTAAGATTTTGAATAAGGTTTATCGGCTCAAGGGTTCGAATTGCTCTTCTTTACAAAATTCAAAATATTGATTGATCATGGTAGACCTTGCTACGGTTCGTACGACATTAGGCATTTGAATCTTCTCGCCACTATCAAGTTTGAGGACTTTATTGCCATATGCGACATCTTGATAAAAATGAGGACGATTAGCAAATTCCACGAAATGGTCCACCTTTTCCATATCAAGGCGTACACGGTGTTTTTTCTCTGACACCGGTACTGTGCCAGGGCCATGGATCTTTGCGTGTGAGCGGGCCTGCTTTATTTGCCAGTTTGAAAGTTTTCCATACAGTGAATGGATCTCCTGAAGGGTTTTTGCTGGGTATCGAAAAGCATATAGGCTGAGAATTTGTTTCTTTAAGTTCTTTGATGTAGCATTTTTATATGCCGTCATTAATATCATCAGATCATCACGGGCTGGGCGATCGATTCTTTCTTCCTTCGAAAATTCTAGAGATTCGAATAGTTTGTCGCCGCTCCCAGGCGCGATTGCGTTACATACAAGGAGGCAATCTTCGCTCGCTTTTTCTATGATCTTCTTTTTGTCGGCCTCCCTTGCTTCATCCCAGGGGGTCTTCAACTGAAAAGGAAGAGGCTCCCGTGAAACTCCTGGCGTAAGGAGGGCAATTTCATTAATCGCTGCGTTATAGGTATCAATTGCATTGGAGTTTTCTGATGTGCTCAAGGGAGTCTCTGGAATCCAAGGAGATTCGCCTTGACTGCACAGTGGTGTTGATGTTTCTCGGAATGGCGTGGACGCTAATACTTGATTGATCGTTGTCATGGCAGTACGCTTACACAACCTGTAAGGAAAGTTAAACCAAATCACGATCCATACTGAGGTATCTAATTAGCATCATAATTTCAGTTGATTTGAAAACAAACCTCTCGGACTCCGTTTCTTGTACGGAAGCAGGCTCAGGCTGGGTTTCTTTCCCTGGCCGCATCCACTTTGCCTCGCTAGTCACTCGTTCGTTGTGTTTCTTACGGCACGTGGTACAAATAGCTGAATAAAATAACGAAAACAATGTAAAATAAATTATGCAAATTGTGTGCATAACGTTAACTTCTGGCGATCTGTTAAGGCTTCTTCCGGGCATCCAAATCAAAACTACCCAAATCAACATATAATCTGCAAAACGGTTTTTCAAAACGAACTATAGATGAAAAAGACGCCAGAAAAGTCTACATTTTCAAAAAATACTGTAGCCAGGGGGGATTACCATGGAAACGCTGTTTTAAATTACTTTGCAGGAAGACGTCAAAAGTGTTAATCCGACTATTTAAAAGTTATGAAAAATGGCCAGGTTTCAAATTCTCAATCTCTTTGCATCTGTTTTACTTTGCAAGGTCATGGTATCCCCCATCATAAGAACATTTGAATTGAAAAGAGGGCAATCTGGGCATAGCTAGAGCTTTATTTGACCCCCGAAAGATACCACTCTTAGGCCCCGTTTATATGGAGAAAGTTGTCCCGGGTAAGAGGGTCACCCTCCCAGCCGAGTCAACTTTAGCGAGCGTTTATATGAGACAAAATTGACCCTTTTACCCGAGCCAGCAGCACTCGC
Organism: Pachyseris speciosa; assembly: GCA_016490735.1. Taxonomy (NCBI): domain Eukaryota; kingdom Metazoa; phylum Cnidaria; class Anthozoa; order Scleractinia; family Pachyseridae; genus Pachyseris; species Pachyseris speciosa. Next base: position 771,930 of record JAEMWC010000214.1, on the reverse strand, counting down.
GCATGCTCTGATTGTCTCACCTTGACCCGAGTTGACCTGGCTAGGCGAGCCAAAGTGTTTATATGAAGAAAAGTTGGCTCGGCTAGGCGAGCCAAAGTGTTTATATGGAGAAAAGTTGGCTCGGCTAGGAGGGTGACCCTACCATCGAAAGAGGGTGACCCGGCTAGGAGGGTCACCCTTCTAGCCGAGCCAACTTTTTGTTTCTCATGTAAACGGTTCGCCAAGTTTTGTAAGGAAATGTAGGAAAAGTTGGCTCGCCCAGGGTAGCTCGGGTAGGCGGGTGACCCTTCTACCCGGGACAACTTTTCTCCATATAAACGGGGCCTTAGGCTCAGTTCAAACGTCAAACTTCACATGTGCCGAATCTAATGCAAACAAGAAAAATCTATTGTTTTCGCTCATTTGCATTAGATTCGGAACATGTGAAGTTCGACGTTTGAACCGGGCCTAAAATGAACATGATAGCATTTCTTCTAAAATTAGTGGCGTTTTCTCCTGAAAACGCTAAAGGGAGATTTACTCCCGAAGCATCCCAGAGCTTTTCAAATGGGAGTCCCCCCTTCCCCCTGATATAATTCGCGGGACCAAATAAGCAATTTTTTAAAATTATTACCTGGAAGGGGAACGAAAGGGGTGATGAAACTTCGACTGGCTGTATCCTCTTTTTAAAGAGCAGCTATAGCATTGAAACTATATTTTGTACTTACGAGATCCTACAGCTGCGTTTTCACCAAACAAACTGAAGATTTCCCTTGACAGTTTTAAACCGATGACATGCCTTCCTCCCACAGCAGTAGATTTCCCTTATGATCAGGGTACTGACATGATCTTGGTGGTCGCCAAAACTTCCCCAAAGAATGCCTATGTCTTGGACAAATAGACATCATTCCTATCTGAGATTCGGTAACCGAGAATAGACCGGCCCTCGCTAAGATAAGACCCGTTTCGGACAGACTTTCCGTAGACAAATGACAGTTGACGAGGTGCCCTCCAATATCGTCATTACAGTCTCTCAAAAGAAACAGCGTCTCAAGGCCTCGACTTGCCCCACAATCACCTTTAACGATAGCATGGAAAGAACACAATCTCGACGACATTTTGATAACGCGAAAACAACACAGGAAGTTTTTAATAAACACGCTAATTTGATTATGGTAACTTTGTTAACCTACAGAAAATGCTAAAAAAAGGAGACAGAAATACACAATTCGTTGAATTAAATTCTTATCTTGTTTGGCATCACGTCATGGAGGTCTTAAAATATAATTCACAACTTATTAAAAAAAAACTGCCGTCTATAATATCTAAAACTTATTTTAAAATACCATAAATTACTATTTACGTTGGACATGCAAGATACACCAGGAGAGAAAACATCATTTTAAGTCCGATAAACTCAATTTTCAATCAGCTTTGAAATATCCTTTCAACAGCAATTTCTAAATATTTTTGATTGTGTGAATCTCTGTTTTTAGTGAAACGGAATTCACGAATAAATGTTGTCGACAGTGAGGACAGTAATGCTCGCTTCGGCAATGTCTAATGCGGCATCTCTTTAATCAAGAAAATTGTTGGAAAAAACAAAAGCAAACGAGGAAAATAAAAAGAAAAGATATTATTTTTAAAATGCCGCCTTTATATCAAGAGAAAGCAATATTTTTTCAGTATTCAAATAGTTCGTAATTTAGAAATTACTGTTTCCTTCAACCAGGAACGTGTGGTGCGTAGTGGGTGATGCGTGATGCGTGACCACAAACATGACGAATGATCAGTGCTAGAAATCAAAAGCAAGGCAAAGTTCCGACGATTTCTCGATTTTTTGGTGTAAAATAAGTCTCGCTGAGATCTCCAAACGTTGAAACTCAATAAATCTAATCAGATAACATCAAACTATTCGCTGACAAAAATTAAAACTTATTTCAGTTAAGTCACGAGATTCGTCATTTTTACACAAAACGTTAAATTTTCAGCTACTTGCTCAAATTTTTTGCACTTCAAACTTACGAGTGCCCACAACTTTTAATACAGATATTTGTAGCTTAGCCTTAGTACATTAAGCTGATAACAGTCGTCATTCATGTAGAGGTCCCACTTTTGAAAAAAATCTGTTTCTTTGGAGGCTATGTTGGCAAAAATGCTAAAGACGTTTTTAAGATGGTTCGGGAAAAAAATCATAACTTTCCTTGTGTTTAAGATAAACGCGTATTTTTAATTCTGTGGAAAGAAGAAAGAATTATCTAGTGATTCTGAAAAAAATTAGGTTGTTTTGTTAAATGTGCGAGTTTTTAGCATGTATTGCGTAACGACCAAAATTAGGTGTTTCAATTTCCGGTTTTGTGTGGTTTTCGACTCGCCTATAAAAAAAATTCGTCAAAAAATAAAGGAAGCGAATCTGGCAAAATAAAGGCCATTTTCGTTCATTGCATAATTATGCAATGAACGAAAATGGGCACTCGTAAGTTGAGCACTCTTTAGTGCCCTTAGAGTTTGTTCATCAGAAACTGTTGAGCGTTGAACTGCGCTGCAACACAAGTTGAAAATGAAGGGAACGGGTGAGGTTACGCTGACATGTGAACTAAATGCGGCGACAAGATTACCAAACCCAGACAGAAACGCTTGACGGACAAGTCTTCCACTTAAAACAACGTTGCTTTTATTCAAAAACCATTCTGTATTCAATCACACAGGATTATAATGGAGAAAAAAAGAAAAGACTGAATCACTGTAAACTCAATGATGCGCTAAAAAAACTCACAAGTTGGCGGTTCACGCCACTGATCTGACTGATAAGTTTCAAACCCCGTCAGCAACACATGTGACATAGCGCATGATGGATAAGTTTTCTGCTAAAAAAAACCTCACTTTTATTCAAAAACCGTTCTACATTCAATCACGCACGATTATAATGGAGAAAAAAAAGAAAAGACTGAATCATTGTAAAGTCAATGATGTGCTAAAAAACTCACAAGTTGGCGGTTCATGCCACTGATGTGCATGTTTGTGTATAAACGTTCACACTGCAGGCAGATCAACGATCATTTTATTTTATGAATTGTTTTAGGAGCTTTTTCGATTGTTTCTTCCTTTTGATATGAAAGAAAAGTTGTAAAGAGGAGCACAACCACAAAACCGGATTCTAAACTTTGTAAATTACAGACAGTAATGAAAACGTAATTTTATCTCTCTCTGACTACAAAGAGGTGGATCATGTTGTCATTTTCTGTCAACGCAGTCAATTATCGAAATATTTGTGTTGCCAAAAAGAAAAGATTATAACTTGCGTTTGATTTGTATTCTTGCAGTAATTTTGGTCTCTATGCATTCCGCTTTGATGAATATGTTCACAGGACATGAATTTTTTTCCCGTGGCTGTTGTTGCATTATCTGTCACATGTTCCAAACTCCTATGCAAATTTTTTGGTAGTGAGTGATAAAAATAGCAGCAAACAAAGGTGTTGAATGACCTTTGTGGTTTCGTTTGCATTCGCAAAGTTTAATTAAGCTGAATTTAATCATTTGTTTTTAGGTCGCTTTAGTCTGGGCCTAGTTCAGAACGTTGGTTTTGTTTACCGTTTGGCTACTTTCCGTGTGTAATTGTGGGTTACCTATTCACTTGCTATTAAAACCATTAAAAATTATTGTATGGCTTACACGAAGTGTAAACCACTCTATGTCATCGCCCAAGATATATTCCCGCCTTTGTCACCGTGAACCGATATGGCTGGACGGTAAACAAAGAGCTTGTCACGTGATTTAGATAGGTTCCAGTCTAAGCTCGGCTAAGTTACATATTAAGCTTCAGAAAGTGGCCATTTTGTATTTGTGCAAATTCAGTTATTCGTTCATCTTTGTTGCTTCTATTTCACACACCGGCTTTCCTACAGTTGGCTTGTCTTCTTAGTGCGGATTACAGCGAGGATTTGTACTCACACAGGGCAACATTCCGGACCTTTGTTTCACATTGAATCTTTGGAGTAATTTATTGAATCTCGCAAGATAACATTTGTATTAATGGCTTGAATCTGACAGCAGACCTGCTTGAAAGTGTCTGAAAGTATTTGGAAGCCTCTGAAATTACTTGAAAGGAAAAGAGATTCTTCTTTGCTTGTGTTGTCCTTGCGATGCTGTTGCAGTTGAATTGGACGAACCATGCATGCACAGTTGACAAGATCGAGTCTGAAGTAAGTGAAATTGGAATCTCTGTTGAACAATACCGATCAAGAATCGGCTCTCATGACAATTTCCTTATAAGAAAAGATGCTTTGTTGCGTTTCAAAGATCATTTTTGGAATATAATGCTAATATGAATGTCTTTTATTTAAGCTTACCAACACTGAAACAAGTTGTTGGACAATACAAAATGTCGAATGAAGTAGTGTTTTGGTTTACTGAATTTATAATGTGGTATATAAGCTTACATAGTGTTACAACTGCTGAAAAGTTAAGACTGTAAAACCCGATGGCAGGACAATATTTGCTAATTATAAATAAAAGAAGCATTGATAACCTAGAATGAGTTACAGTGCAGGCTTTTTGTTCTGTTTACTGTTTCTGGAATCTATTATGGTGACAGGCTATCTCTATTGAACTTTCTCTTAGATAAAACACTCCAGGTCAGGCTGGCTTAAAAATTATTGGCAATGTTAATGAAATGTTAGTTCAGAATACTATTCAACATATGATTCATTAAAAATATTGCTTGTGTTCTGATCTTGTTATGCACCTATCTTTATTTGCTAAATTTTTCCATTTGCAACCCCATATCCACCTACCTCAACTATTTTTTTCTGTGTTCTTTATTTAAAATACAGTCCCACAAAACCCAAATACTATTGTGAATGTTTTGGTCTCAACCAACTGAAAGTAGAACTTTTGTGGCCTAATGGACAACAAATCCTAGGCTCAGCATTATGTTACCTTACATGTACACCTGTATGTATTGTCCAAAATTAGTCATACATTTAAACCAAATCAAACTCCCAATGGTCTCTAGTGTAGGTTACATCATTTGCTAAATGCCCCAGCCCTTATTTTAAGTTTTGTGTTCATGTGATGGTACACAAAATGCAAAAAAGATATTCATATGAAATGCTTCCCTAGAGTTAATTTCACATCACTTGCCTTGGAAAAGAAGATCAACCTATAAACAAGTTTCAGAACTCAATTCCACTTGGTTACGTAAACAAAATCATGACTGAATATATCAGGCCACTATGGGAGATGATGCTGAGTTTTTTAGTTCCTAAAATCCTCACTTTCAAAGTGACGCTACATGTGCAACCTTTTTGTAAAAATGAAACTTTTCCATAACAAAGATTGTATGCATTGGGGGAGCAGGGTTGGCGCAGTGGTGAGAGAGCTCGCCTTCCACCACTGTGGCCCGGGTTCGATTCCCAGCATCATAAGTAGGCTGAGTTTGTTGGTTCTCTACTCTGCTCCAAGAGGTTTTTCTCTGGGCACTCCAGTTTTCCTATCCTGCCAAAAACCAACATTTGATTTGATTTGATTTGATTTGATTTAGTCTCCCAAATTAGTAGAGCTTCTGTGCTCGGCTAGAAAGATTTGAGACTTAAATAAAGTTGTTTATTATTATTATTATTATTATTATTATTATTATTATTATTATTATTAATTTTTTTTATTTTATTTTATTTTATTTTTTTTTACCCTCATATTGAAAATGAGGATTTCAGGAACTCAGAAAATAATGGTTTATTGTATGCTAGTTATCTTGTTTTATTGATTGACAGGAACAATATGGAAAACTATCTAACTGTAATCACAAGTAGCTCTACTAATAGAAACTTGAACAGATACATACTTGTCTAATAGTTTTTCAGCTTCATGTCGAAGCAGCTAAATTTTGTAAGCCACACATGTATGCATTGCGGACCTATTTTTTTTGGATGTTGTGAGGTCATCAGTTTGCTTGGCGTTTTACATAGCTGTGGTTACAAGTTCACCGACGTTCATTCAAAACTAGTTTTTGTATTTGGGGTGGCGAATGGTTCATCAACTGAATACGTGTCTTGCAGAATTTTTGTCAAATTTCATGGGTCTTGGAGTCTCTAATCTTTTCGCTATGTCGTCTTGGAGTGTCAATTTCTTTTGCAAAGCTAGGAAAGTCTCAGTCTCACAGAAAATATATTAGTCTCAATGTCTCACAAAGTCTCAGATATAATTATTTTTCATTCACCTTCCCTCGTATTGGGTTGTTCGGTCGCCCAGTTAGCTCAGTGGTAGAGCACCGGACTACTGTGCGGAAGGTCGCGGGTTCAAACCCCGGCCAGACCAACACTCAGGGTCTTTAAATAATTGAGAAGAAAGTGCTGCCTTTGTAATTACATCTGCAAACGGTTAGACTTTCTAGTCTTCTCGGATAAGGACAATAAACCGTAGGTCCCGTCTCACAACACTTGTTCCTAATAATCTGTGGGACGTTAAAGAACCCACACACTGTTCGACAAGAGTAGGGGACGTAGTTCCCGGTGTGGTGGTCTACCTTTCATCTGTCTTGACATTCATGTGTGGGTTGGGTGGGTGGGTGAGATCAAAAATGGACTGATAGTGGCTGCAAGAGGCGCCTTTACAGGCTGACGTCCGATCTCACCCTAGAGAAGAATACAATTATTGTAAACCGCCATGAAACTATGTGATATGTGCGGTATATAAATCCATTACCAATCCAATTCGGTCAGTCACCAGTTCTCAGCTATGCATTCGAAGTTTTCCGTTCATGGTCATCTAAATTCGTAATGTTTACGTGAGCTGCTTACTCGTTAATGACCACCCGTCAATATTTTCAAGGAGCCGTCTGGGTGTTCATAGCTACTTGTTCGAAATTTTCAATGAGCCATTCAGTCGTTCATGACCATCCGTGCAAAATTTTTAATCAGCCGTTCAGTGTTCATAGCAACTCATTTGAAATTTTCAATGAGCCGTTCACAGTTCAGTTTCGTGCATTTCAAACGGGTTGATGACTCGTTTCTTACCCGTTCGGTAGCTGTACATTTAACCCATGTACGGAACCCATTTGTTTACGTTTTTGCGTGAGAGGTCACATATTATGCAAATTGGCCAAGTGATGATGTCATAATCTCAATCGAAGTTTTGATCAAATATGTTGCAAAAAGATATCTCTGCCAATTTCTATCAGAAATGCTTAATTCTTTGCAGTAAAATTCTTCTAGATGTGCTCAGCTATTCAGAGTGGAAAAACGAAAAAAGCATGAGCGAACTCTGAGCCAGCGCAAGACCCAGAAATTTGGGAAAATGGCGGCTTTTAACTTTTTTACCTCAAAAATCATGATATGCCTCTGCAGGCATCCCGGTATGCAGCAGTAATTATTCCAGTAAAATAACTAGCTGTACATATACTCTTCTTGTCCTTCAATTTTCTCAACACTTCTAGAACTATAAAAATCGTTTTAAGGTCCTCATTTCTCTCACGTCATGAAAAGAGATCGCTTTCGGAAGCCCATTATTGTCATGGGCCGGTTAACAAAATGTGGCTATCTAAGCAAACTGCTGAATATCTAAGGTTGACAGCTCAACTGAGGGTAGGGAAAGAGTCAATCTTCATTTTCTGAGTTTGCCAAAGTATCTCGTTTTTTGCCAGAGTGGGTTTTTAAATTGTTGCGGAAAAATGTAATTATCGTTCATGCAGTCAAGTAATCAATGTTTGGTTTGATTTTGGCTGCATTCAGGTTTTGCATCACATGCATATCTTTACCTTTCAAATTTCCTGATTTTATCAGGAGTTAATCAGACAAGTAAAAAACAAACAAAATGCGGCATGTAAACAAACCGTGCCCGAAAGTCTTGTTGTCATGATCAACCTCTTGTACAATTTGTGGCAATATATTAAAGGAAACCACTGAATATCGAGTCAAGCAAAGCGACGGCAGCAATGATCAATTGTTGTCGGAGATCGCAGAAGATTTTCCCAATGCAGGCGAATCAGGTCCGGCTGTTGAGAAACAACTGGCTGAGTTTATTAATGACCTGTGGTCTAAGAAATTGCCACACTCGAAAATAAAGGATAATCGGTGAAATATTTACGCCTGGTGAACTGTGAGACTCTCATGACACAGCGGGTTAATCCTGAAATCTGGGATACTGTAAACTGAAACAACAGGGCCTCAGGTCTAGCGCAACCCAGAAAATGCTTGGCACTGCTGGTGCTGTAATGTGCAAATCCATTGTGATGCTGCTACAAATGATGAATTCTAAGCAGCCGAAGCCGTCAGACTCTGACATTCAGAAACTTATAAAGATGAACACAGATGCAGTCGCTCTCCTAGGGCACATGCATGTCACCTTGTCCCAATGTCGCAGGGAGTCAATCAAACCGCACCTAAACAAAGATTATGCAGGCCTGTGTGCTTCACATGTTCCAGTAACTGCACTGATGTTTGGAAACAATCTACAAACCCAGCAGAATAATATACAAGCATCTAACAGGGTAAGCACCACAGAAGTTGGGAATCGCCACAAAACCATACAGGGACACCTTTCACGAAACTACCAAAAATCTGATCAACGAAACAAGCCTTTTATAGCCAAAGGCCGTCAGTGGAACTCGAAGTCACTGCAAAAACCCTTCTTCTGGCTGCAGGACCAGAGGAAGAAGCAGCAGTGATTTCCACTGACACACTTGAAAAGTTAGAGGTAAATACTCTTTTGTTGTTTGAGCCCAATATCAAACATTATTTTGCTAATAAGGAGCAGAGCTGAAACAGCCATCAGCTACTGACCTGTTTAACTGCAAAAATCCTACTATTAGGGAAGTTGCTAAGGTCCTTGAGCTTATGATGTTGAGTTTCCCTGGCGTTGCCTATGGACCCCTTCACTACCGCTATTTTAGAATGAGACAAAACTTCAGCTCTTAAAACTAGTAACTGGAACTTTGATGTCAAATGTGCATATGCAGCCAAGCCAGTGAAGAGCTGAAGTCGTGGATTGACTCACTCGAGTCTGCATCCAACCCAATAAACTCAAAGAGAAGTAGATATTACCATTACTTCTGATGCATCAAAACAGGGGTGGGGTGCAGCAACCAGTGATTCTTCAACTGGGGACTCTGGATGGCTGAGGAGGCTAAGGAGCACATAAATTTCCTTGAAATGTTAGCTGTGCTGTTTGCCTTAAAATCATTCAGTACCTTAACTCATTGCAAATGCGTCAAGGTCATGGTGGATAATACAACCACGGAGTCTACCCTTAACCAGATGCGTACAAGCCACTTCCCTAAACTAAATAAGCTGGCAAAAGATATATGGGATTGGTGCATTGAGCAACATATATGGCTCACTGTGGCTCGTATACCAGGCTGTGAGAATGTTGAGGCAGACAAACAGTCACGTACATTTAGGAGGTGTACCGAATGTTGCTTAAAGAAACCTCTTTTCACTAATGCTTGCACCAAGCTCAATGTTACCAGGAACATTGACCTCTTTGCCTCCAGGATCAATTGACAGATCACACCCTACACATTTGCTATCAATGCTTTTCATATATCATGGCAGCCTTATTTATTTTATGCTTTCCCGCCCTTTAGTCAGATAACCAGAGTTCTGCAGAAGATTCAAGAAGAGAAAGTCACAGGGATCATACTCGTGCCAAAATGGCCAACTCAACCATGGTGGCCCAAGTTAATGCAGATGCTAATCCAATTACTAATACAACTTCCAAGGAAAAGAGACACTCTGTTTCTACCCAGCATCCACAGAAACCCCATCCACTTCACAAGAAACTGTGTCTGATTCTCTGTCACTCGTCTGGAGATACCTCAATGGCAAAGGCCTTTCGAAGACAGCTACCACAGTCATGGAACAATCCTAGAGGTCAGGCACTAGAAAGCAATATGCTACTTACTTTCAGAAATGGAAGCGCTACTGCAGTTCAAGGGGCATTGTTCCCCTTTGTCCCTCTGTAGAAGATGGAATCAATTTTCTTGCTGTACTTTATGATTCTGGTTATTCTATGCCAGAATAGTGTCAACACTGCAAGGAGTGCTGTCTTATCCATTGCTACATTGCCTAACAATACCTCATTTGGCATCCACCCTATGGTGTGTAGTTTCTTCAAAAGTGTGTTTGAATTAAAACCTTTGTTACCAAAATACAAGACATTTGGGATGTCAAGACTGTCTTGACGTTCTTGTAAAGCCTTCACCCACCACAGGATTTAACTTTGAAGGATCTCACCTACAAAACTACAATGCTTTTAGCATTGTTATCTGGGCAGAGATGTCCGACACTGCATCTGCTATCTGTCAGCAGTATTCTGTTAAAGCATGATAGCTGTGTGTTCACTATTCATTAACTTTTGAAGACATCTCGACCAGAGTGTCAGAGTTACATTCACAGCCTACTCACTTATCTAATATAATAATATAAGGCTTTATTATTTGATTTTGGCTAAACAGAATTACATCAGATTTACAATAATTTTCAATGTACAATATTACAATTAGAATCATTAAGAAGAATAATAGTAAAAATTATAATTAAATAAATAAATAGAATAAAATAAAATAAAAATATAGACTATGCTTTATATGATTTGTTTCCTAACAGTCTTGCCCCACGCTGTATGAAGGAGTTCATGTTCCTATTCGTTCATGGAATGAATACGATTGGGGTCTTGAAATTAGAAATTTACAGCAAGGATGGAGACCTTCTGAATCTAAGATTTCCTTAAAAGCGTGTGCTGTGTGACTGTCCCTTCTTACATCCAGGGGCTCCACAGTCTCTCTGGCTAGACCTAAGGCTAGACCTAAGATGTCTAAAGAGCGATTTTGAATACGCTGTAGATCCTCAGCCAGATAGTTTGCAATGCCTCCCCAGATGGGTGATGCATATTCAAGAAGTGGATGAATCTTTGTTATATACGTAGTCAGTCCAACTTCGGTGGGTAAGTTGGCTTTGCAACATGCGCGCAAGAAGTAGAGATGCTTACTTGCTTTAGTTACAATTTCATCTATGTGTGTATTCCACTTTAAGTCTCTCTGAACATGCACTCCGAGTAACTTGAAAACTTCTACCCTCTCCAACTCCTCGTTTCCAACTCTAATCGGACTAGGGGCATGAATCTGCTGAGATTTCTTAAAACTAATCCACAATCTGAATATGTTAAAAGGACAATTGAGCTTAGCAAAGGGAGTGACCAGCTGCTAGTGAGCTTCCAAAGGCCTTACAAACCAGTTTCAACTGACACGATTTCTCTATGGCTGTGAAAATGGTTCTTGAAAAGTCTTTACAGGACATAGCACCAGGGCAGCTTCTACATCTGCAGTTACAATGTGCAAGGTTCCTTTATCTACTATCATGGACAATGCAGGCTGGTCAAGTGCCAAAACCTTTGGAAAATTCTACAAGAAACCCATTGTCCCAGCAGATAAAGCTTATGGACAGCTCCTGTTGGAAAACCTCCACACTAACGATTGTTACTGATATTTTCACGGTCAACCAGTGCTTATTACCACATGTTGTGGTGTTCGTTCACTGCCTACTATTGGTCAAGCAGCAGTTCATTGTTTACAGTTTTTCTTTATAATAAGTGCATTTGGTGCACCATAGACTGCCAAGTCGTATGCTGTAGCACATATGTTGCCAAATAAAGCTGTTCGTGTTTATTTCTTTTTTTCTGCTCATGATTGCAAGCTTCAAAGTCTTACATGACTCACCAGTGAGTAGGACTGGTGTCAAAATAGAATTTATAAGTTAAACAAGACTTAATTACCTGGAAGTTGATTCTATGAGATACCAATCATGAACTAGGGAGTCATGTGCCCTACCCCTTCACTGGGTTAATGTAGTCTATTCCTCTAGTGATTTCCCACCCATATTTTTTTTGCAATCACTTGCTTTTAAAGACTGATCACTGGGACTACTCGCACATATCTCACATGACTCCCTAGCTAGTTTGTGACTGGTATCTCAGAGAATTACAGTCAAACTTCAACTTCCAGGTAAGTCTCGTTTAACTTATAAATTATCTTGCATACGGTACTGGTAATTTCTCTCCAGAGGTAGTTCCCCCAGTTTTTCAGATTACTTTAAATTAACAGCTTGTCATTACCTGCTGGCTTCAGCTGAAGAATTCTTTGCTTTAGACATAAGAGCTTCCAGCTGAAAGAAAAGTAACCACTCCAATTCTGTTATCAAATATACTTGTGACAAGTGACAGAGGTACAATTTCTAACAGCCAAGAGCAAAAATAATACTAATATTGTGCCCAGCTTGAGGTCAGTTCAGTGAACACACCATGCATTTGTTCTAGTATGTACCCAATAACTATCTAGAAATCAAACACTATTTCAGCTCAATGTCACTCTGGTTTTGTTTACCGGAGGGAAAGCTGCTCAGTTCATGGTTTTGGTATGGTAATGGGAAATTCTGTTCAAATGGAGATTGACTTGTACCATACAATCAAAGCATGTTCATTGGGAGCCCACGAAGTACTCGGCAGTGTCAGCACCACTGGACGACATTATGAATACATTATTTTGATAATTCCATTCTTTTTTAGTCAAACAAAAGTTCTTTCGTCAAAACCCTGAAAATGCTTGATCCCATACAATATAAACCAAAGCAACGGGAGCAATGGCCTGGAGTGACATCAATAGTCCCATTCTCCCATTTGATCGGTTGTGCCTTAAAGGAGCACGATCACGATATTTTGGGTCATTATTGAAGACATAAAAAAAAATGCACTTAAACTAGTATAGTAATCATAGATTAGAGAGTGCGTTCAAGTATTGGTAGGTTTGGTATGTTAACCCTAAAACCTCCATATGGAGGGCCATGTGGTCCATGATGATCTTTGAACACTAAAAGTACATTTACAGCATCTTGGAAAGCCTCAAAAATATCAACTTTGACTAACACAGTATTAAAACATGGTTTCTGAAAATAGTTTTAGCAGCAAAGAACAAATTATTGTAGAAATCAGCAATTGTTTGAGCTTCATCCAGACAGTAATCCCTAGAAATTCCTTCAGCTCCTCAGGAATTAATAATAATAATAATAATAATAATAATAATAATAATAATAATAATAATAATAATAATAATAATAATAATAATAATAATAATAATAATAATAATAATGGTTTTTTTAACAGTGTATCAAACTTGTTGCGACCCAACCTGGTATGGTCCTTCGGATGGCAAATTTGTTTGTTTCAGTGACCAAATGGCCGATCAATTCAACTGTGGTGTAAAAAAGTGTACAAAATATTTCTCAGACATTTGTTATCCTGATATAACAAATTTTAGTTGAGGATGTTTCTTTAGAGGTGGCAGATTATCCACTTCAATTGCCACTCCTCGCCACAAAGAACCCCAATTTCATCGTGTTCAACAACTTGATCAAACAGGTCTTGTTTTCGAAAGATTTCGTCGATTTTGAAAGCTATTGAGTTGGGGTAACCCTGAGAACTAGTATGCTTGCCAATGATGTCATTTGTGTTGGTCCCCGCAGATTGCAGGGGCAATGATTTCAAGATCGACCGGTTGTCCCACAGGGAGCAGAGGAGTCCTATTTGACTGTATTTCCAGTTAAAATCAATCTTGTCGTATTTGAATCACTGTACGTGATCAAACCACATACAAGCGATCGTGTTACGCTGCTGTCACGCTGCTGTTGAAAGCCTATCCATGACAATGGCCGTTGCCCTTCGGACGACAATTCCGGAAAGTGAAGCTTTCCGTATGAGGCACAAAGTACCGAGAGTAAAAGAGAGATAAATTTAGCCTAAATTTTTCAAAAAGGTAATTTGCAATCCATTTCAATCTTCTCCATCCTTCGCCATCCTCGCCATATTTGCCTTTATTCTTGTCTCTTTGGTGCTTATCTTTCCTGAAAATTTGTTATTTCACTGTTTTGCATTATTTAGTTCATTTTTTATCTCTCTAATAATGACTGACCATGTTCCTTTAAATGGCGCTCACTTTAAAAATTCATAAAAACATTGGGTTTTAACCAAATTCAAACATTTTTGCGGCATTTTTCAAAGTTCCACATAAAGATTTAATTGAGTGAAAATAGGTTTTTTGGGGTTGAGGCACTTTAAGTAATTCCTTCAAAAATAAAAGACTGCTACATGTATCTTACAGTAAGGAACAGGAAGAGCATTCAAAAATTAATTTTAAGGTAAAAAGTTAAGGCGATAATTTGCAAGGTACAGATTTCTTGCATTTTGGCAATTTACAAGGATTTGTATGAAAAAACAAAGGAGCATAGCTGGATGTCAAGGGTTGTATAGATTGCCATATACAAAATCTAATAATTTTAAACAGCCATAGACATTTCCTCTTTTTGAGATATAAGCCTGAAAATTTGCTTGCTAACTATTATTTGTATGGCCTTTCTTTTCCTTACAAAACTATTTCCCTAAAATAGACTGTGTTTGTACTTATGAAAAGTTGATCATGTGACTAAGTGTTGCAAAAGGCCTATTTCCGGAAAATTATTTGGTGAAATGGTAAACACTCTCTGTTTTAAGCAATTAAAGATTGCAAACAATCTTTGCTCAATGTTAGAGTGTTGTTTTGTGGGAGACTGTTTTCATCTTTTAACCTACTGAACATATTCCAAAAACTTGCAGAGGTCATGAAAATCACTGTATTACATGTATCTATAGTGTTACCTCATCAAGAGCAGATGATGCCACTCTTTCATCGTCCTCTGTGCTCTAATAAAGACAAAATTAATGTGTTTGCAGTTACACTGTACAGTCCCAAGCTTGAGTTATGGAAATTAAATTTGCTGACCTTTGTTGAATTTCTCTAAAATCGGCTAAACATTGACAAGATTTTGCCATAGACAAATTTTGGCAAAAATATACCAAAATATCTTTACTCTATTTTTGAAGTTTCAGCAAGATTTCACAAAGGCAAGAGGTGAAAGTTTGAGGCCACAAACAACATGTTCTGAACTTTGATTTGCACAAAACAAAAAGTTGTCTGTAGGAAATGAAAGATTGTTCATATAAAAGGAGAGTTTGTTGCCAATGAAAGACCATTTACCATCCAGGCTTTGTTGTACAAACAATTAACCAGTCTTACATAAAATTTTTAATGACTTTGAGCTTTTAGAGACATCAACATCTTTTCAATCTTTTCTCTGAAACAATACCACTGCACAAGCATTGCACAAATTGTCTTAAAAAAAGAAAATTAAGGAGACTGTAATGTTTACATTTTGTTACACATCATTCGGTCGTTCATTCATGGGGTTTCAAAACAACTCTTGTGGGTGTTGCATTCGGGCAACACAATTGATATAACACAATTATTATATGATATGTCAAACCCTCCCTGTCTCATGCAAAAATTACATTGTAAGGCCAGTACCAACTAGCTATATGGAAAAGTACGACACTCACTTTACTCGCCTCAGTCATTTCATCTGGAATACAAAGTCCAGGAAATGCTGTTCTTTTCTTTTCCCAAGGGGACAAGTTGTTTTCTTTGTTGTCTTCAAATGCTGCACCTGTGTCAAAAAATTAAAGATACTTAATATATCCCCGAGATGTTTCTCGCATTGTATCGCAAGGTGAGTAAATTCTCAAGACGAGTAAGTTAGTCAGAAATGAAGCTCAAAAGAATGTTGAGTAACACAGCAGCATAAAAGGTGCAGATAACATGTAGTCACAGCTTACACTGCAGTTACAATGTACAAGGGTGTAAGCCAACCATGACGTGCAGTTATAAATAAACATTTCTTGTATTTCCTTATGAAAACATGTATTTTGAGATACAGGTGTACATATTAATAAGAAAAGGAAATAATTCACCAAAGGATACTCAATCAATTTAATCATGAAAAAATTTAAAGTACATGTATAAAGGGATACAATAATAATGATGAAACTGAGTTTCTAGGATCAAGATGTACTATAATAAATTATATTTAGTATCTTTGAATTTCCAGTCACTTTCTTAGAAATGTAATAAAATAATGTTAACACTTTACTGCCCAAGGGAAATACCAAACTTTTCAAAAATAGACAGTCACTGACTGCATGTGGCTAGTGCTGAAGCTTTTTCATTTTCACGAGAAAGGGATACGAAACGATTGTCAGTTGTTTCTTCGTCACTCGAGTCACGCAAGGCAAGCTGTTTACAACCCAGCGCGTATTATTGCGATATCTGATGAGAGATTTTTTTCCGAAATTTACTCGTGTACACAATGCGCAACCGTATATAATGCATACCCTATTTTTGAAGCCAAAAATAAATAAATAGCAGTAAACCTATGCATTAAATACTGACCATCCGTTCAGAGAAAATTCTCACCCGATCGAGCCGATGGAGTCACCCTGAGTTATCTACTCGGGAAAGACAAATTTTTTTGCCGGTGTGAGTAAAGTCATCGGTTTCAAAATAACTCTCATCCGTTCTAGCTAAAAAGTTTATTTACCTGATTTTAGAAAGCTTTCGATCACTTTTAGGTTGATCACATTGGTCTAGTACCAAAAGACGGGCTTGTTGTGTTTCGTGTGCTGGGAAATTAAAACTATTTTATCTAATTTCCGAACGTTAAGTGACGGCATGTGAGAATGATCCAAACGCCCGTAGAAGGAATACTCTTATACTCATAGGCTCTTCGTGGTTGCTGTGTAAACATTTTCGCTTTCATTCACTTACAAAAAGAAGCATCTATGTCTTTTCACGCATCCTATGCTGGCCGAAAGGTATTAAAGAAGCAGTCGTGAAGTGATATGTTCAATCAAGCGTAACGCGGCGAGAAAGAAAGATATGAATCATCTCCTGTGAAATGCGCCTCTGACGATTTTCATGGTCAAAAGATTTTGAATCTTCGACAGCCTCTGAAAAATATAGCTCATTTATTCCGTCTTCGTTGTGAGCTGCTGTACTTCGCAGCTTTGAGCAAAGTAATTTTGAACAAACTATGCGCTGCGTCACCATATGCAAATAAACGAGTGTGTTGTTTTTGTGTTATGCAAATCTTTGGCACCCACTCGCAGTTTATCCAGTCGCTTTATTGCGGTTTATCTCATCTCGCCGATTTCAGGCTTATTTGCTGGAATTCGAGAACACTTCGTTTACGTGCGCAAATAGAAGTTTTAACGTCTCACCCACTCATCTAGCCCACATATGAATGCCAAAGACAGATCATATAAATACCCAGCATTATCTGATCGGAGATTTTATTGGAATCTTCGCTCATTTAGTACAACACTCATCTGTTTTCTAATGCATAGAAATACATCAGCATAAAGTAAAATAATCATCGGATAAAGTTTGCCATCAATATAAAGAATAATTTTAACAGCGAATGCACACTCCGAGTGGAGTTTTAATATTCAACATAAGCATAACATCTCACCGACCGAACAAGAGTCTTTCAATCTGTATTCTTTATGCTACTCTTATTTTGTCCTGTGGAAAGAATTCTCGCGAACGAACAGCAAGCTACAACCCTGCTGTATCACTGGACGAAAGGCAAACACAAAAGCGTGCTTTGAGCTGAGCGATGCTGACCCTGATCTCCGAACACTTGCCGAACGGAAATGTACGAAGATACTCCGAATTACACTCCCACTTACACACACTCCCACACTCAAAGGCTGTAACATAGTGGCTAGGCCTCTTACGAGGCACTAACCACAAAAATGAGAACAATGAACCATACATGACTTTCATAATTGCCAAAGGCGTGCAGGACTGGTAATACTTGTACATGAAAGCAAGGTCAGTAAGGCCATGTTTGCTCGCATTCTTTTGATTTCATATGAATAAAGGAAGGTCAAATAAGTTAATCGGTCTTTTTTGTCTCGATTTGGCCGAGTTATTTTGAAGAATTGGAAATGCCAACTAATAATTATTGTTGTGTTCCAGAATGCACAAAGATGTGAATCTGTTTGTCCTAATGCCGCTGCTTTGTATGTAATCGTATACTCATTTCACCTGTCTGCTTTTCTCTTCAATCCCTTTCCCGTGTCTCCAAGACATTTCAGCCAGAATTTAATTCCTGCCTTTTTTCCTCAGGATTTTGTCCAAGAAGAGAGGCCCCGGGAATATCAGTTTTCAATTGCATTTCAATCACTTGAACCGTTCCATGTATTCACCATTTTCAGTGCTTCTCTTGTAAACAAAGCTGACAGTGGGATCTAGGTGGGATCCCAGCAATCCCACATGGGATCCCAGGTGGGAATGGTGGTATCCCACCTTTCCCACCTTTACCACCTGATATGAAAATTTCATCCCACCTGGGATCCCGTATCAAATACGGGATTGCAGCATCCCAGCCGGTATCTTAGGTGGGATTTCTACATCCCACCTGGGATCTTAGCGGGACTTATGCATCCCACCTGGGAGTCTAGTCGGGATTCACAAGAGTCATATCCCGCCTGGATACTGACCTTGTTTTCATGCAGCTCGGACCAGGTTTCGCGCGGGTTCTGCCATTATGAAAGTAGTGTATTAGACCACATATAATATGTAATGGTAATAGGACTGAGTGGAGTCCAATTGGGTCTGTAATCATATGAGTGATAACAAAATTGGACAACCGCGCAGCGGGAGTCGGATTTGTTTATCACGAACTATGATTACAGACCGAATTGGACAACACGAAGTCTTATTACCAATTAATCATAAAAATTACAATTTTCCGAGGAAAGAAGAGCCAAGTTATAAAAGGGAAGGGAATTTTGCATTAAAAGACTGACAAAGGAAGCGTAAATTGTTTAATGTCGCTCTGAAATTGACTACGATCAAAATGTATGGTGAGTGTAACCAAGGCTGTGATTGGTTGATTTAAACTACAACTTTGAATGTGATTGGTTGATTTAAAATACTACTTTGAATGTGATTGGCTTATTGAACTGTCCGATAACAAACTGTCCAATAACAAAGTGTCCAATAACAAACTGTCCGATAACAACTTGGCAAGTGAATTAGTGGAAAATAGGAGTTTTTTAAACCAATCACAATCGAGGAAATTGTAATTTTTATGATTAATATAATTATTACCATCTTAAAGGTATTTTCAGGGGTATGCTATAAACAACACCAAAAGGTAATTGGAAGAGGTCACTGAAAAGACTGAGGAGTGTCCAAGGTGAAAAATAAAAAATGTTTTTCATTTGCCTCATACATAATAGGGTATGCCACTAAACGATACCAGTAGCTTAAGGCGGTAGAATCTATATACCTAGACCACCCTTTCTTCAAAATCAAACTTACAGTATTTAGAAAAAACCAACCATCATGCAACTCATTGACATGAATGACAAGTACTTAATACTCAAGACTCTTGTTGCCAAGGAAACAGAACAAGCTTTTGCAAGATCTCTTTAAAAACATTAAACAGCAAGACAAGAAACAATGTTTTTACAGATTGTTTGTATTGATCTACACTCCTTGTATGGAAATAAAATAGTGTTTGCATTAACAAATTCTGTTCCAATTTCAAAGTTCAAACCTGCATAGGGTCAAGAAAAAAAATGCTGTGGTCAAGGTTTTGCCATCTTTTCCAGCAATACCACTGTAAAAGTATTTTCTGCACATGACGAAAAGGGGTAAAGAATAAATGGCATGACAATGCATTTCTTCAGCAAAGTAATAATAGCATAGAAATTGAATGAAAACAACCTCAGCTCCAAAATACAAGTAGTGCAAGAATTAAACGAAAATCTTAAATTGCAAATGAGCAATCTGCACAAATCAATTTTTTTTTTTTTACTGAATACTTTATTCAGAGAGTAAACATTACAAAACACCTCTTCTGCTTCCAAATTAAAGATGAAGTTTGGGGAAAAAAAAAGGCAAAAACAAGAGCTCAATCTGCTCCCTTTTCATCAGTAACCTCAAGCAAGCAGCCAAAGGGCAACCCTAAAATCCGGAATCCGGAATCCGGAATGAAAACAACCGGAATCCGGAATCCAGATCCAGAATCCGGAAACCGGAAACCAGAAACCGGAAACCGGAAACCGGAAACCGGAAACCGGAAACCGGAAACCGGAAACCGGTGACAGGCAACACGACTTTTTATCTTATCATCTAGCGCCACATCAAGCGCCGCAGCTGGCCGTTCACTAGACTATTTAGGTGGAAATTGAATTATATTTTTCACGTTAATGGTTCATAAACATGTAGTCGGGAAATACAAGTCCAGGGTTAGAAATTGTCTTGTATGGGTATGTTCGATTTGATCCGCCGGCGTGTGACACAAATTGTGCATGTGAGTTGACGGGCATAAAATTACGTTATTATTACCCACCAATGATAAATCATCGTTCCCACGGTAGATATTGATATGGTCAAAGAGGAAAGGCTCCATGCAGAATAATTTAAAACTTTTTAATACCTCGGCTGACATTTAAAACTCGGTACAAATGAACTAGACACTAGCTACACCAAATTTACCAAAACTGGATACGGTTTGAAAATCAAGGGTGCAATAAAAAAGAATGCACTCAGAAGTCGATCTCAGTCATTGTCTAATGTAAAAATATGATGCGTTAAATCAATAAAGTGATAACATAAATAGATCTGCGCATGAAAACTGGCAACATCTCACAAAATTTGCCCTCTTCCCTCGTGCTTTGGTCATGGCATGGGCTTACCTGAGGCTTTCACCGTACTTCGTGATCTGAAAATCCAGATTGCGTCAACGCTTCTCCAGTGTTATTCTAAAATTTGCGATTGTTTTTTATTATAAAAATTATTATTATTATTATTATTATTATTATATCCCTGAAATATTTTAGACGTAAATAACTGATTGAAATAATGTTTTTTTTTTCCCGATTATAGTTTCCGGATTCCGGATTCCAGATTCCAGATTCCAGATTCCGGATTCCAAGTTTTAGGGTTGCCCGCAGCCAAGGAGGATTGGACCCTATACCCAGAAGCCCTTGCACAGCGCGTGACATTGTAATTGCCACGTTTTTTTTTTATTTCGATGAGAAGGACGATTTATCAAGCAAAAACATGTCATTTTTTCTCCGCTTCCTTGGTACTTAGAAGATTCAGTCAAGGTACGTCTCTTATATTCATTACATCATTATTCATCTTTCACTTGCTATTCCCGAAAAAGTTTCATGGAAAACTGTAAAAATCAATCTGTCCTACAAGTCGTCTCGATAATATTTTGGCGCGTGGATTACACCGAAAAACAGTGCCTCAAAAAACTCTATTTTGACCGATTTCTTGGGCTTTGTTCTCCCTAAAGGCTATTTAAATACAAAGATGAATAATTACTGAGATCAATGAATGGAAAGGTCTCCAAAGGTCACCAAGTATTGGCCTTTAATATAATCTCCAAACATGCCTTTGTTTGTCGTTATTGATCTGTGAAATGTAATGCGAAACAGAAATCGCGCGCTGCCAAAGCCGAAGATCCCGCATGCCCGTTTTTCACGCTCCTCGATTATTTTCTCATTTTATTGAAATTTACAGCTCTATTGTATTCAGAAATACTGTATTCTTAGTTTGCTCCTTGTGCTGTCCAATTATTAAAGGAAAATGGGTTGTTTTTCTCTCTTGATGTTCAGAAATATGTCAACTCCAACATCGACTCCAACGAAGGAAAATAAAAGATGTCATGTTGTTAGCGGCAAAACACCGAATGAAAAGAAGAAGAGTAGGCCTGAACGGACCTCTCGTTCGAGGAAATCACTAGAGTACAAGTCAGCTGATGTTCAAAGAGAGATAAACAAGGTTTGTGATAGGCTTTAAAGCTAAGCTTATTTTGAGAACAGAGTAGCTGAATTAAAGAGCTGCCATTTTTATTCTCCACTTTTAGTCACCTTGCATCAGAGGAGTCTTACAGAGACATATCACTATTGTGAGTTCTGCAGGAAAACTGCGACAAAGTCCCAAAAAGGTTCCGTGGAAAGCGGCCGAAGATTATGCTCTTATCCAGTACATTGCCTTACACAAGGATGAACAAGCTACAGAAAACGAGTGGCCCGCCATGAGAGCGGAGTCTGACTATTGGACTAAAGCTGCCGAATATATCCAATCCGCCTCTGGGCTGAAAAAACCTCGAAAAGGTAAAGAGGGAACCTATTAACCTATTAACCAGCAATTATGCATTTAGGGGTACAAAGTTACCTCGTATTGTTCGACGATTATGTAAATATACACCAATACACGGTCAGGTATTTTGTCTAAGGCCTTTTGTGGCAATTTTCTTTTTGTTTTTTTTTGTTATTATTATTATAATTATATTAGGCATACTGCAATGGGTGCATTGATTCCTTGGCAATGTCATAACAATTTCCTTTGCAATGTTATATTAATTTTGTACTCCAAAATAATGAATTAGTATCCTTTTTTTAAACAAAAAACGTGCTTGTCAATAATTATTATTGACAAGCATGTTTTTTGTTTTATCATGTTTTAGCAAAGATATACCGGTATTAAAATCTAATGGTACAATTTTTATTTTTGTAGCTCAATCAGTGCGGCAAAGAGTTGTAAATTATCTACGGAACACGTACAAGTCTGTTGATGAAGCAGAGGATGCAGTCGGTTTGACAGTGGATTCTTACTTGGAAAGTGAACATGCAAAGGAAAGTGAACCCAATGTTGAAGGAACAGGGATGCAAGGGGTTCTTGATGGGCTCCCAGATAAAGTGATTTCTCTTGTTACTATGTTGACTGCCAATCAGCTGTCCAAACTTGTTGTCAAAATTATGGGAGAACTCCCTGTCCCTGTTCTCCGTGCTACTCTGCAAGAGGCTTTGCCAAAGGTTGTTCCTGTTCTGTGTGTATCTGATGTAGCAGATCTGCTGACCTCTCTGTCCAAAATCGCATCACGTGAATCCCTACACAGTGTTGTTGATGGTCTTATCTGCAACATTGCATCTAAGTTGGGTCTTTCCTGGAACTTGAAGGGATTTATAGACATAGCGTGCCGGGCCATGACTGTCCTGGAAAGTCACGGAAGACCCAACTTGGTGTATTACTTATGTAGGTGTATTGCTGATAAAAAAGAAGATGGAAAAACACCTATTTTGCCTATGGACCATATGCCATTTGGGTTGATT
This sequence comes from Pachyseris speciosa, assembly GCA_016490735.1. Lineage (NCBI taxonomy): Eukaryota > Metazoa > Cnidaria > Anthozoa > Scleractinia > Pachyseridae > Pachyseris > Pachyseris speciosa. The sequence continues at coordinate 748,896 of JAEMWC010000214.1, read as the reverse complement.
CAATATCAGCTGGAGTTCTTTAATGCCACTCATGTTTGCCAGGTAATCCCTGTTCTCTGCGCTAATTTTGTATTGTATTATTCAGGGGTTTCATTAGAAGCCAGCAACTGGCGAAAATTGCCGCCTACTTTGTCAGAATTTACCTCTTACCAACGCCTACTATGTCTGTATTTTCATTCAATTTATTGAAAAAATTAATCAGGTTGCCGCCTACTTTTGTTAGCTTAGATGGCTATTTCAAAACTTATTGAAATCCCTGAATATTGTTGTCCTCTCTTTATTAGGATGGGAAGAGTCAGTGTTAAGTGCATGCTATCTAGATAATAAAGGAGCATTCTTTATCAAAGTACAAAGTCATGGTGGTAATTTATTAGCATGAGGAACACAACTTTGTTCACGAAGCATTTCGTCTGACTTGAGTGTGTATTAATCAAATTATTTGATTATGACTGGCATTATGTTAAGAGGTCAATTGGAAAAATACACTATAAATATGATTTTTTTTGTTAATGTGTGTTTTAAAGATCACTGAGCCTGAAGATTTTAGAATGTGGAGGGAAACGATGGAATCAGAATTTGGTGGGGGCAAGTTCAAACGCCTGTTGAGAGGGCCCATGTGGAGTTCCTGTGAACAGAAGGATATTGGCATTCCACAAAAGGTAAGATACCCCTAGCAGGGGAAATAACGCTGTGTCTAGTACATGTATTTGTTTAAAATTGAATCTCAAGTCAGCCATATCAAACTAATTTGATACATGTATGTATAAATTGTTAAGGATTATGCTGAACAAAGTTAATTATTAGAAATTATTTACAATTGGAATTCGATATAATATACTATAGCATACAGCTGTGTGCCATATGGACTTGCACCAGCTGCATGAAGTGAATTCCTTTCTTTATTATTTACAATGAATTGTATTCATTCGCAGGCCAAGGTCAACGTTGCCTGTGTCAGTACCAGAACACAGAATAGAAGAAATCAGCAGTCCACATTTACTGGAAAGCCAGAAATTCAGGTGAAATCTTTGTGTTATTTTTTTTTTTTTTTTGCTTAAAATTGAGCTTAGGCAGGCAACTTTGTTATTAATGTGATCTCCATCTACTATACAGTGAACTGTATTATGTCACTCGTTTGGGAAAAAAACAATAAACATATTTGTTTTTGGAATATCAAAAGGACATTTCATGTATTTCTAAATTACCATAATTTCTGGATTTGTTGCCTTGTTGATGTGTTTAAAATATTATTGTCTTTCTCTAGGTTACAGCCTTAAAGGAATTAAAAGCTGCTAACCCAAATGGCCGTTTCTGGATCAAAATTGATGGGACAGACATCAAACCAGCCCTTCTAGAGTCCATGCGGAAAGAATGGAATGGAGATGTTGACCTTTGCAATGGTGATTTGCTGAACCTGAGAAGGCAGTATGATGAGAGGAATAAAGTTTTTAAAGATTCCCCGAAAGCTGTCAACCGTTCTGCTTTAAAGCAATGTTTGACAAAGATTATTGACTGCATGCAAGATGACATCACCTTCTTAAATGAGGGCTTAGAGAAAGCAACAAAGCTGTTTCGTGAAAAAATGAGAAGAGCAACAACATCTGAAGAAACACTTAGATGTCTCAACTGGGAGGTTGTTGAATATCAAGTGTTACTTGAGCAAAGCAGTAATTGGTTGCAGCTTCTTAGTGATCTCCTTGCGGAAATGGATCCAGTTGACTCCCATCATGCACATGTTGTGTCTGTCTTAAAGGATTCACAGACTGATATGGCCTTGTATCTAAGAAATATATTCAAGAAAAAGCGGCAACCAGCAGCAACTCATGTTTTGGTCATCATGCTATCTGATGAGAGAAGAAACCACAAGCCGTATGCCCTCCCTGTACAATACATCCCTTACTACAGTCTGAGGGATCAGTACGTACGTGATTTCACAAAGGTGCTGAAAAGGCATATGGTCCAGCTTGGTCTCCATGCAGTTGGTAAGTTAATATTGACCATTCCAAAATTTGTTGGGATTCTGGCAGTGCTCGATCTTAGCGGTAGCCCAATAACCCAGGGCTTAAGTAAAATATGGTTTGGGCTGGTACAATTTGAGAACCACTAGGCACTTGGCTGCTTTTAATAGAAGAGGTTCTTGGAGCTTGGTTCAATGAACTGATGAGGGGAAATTATACTCGTTTAATTTTGCAGGTGATTGGGACTTTGTAAATCAAAAGAACATTTTAAGATTGTTAATTGTTCCAAGTTTGACAATGTGTTAAATTCAGGTAAAAATGTTTTAACCTAGGTTGAATTCCAAAAAACATTTACTTCTATATATTTTTTTCCTACAACATATATGTGTATGTTGTTCTAGTTTTAGACCTTATAAATGATTGTTTATGTTGCATGTTTTTTCCTACTGGCACCCCTGTTCCCTGCTGTATGGATCATCTATATTGGATATAGACGATAAGTTAGCTAATCTACAGCATTTACCATTGTAATTCATTAGGAACTGTAACAGATGGAGAATTTGTTACGTTGCGTAGCAGAGGGGAGACAAGATCAGTTCATATCTGGCAGTTAATCCATGATGCAAAGAGCAGTGTCACCAAGTTAAGCAAGCAGAAACTTTTAGAAATGCTTTTGCTTCAAGGAGGTAAATAGTGTAAAATAATTGACTATTATAGTAGATTAAAACAAGGCTGTACTTCAAGAAAAATTTTTGCGAGCCCAAAACTTTGGACATTTGAAATTCAAAGTTCATAGCATACATGTAGTAATTTTGTGCAAAAACATATTTCCTGGTCACCCGAAGGCAAAAGTAAGTGAGCCATTGGGCGCTGCTAGAGCACAGCCTTGAAAAAATCAAGATGTTTGAAGTTAAGAAGGTTGAAATTTATTGGCTATTATTGGCCAACTTACATACAGTAAAACCCACATACAAGAAACTGTGGATAAAGAACCTCATGGTTGAAGTTTGGTCAAAAGTAAATCATATATTTATGAATCACTCCCTGTTTTACCAAAAACCTTCTCCGCTGACTGCTGAATGTTATGGGAGTTATGCACTTTTTTTTTTCTTAAAATGGCAATCAATTTCACTCTGTCATCCCAGTTGGAACATTTTATTTTGAATTTTATCATTAAATTATTTGTATAGTGTTTTCATTCACATGACTACTGGCCATATTGGTTACTGAAACAAATAAAGTATTTGCCTAAAAATAGAGTTCAATTTCCCAGTGGATTTGATCAGGACACCAACATGGCCACTGTTTCTTTGTTTTGGGACATCAACATGGCTGCCATGACACCATGCGAAAACATGCTATTATCAAATCATACTTTTTACTGTACACCTTTCATTTTCCATTTTTTAAAGTGAACTCAGACGGAACACCATATACGAGAAGAAATAACCCTGCTATCCCAGTTGACGTCATTGCTGAGCTGTTCCAACTGCAGCACCAAAATGGCCTCAGTCTACCAGATGCTGTTGCCAACATCCGGGGTTCACTGGTCCCACATGGTTACACACCCTGGCCTTTCAAGCATGACACCCCAGAGTCCATGCTGGACATGCTCAGATCAGTTGTTGCCACGTACGAGTTCAGACACATGGTGAAAAAAATGAAAGATGAATTCAATGCTGATTTCACTATGCATCTGTATGTTCCCGAAATTGATCCCATTACTGGCAGTGAACACCATGAACGTGGAGATCACAACCACATACTGAAGAGAATAGCGGCATGTACACGCAACGGGAACAATTCGAATCTCAACTTTGAGGCATTTGTGGAGGCCATGAGGTCACCAAATACTGGCCTCACTTACACGGCACTGGCTGGGAAAAGAAAGCAGTCTGTGGTTGATGCTGAGAGGCTCCTCTCTTTCCATGTTGCGGAGTTCTTCAGAGAGAAAGGCTATCAGAAGGAGTATGAATACACCAAAGTCATTGCTCAGTGGCATGAGGCATCTGATGGAAGAGGCATCTCTCAGTTGCAGAGATGTCGACAAAATTACCACATGCTAAACTATATTCTTGATGAATGGATGCCCTGGCATAGAGAAAAATATGATTTCTCTACTATTGACATCAATAGGTGATTATCAAGATAGCCAAACAAAATTAATTATTTTTGTTTCTTAAGTCAACCTCTAAAGGGGCATGTCAGAATGTCTCATGGTAAAGGGTGTACACTGTACATGGGTCTCACTCCCCCAATCATTTTTATTTGTCTTTTAGTCTGCTTATGTAGGAGTGAAGAATGAAGACATGAGTGGTCGCAGTTATGAGCACTACTTTAAGATTAAAAAGAATGGGCTCGTATGGGAGCATGAATTATTTTCGGGTTATATTTTCACTTACCTACTGCTTACATAGCACTTTTACCTGTGATTATTACTCAAAACTTCAACCTTAGAGTCTGTACGAATTTTCCTCTGTTGCATGATGTGTTGGGAGCAGTTACATATAGTGTAACATAATTTTGGCAAGTTGGTTAGAAAGTATTAGCACTTACCGGCAATATTCTGCAAGGCAGTGTTTGACTGTGTACCGCTTTGTGCGAAATGTACTATCTATTATTTATTACTAAAAAAAGACCAGGGCTGAGTTGCTTGAAGCATGGTTAGTGTTATCCCTTGGTTGAGATGTATTAAAACCTTTATGTTGTCACGGTATTGAACCCTGGTTAGTGCTAACCAAGATTTGAGCGACTGGGCCCAGGTGAGGTGAATGGTGGTTGGGAACTGTTCATTGTTTAAATCCTAACAGATAAAGTTTATTTTGTCATTTTTTGCTTTTGTTGTTAACCAGACCTGTGGAGTACTTGTGTGGCTTTACACGAGAAGTGGTGATAGAGGTGACTGCAAATATTGAAAGCCAAGAGTTAAGAAGGGTACAAAATGCGGAGATTGGATATCCTGAACACCCACGAGCTGGATCCACTGAAGACCTTGAGTGCTTTTTTGGTGTAACACATAGCAAATTGGGCACAGTGTTTACACTCAAAGAATTCAAAAATGGTTGGCCCAAAATTGTGAGGTACATAATGCATTGAATGACTAAATCTAACTTCAACATCATGTATCTAAGGTTGTCATGGTCAGGGAAAAATGAAACATTAAACTTATTTGAACATCATGGGAAGTCAGTGCATGATGTGAATTTTGTTTTCTATTTACCTCTAGGTTTGTTAAGACTTTAAACACTCTTCATTTATCAGTTAAAGATTAATTTTGGCCCTCGTTTGTAATCTTTCTCACCCACAAACAACAACATAAATGGTACGTAGATGGTTTGAGAAAGAACTGAAAGAACATTTTGAACACAAGGTTAGCACAAGCTGATTGAAGCAGTGGAATTTTTGGTAGTACAGTGTACTTGTTAGTAATAGCAGTTTTGGCATGAATGGAGTCATGGTGACAGTGATGATCATTTTTTGTGGTATTATCTTGCAGGGAAAATTCAAAGAGACTGAACAGTGAAGAGTTGCCCTTTTTCTACTGGACAGAAAATAACAGATTTCAGGAGGGATCTTTAGACAGCTTTGATGTGATCCCTGGTCAAGGCAACAGCACTGGTGATGATGCAGATGATGAAATGCAAGACGATTGCTCTAGAAGGAATCCTTTGCGCTTGCACAGGTTGATCAGAAACCAAAGGGAAAGTGTTGCACATTTTGTTCCTGGCAGAGCGTTCCTCCCAGCAAGAAATGCCAGGACTGTTCGACAACAGCATCACCGACCAAGGGCTGGGGTCCCTCCTCCCTCTGGATTTTTGTTCACTATTGATGAAGAAAGTGAAGTTCAAGTAGAATAAAGAAGGATGTAATTTCATGTGCTGAATCTCTTTCCCTGTGTAACTGTCCTTGGGGGGGGGGGGGGGGGGTAACCAAACTGTGATTACAAGGACAATTGAAGGGCTTGGGGAATAACTTACCCAGCTGAAGTTTTTGCAGGTGGCCTTTGATTCAGTAGAAGAACATTGCCTAGTAGGTTTTTATTTAGCCAGTTTCCATTTCCTTTCAAGAAAAACCGTACTACAGTATATCAATTACAGTATATCAATGAAATTGTCAATACTATCACACCCCTAGTGGAAACGAAAAGAAATGCCAGGACTGTGTGACAAGAGCATCACCGACCAATGGCTGGGGTCCCTCCACCCTCTGGATTTTTGTTCACTATTGATGTAGAAAGTGAAGTTCAAAGCACATCCATTGGCTGTGGTACAGGGGATTAACATGGGGATATAATTTTATTTATTAAATGACTGGCTCTTGCAGCAGTCAAGATAAATCAATTTCTTGCTGTGATTGGCTACTCTTGGTCCATGAAAAAGCAAAAAAAGAACTTGGCCATTATCCTCCCATCTTGACCTCACACTTGGTCAATAACCTTTATGTACTGCATTTGTCATGACTTGAATGTGACATTAGTTAGAACTGGGCTTGAGAACTGAATAAAGAATCCTTTCCCTATGTTACTGTCCCTGGGGGGGAGGGGGGTGGAGAGTTAAAAACAATTCCCTTGCCCTTTCCTATTCACAAATGACCAATAAACAACTTGTTAGTAAAGAGCAATTGAAGGGTAGGGGCATAACTGACCCAAATGACTTTTAGGGCCTGTTTTGATCCAAATCAGCTGAATTTTTGCAGGTGGCTTTTGGTTCAAATTACCCGTAGTTTTTTTTTTTTTTGCCAGTTTCTGTTTCCTTTTAATTTCAAGAAAAACCGTAAGCAAAACAAAGGTCCTAAAAGTCAGTTGGGTCAGTTATGACCCATCCCTTCAATTAGCATATATTTATTTGATGTAGTTTATATTTATGGGTATGATTACAGTATATCAATGAAATTGTCAATACTACAGTGGAATCCTGATTTCTCAAACCTCCAGGGGAAGCGACAATTGGTTTGCAACATTGGGAGTTCGAGAAATCAGGAGTAAAATTAGTGTTTGAGTGAAGCAAATCCTGAAGGGAAATGACTTTTGTTCACGTTACTGGAGGTGCAAGAAATTGGGATTCCACTGTATAAATAAGAACAATCACTCAACAGTATTAATTCTTTGAATAACTAGTAAAATGAACACTGAAAGTTTTGGAAAAGCTATTCAGCCCATGCCATCAAAAATAAATACAATAAACTGTTTCATTGAAATGCCTAACTTAAGCAACTATGCAGTGGGCCACTGATGTAAAACATATGCTTATTTATGCCTTGTAGCGAGAACAGCTCTTATAACAATTAACTTGCAGTGAATATTTGAAAAACAATGTTGAATGATAATTTAGTCTAAATTGTCATTGTATTTGTAGTTGTTTTCTGTGGGGAGCCAGTGGTGAGATTTGGTGATCAACACACGAGGTTGATACAACCAGTCGTTCAAATCTGGGATGAACATAAACCCAATAGACTTAAATTCTACTTTGACAATTTGATCCTTTCTTATAGCATCATGTACTTTTCTTATTTTTTCCCTCTGAATATACCCTACTCGCAACCACTTGCCATCCAGGCGAGCCTCAACAAGTGTTGCATTCTTGTCTCTGATGTTTGTTGGCTCACGGCTTACTCGAAGTTCAATGTTTTCTTTTTTGAGTTGTTTCTGCTTACATTTCCTCAATGTTTCCTGGCAATCCTTATGATAGCTACTTCCTTTCAAGACAAAGTACTCTGTGAACCTTTCGGGGGTCTCGTCATTGTCATCATCGTCACCACCAAAGTCTTGCTCAAAGTCTTCATTTTCTGAATCACTTCCAGTGATGCCTTCTTCTTCTTCTTCTTCAGTATCTTCATCATCTGAATGTAGATCTGTTGGAGTCACCTGCATAGGGTTTTGTGTATTTGTCACATTCACTATCACATTTCCAATGTTTGGGTAGCGAGAGCAATTGCACTTGCACACTTGAATATCCAACCAAGGTAGTATAGGAAGTGGGTCCTCATTGCCATAAATCTCTTTTGGCTTGACCTTAACAGCATATGAATTTTGTAGCACTTCATATTTGACGACCACTGCTAATGTTCTGCCATTTGACTGCAAGAAAAAAAACTGGTCATTACAACAGGATATCAAACTCATGAATAATTAATTTGCCATTTATGTAGAAACGTTTTTATAAAGAGCGAATGACCACTGAATATACAGTGTATTGCTAGCGTATTTGGATTGTTTAGAACTTGGTTTAGACTGTGCATTTGTACAGCCAAGTAAGCCGAAGCAAAGCATTTCTCCTGAACCAAGAACTTGTGAACGAGAGTGTGTACAACGATGCTCTTTGATTCAATGGCTTTGGGAATGACATGTTCTGGAAAGTATATATTTTCAAAGTAACTTATCATTTAAGTAAAATTGCTCTGCTAGCCAAGGACCAACAAAGACCATAGAAATTAGTGAGGTCACAAGGGGAAGCAAAGGAGCTCCAGCTCCAACATGAAAGCAAGATTTGTCAAAATCACGCCGGCCGCGCGTGGTATACGAACTTCGCCTCCACATACCTAAATAGTCAATAGAATGAAAAGGTAAACCGAAGACGAAACTTGTAGCTTACCTTGATATCACAACTGTTCAAGACCTCGATAAGAACAGGAGACCGACGATCTTTGATGCGAGAGATCGCGATGTGTTGGTTGACAAAGGCGCACATTCGTCGTTCATCGAGTTTATCCGGAAAACTAACATGAGCTAAGACCAATTTCACTTCTAAACAGGGAAAATCTTCCAACTGAACGGTTTCTGTTGCTTGAACATCCACACAATGCAGATAAAGAAGCTTTTTCATTAAGAATGGAGTCGCTGTTGTTGACACGACATCGACAAAATCCATAGCGAAATGGCCTGGTCACATGGCAGTCAAGTTGATAATATGAATGGGAGGCAAAGGATTCTGGGTAGAGGGCCCAATCCTCCTTGCCCGCAGCCAAACATTAAAAAATCTTACCCTGTGACATCCTGGGAAATTCCACATATCTTTGAACAGGAAAGACCCCCCCCCCCCCCCCTCCTCCCAAACAGTTAACTATTTCAATCCTGCACCAACAGTTGTCCAGGCATCTTCAACTTTCAATGAAACTTCCACAAGTGAAGATTGACGCCTGGTCTGACAAAGGCTCATTTGTCCAAAACAAGCATTTGAAAATAAGTTTGTTATGTTCACACTGCCAATAAGCAGTAGTTCAAAATTAGCAAGCCCTTGATGATGAGCTCAGGCACCAGCAAATGATCCAAAACACAGGGATTTAGGGAAATTTTGGCACATTTCCAAGTTAAATTCTGCAAACAATTCTGTCAACCAGAAAATGAATTCAAATGAGCCGAGTATAGCCACGCGACCAGCTGCCATGTGACAATAATTTATACTTGCGTAACATACCCAGTCTCCTCCAACAAAATCTCTGGAGAAATAAGAGTTTTAAGAGACCCACTTCTACCAAAAAACCTAAGGTTTCGTTACATTATTTTCCTAAGGCATAATAAGTAATACCTTAAATTGCAGTTCTCACTGCATTGAATGTTGTGAGATATCACCTTGACCAAATATGTACAAAGACAAAAAGTTCCAAAAGTGGCAGGGATGGCAGATCAAGTCTTATATTGCAGGTCTTTAAATGATGTTTTGGTTGTGAAAATTTCAGAAAAACTGATTAAATATTGAGCATATAATGACATCTTGTACCATATTATGGCATTCTCAGGCATTGATAAAAGTGTTACCAGTAATAGCATTTTTTACTTTAGGTATGCCCAGTCACATTAGATTAAATGCGGCCATTGTTAAAAGCTATGAAGCTCTGGTGAAAGACTAGAAGAGAATGTCTGTACAATTTTGTGCTTCTGAGGATCAAAATCAAGCATGTTTTGCTTTTAAAAGTAATGTAGTACTTCCTGAAATATATTTAACCAATTACAGTTTATGTATATTTTTGCATTCCCAATTATTTCTAGTTGAAACCCATTAAACTGGAGTCACTTCAAAACAGCAAGATACTGATTCAGTCTATCAATACGCTCTTTGCATGACTGTCACGTGACACTGTCAATCATAAAAAGTGGTCGTAGTACAAAATAGATGCCAGTAATGGAAAGAGCGTGACAACATTAGTAAGACTACCAATTTTGAAGCCACTCACATTACTCACAAAGTTTTCATTAGCTCGTTTGAAAGGGCTGTCAAAATGATGAAGAACAGCATTTATTTTATTGTGATAGCACTCTTGATTGCCGAGTTATTCAAGATTTTGATTTATGCAAATTAGAGGACTTGTGATGTCACAAGATGGACACAAAATGTAAAATCACAAAAAATGGAATATCTCTGAAGACTTTTTCTGTAAAGAACTGAAACATTTTACAGTTGTAAGACTCATCACAAAGTTCCATGATATGGTCCACTGTGACATTTCCATGCCAACACAATGGGCTCCAGGCCCTCTCCATCCAAAGGATAAAATCAGAGTTTCCCTCCCCAAGAAGTGCTATTTGCTCTTGATGTTCATTCAGTGGGTGTGACCAAATATGGACATTACACAGCACAAATATAATAAAGTCTTGTTAGACTCTGGAGCAACAAAATAAGGCATTTTTCATTTGGGAAAGTAGAGGTCTGGTAACAAGTATGTTGCTATGGTGACATCATAACCACTATCACAAATCTGTATAGTTCTGGCAGCACATCAACCCTGCAAAATTTCAACCCTGTAAACCTAGTATTTGCACAGATATTCCATATTTTGTGACATCACAAGTCCTGTAATTTGCACAAATCAAAATCTTGAATAACTCGGCAACCAAGAGTGCTATCACAATAAAATAAACGCCATTGTTCATCATTTTGAAAGCTTTTTCGAACAAGCTAATGAAAACTCTTGTGTCATATGCACTTTTATACTTAAAAAATTTACTGAGACTTGTATGGAAAAAAGCTGCTGGATGGCAATTTTTGCCGGCCATCCAGCATACAATTCCCTTAAATTTTTCAAGCTTTCATACCACTCTTTAATCTCTCACCTAAATGTCAGTGGCTTCAAAATTGGTAGTCTTACTAATTTTATTCATGCTCTTTCCATTTCTGGCATCTATTTTGCACCACAAGCACTTTTTATGATTGACAAGGTCATGTGACATGGTCATGCAAAGGGCCTATTCCTGCACCAAATTCTTTTAATAAAAATAAATTACATGTCCCTTTGACTGTGTCTAATGCCAGATGATTTTACTTGTCAAAAGGAAACCGCTTAGGGGTTAAAGGGTTAAAAAACTATCTCCCTTTAATAACCCTTTCCACCCTAAGAGTGACTTAAAGATTTACTCTGTCTAACGCCAGACGATTTTACTCATCAAAGGGACACTCCTTAGGGGTTAAAGGGTTAAAGGAATATCTAGCCAGAAGTCTCTGTTTAGCCATTTCTCTGAGTTACATAAAAATAAGTTTTCTTAGTTTGAAATACTAAAAAATGGAACCTGCTTAACAGGGACAACAACAGGCCATTACAATTTGGGGCACATTCATACACTTTCAGGCTAATAAGCCATCTCTGATCTACATGACAACATGTCTTTGAAGGGGGACCATTCTACTGAAACTCTTTTAGAATAAGTGCTATGTAAACAACTGTATGTTTTAACATTACTTTTAATTTAAATTTTAAATGATACAGTGTATGACGATTTCACTAGTGGACAATATATTCCAGATGAGGAGAAATTTAATTTTCGCGCTGTTTCAAGTCACGAGATTCGTAGAGCCGTAACGTCATTTTCATCTAACAAAGCCCCGGGGTTTGATAAAGTCACCATGTCTGTGATTAAAGATGTGCTCCCTTGCATTCTGCCTGTGCTGACGGACATTGTGAATCAATCCTTATTGTCATCAGTTTTTCCTGCAGCGTGGAAAATATCTGAAGTTATTCCACTTTTAAAAGATGGAGATCACGAGATACCAAACAACAATCGACCAGTCTCGTTGCTTCCTGCTGCGTCAAAGATCTGTGAGCATGTTGCTCTGAATCAATTAATGACATATATGACCACCAAAAAGCACCTCAGTGAACACCAAAGTGGTAACAAGAAGCTTCATTCATGTGAAACCCTTAAAGTCATGATCACGGACAAAGCATTGGAGGCTATGGATGCAAAAAAAGTTACACTTGTGGTACTTCTGGATTTGTCGAAACTGTTCGACAGTATAGATCATGTAACCCTCCTTGCAAAACTACAGGCGCTAGGTGTTTCCCGTGCATCTCTGGATTGGTTCCAGAGCTACCTTTCTGAACGGCTGCAATGTGTCAGGATCGAAGCTGAAACCTCAAACTTGCAGGGTATCTCACATGGAGTCCCACAGGGTTCAATTTTGGGGCCCGCCTTGTTTACTATCTACCTCAACAACATTCCTTCTATACCGGACGTGTGTTCTCTAAAATCATATGTCGATGATTCAAAGCTATGTCTTTCGTTCCCAGTTGCTGAGACTAGTAATATGATTCAACAGATCAATAAGGACTTAGAAAAAATCGCAAGCTGGTGCTGCTACAACAGCCTTCTCATAAACCCAGAGAAAACCAAGCTGCTGGTGTTGGGCACTCGTCAGATGCTTCAGAGGCTGCCCGCTGATTTTCATGTCACTCTCCTTGGAAAGAAGGTCACTCTGTCTCCTTCTGCTCGGGACTTTGGCCTGCAGGTGGACAGCACTCTAAGCTATGACGAACATGTCACCCAAACAGTGTCCTCGTGCATAGGTAGCTTATGTCAGATTAATAGGGTAAAGCATCTGTTTGATGCTAGGACATTAGAACGGGTTATAAATGCCTTAGTGTTTAGCAAGTTATACTACTGTTCTCCGGTGTGGTCTAATACTTCAAAGAAAAATATCTCGAAGCTGCAGAAAGTTCAGAATTTTGCTTGTAGAATTATCACTGGAAAGCGGAAATTTGATCATATAACACCGGCATTAAGAGAGCTAAGGTGGTTCCCCGTGACCAGTTTTCTTAAATATACACTTGGAGTTTTAGTATTTAAATGTGTTAAGGGGTTAGCCCCTAGCTACCTTTGTCACAGATTTAAGACACGTGATTGCGTTCATGACCGTAATACTAGATATAAGAATAACTTGAATATCCCAGCTTATAAGTCAGCTTCTGGGCAACACACATTTTTATACCGGGCAACGAGTTTCTGGAATTCTCTTCCATGTGAAATAAGAGGATGTGATAATTTGCTAATCTTCAAGAAACATTTAAAGGAATTTCTCAGTAGTTTTTAATTACTAATGTGATATACTTTAACGCCTATTAGAATTTTAGATTTTTAATTTTAATGTATTTAGTATTGATTGTAATTAGTTTTTAAAACCCATTTACTGGAAAACTAATAAACATTACTATTACTATGACTATGAACAAACTGAACAACAGCGCATACCTGGTTTATCTCCACATTCTGCCAGTTTAGGTTTCATCTTCTGAATAAGTCTCAACAAGTTAGATGTAAAAGATTCCTGTATGAATAAACATCACACTCTGAGATGTCATTATTTTCCAAATTAGTATATGTTGGTCATAACCACTGCCTTCCAAAGTTACTACATGTATGTCACACAAACTGTAGCTCACAAATAATTATAATTATGCAAAGCTACATGTAGTCTAGCTGTGGATGGGCACCAATATGAAAAACATATGTTCAATAATAGAACTGATATGTAATGGCAAGTATGTGTCATTGTTTTCATGGCAACAATTTAACATCAGCGAAGTGCAAAATTTATAGAAACAAGAGGCCATTTTGGCCTTCACTCGGCCTTCTAAGAGGCATTCATTCACCTACACGGTTGTAATAAAATGATAAAGTTTATACTAGGCATAACGACAAAAAAAGAGATGGGTCGACAAAGCTGCAGAAGGCCCAAAAAGCCGTTTTCCACTGCAAAATGACCCATTGGACAACAATGGCACAATAGTTTGGAAATATCTGCCTGAATTTGCAAAAACATATCTCCAGAAACTTCTAAAATTTTAAAACTTGTGCACGTGCTACCTGTTAATAATTTAACTGCCAGTATGCATGCACTGGGAAAACAAAATGCAGTTAGTTAACTATATCTAAGAATGAACTCTCGTCGGTGCCTGCATGTAGAAATTAGTTCATTTAGTTTGTTCGTGTTGCCAGTCCTGGTTTTGTAATGATGAAGTACTTCTCAGCCGTAAATAGGTTGCAACGCTTAGGGGCCATTCCATTTAAGAGCAGCTAAATTGACAAAATTTCAAACGTATCTTTTTACACCCAATCATGCATATTTGGAAAGAGGATACCCCAAAGTGGTCAGGAAACAATTCGTCAAAAGTTTGTTTTGTTGTAAACAGCAAAGAGAGGCCGTTGATTTTTGACCAATGAGAAGCATGCTTAAGCAGCTACCAAGCTGTAATATTTCAAATTATTATACCAGGGCACCTTAATTTAAAAAATCTCATCAAGTTAAAAAAACTGACTCAATGCAAGACAAAGTTAAATTTTCAGATAGGTTTTGGGCCATCTTGAATGTTCTTGTTGAATAAGATTGAAAAACATTTCCGTTACGGACATTACGTAATGTCCGTAACAAAAACAGACCTTTTTTCTTTTTTCTCCGCAATTAAAATCCAGATCTTTTCATGAGCTTGAATCCTTTTTTAGTTTGAAGGGGCCGAATCTATGGTATTGAGAATTTGCAACAGCATTGTGAATCACTGGAGAAAAGGCAACATGTTACGGACATTACGTTACGGACATTACGTCATGAATATTTAATAATAACCTGTCTGAAATCAAACAAAGTAGAGTAGCTTTGCATTCAGCATGAAGTTGCAGTTGTGTGATGGGACACAATGAAATGGAGGCAACTCATTTCAAACATTATTTCTCACAAAGGGGGATTGGAGCAACAAATCTGTATAATTGTAATATCATTATTAAACTGTAAAAAGTCAAATATTTATTTTAATTCCTTTAGCAAAAAAGTTAAGTAAAAGGAACTTGCCTGCAGGTACAATCTCATAGAAAAGAAAATAAGGGTAGAGAATAGAATAGAGTTTCCTCTAAACGCTTACAAGAACAACATGTTAAGGGCAATAGTAACAAAGCTAGCTCAGTTGTTTTAACAGTAAAACTGTGTACTCTACATGTATCTAATGTGATTTAAATTTCCGATCAATCACCACTTTGAACTTAAAAATCTACCAACAATTTTCAACAAGTACACATTGTTTGCAAAAAGTAATTTCAGTTCACACAGTTGGTACGTCTTCTAAACTTTTCAACCTTGGGAAATGCATTATGCAATTTGACTGCTCGTAATTACTGTTTGTATTCCTTAAAAACATGTGGCTGTTTCCTTAGATGCTTAAACAATTTGGTGATTTCAGCAAGGCTTGGAATATGGAACGGTCCAGTGCCATGCAGCTCTATTGGGCCATAGAACACTCTTCTCTTGAAGACAGTATCCAAATCATTTCTCATTGGCCAGTCAAATGATTGAACTCCAGCTTGATGTAGAAATTTGACTTCAACCTTGTCGTCAGTTACACTCACAGCTCTTCCAAAGTAGAACTTCTTCTCATACTCGACGGAATAATACCTTTCACATACTATGTCCTCTGGTGGACTGGGAAGAATAGCTTGCATATGCAGCTCTATGATCATGCCTTTTCTGAATTGAGTAATGCTGCCACAGGCGGCAGTGACCATACTCTGGCTCTTAGAGAAAAGGCACCTTGCAAATAGGCAAGTGTATACTCCACAGTCAGATAGGTTGGCCTGTTGTGGAACATCTTGTTTCCTGTTTGAGAAGAAACTCCACTCACTCAGATCAACACTCTCATCCAGCTCAACCAAGAATGAACCTATCTTAAGAAGTGCATCATGGATATAAGTAGGTTTAACAAAATCCCCTGCTTTGCTGTCAAGAGTTACCACTTGCTTCTTCTTTGGCATCACTGCCAAGGCAAACCAGTGTTCACTCTGAAATGAATTGCGTGGGACAAAGACAATATCTTGGTGCCACAATGAATCTCCTTCCTCCCAAATTTCTCTCGCTGGCACAATGCCAACAGCTCTTTCAAACCTCTCCCAGGTAATGGTCTTGATTTTGAAATCATCCTTGGAGTATGTATTTCACATAATTTCAAGGTAGTGATCAATGACAAAGTTAGAAAGCCAGTTATCTCTTACGACTGAGCTTGCACCCAACAGGGCCTTGAGGTCAGTGTCACTTATAATGCTCTGACCATGAAAAGAAAGAACACCTTTTGCAATAGCATTTGCCCTGTATTGCAAGTGGTAGGGCAAAGAGAAGGGCTTTGAAACATCAAAAAGAAGTTGGACATCTTGTGGCAGGCAATGCTGTACTTTTATTATTGCTGCACTTGAGGTATGGATCCCTTGACCACTCTTTACATTGTTTCCATCTGCACTCTCTTGATCACTGGTACTGTCATCTCCACTATCATCTTCCTCTTCATCATCGTGATCGTCTTCACTTGTAGTTATCTCTTCATCACCACTGTCGAAGTTGTAATTCTCATCCCCCTCATCAAGCTCACTCAGACCACTGGTTGTTGCATTATCACTCTCCTCTGAGTCAGAATCACTTCGTTTGTGTGGATCTCCAAGCTCAACATAATCTGGCTGAGATGAATAGATGCGGAATCTGGCTTGTCCACTCTCTTGTGGTTCAATGCAGTGATATTTTGAAATGCCAGGGATGGCTGCTGCTTCTTGAAAGCAAGTGCTAAGGTCTAGCAAATCAGCAGACCTGTCTAGCTCCTCAGAACTGATGAAACTGACTTTAACTGCTTTACACAATTCAGATGCAACCTTAGCAAAAGATACAGCATCAGCAACAACTGGCACCCTCCTAGAGGATACTGCTCTCCACACAACCCTCTTTACTGTCCCTCCAATACCATCAACAACCCCCTTCCCATGTGATGTAGCAAAAAAGTGCCAGGTGAGATTCATGTCCACTGATCTAAGCTTGTGGTAAAAATTCACCATATATCTGTTCTTAAACTGAGAGGTGGGCCCATCTGAGAACACATGAACATGCTTAAGCTTGGGACCCTGGTCTGAAACAAGCATTTGAAGTACCCTGTCCATGAAGACAGCAACAGCTTTCTTGTCATGGTTTTTGTCATCTGTTATGAACACTTGGGAGCTGCAGGTCCTCTGGCTCTGATCATCATTCATAGTCCAAATGGCAACAGGGAAAATGGTTACTTGTTCCTGGTTCCAGTGCGCTGTCTGAACTTCATCCTGCTGCTGGCATGTGTAATTTTCTGAGAAGTCAACTTGCACTACTGCTTCATCTGCCTGAAGGTGCTCAATTTTGTGCTCAAAGTATTTTGATTGCTGCCTCTTGATAAAAACATGTTTCAAAACATTTGGCAGCTTCTCTTTAAGCACAGCTAATGCATCATCTACTGTTCCCTCTTTGCAAACCTTTTCCATCTTCTTGATCACTGAATAGCTCTCATTTCGATTGGTCTTCTGCACAACTCTCTCCCACTGATACCAAGTTACTATCAAACTCAAATCTTCCTCAGACACAGTCTCAAGCCACTGTGGGCATTTATCACACTGGCCCAGCATGCAAACCTCGGAATCAGGGCTGCACACAAAACAATAAACAAACTGACCTGAATAAGTTGGGAAATCAGGGATGCTCTTAGATAAGCAGTCACACAACAAGCGAATGTTCTCATGATATGAACACAGGCATGCTTGGTGTGGGTGTTGTCCTGATAGCAGGACATTCTGGGGGCGCAAAGTGCAAAACTTACTGAACCCAATCTTAACCGAGGAGTGCTCTTTCTTAAAGAGGGCATGTTTCTTCTAATGACCACAGCAGGTGCCTTTTCTGAATTTGCTGTTTCTTGCCATTGACTCTTACTGTCACAAAGTCCCGTTTTCCTGGCGCTTGTCGAGAGACTGAATCTAAAAGAAAAAAGCTTTCAACAAGTTGAACTGTTTCAGCAGGAATACAGTTTGGTCTTCCTTCAACACGCATTTTTTTCGCCGCTGTAATACCCTCTGAATTAGCTAACTTCATGACAACAGCTTTTCTCTTTCGTGGACTGTGTGGGAGCACCGGTTTTACTCTACTGACCGCTTTTCCAAGTGCTTGAGGAGTCTTGTACACAGGTTCCTCTATTCCAGACTTTCTACTTTTTTCATCTTCTTCTTTCTTCTTTCTAGCCCTGAATCTTCTTACTCTCTCCCTGTTTAGTTTTCTTTTCCTGTCAGCATCAGCATCTGCAGTCTTCTTCTCTTTCCTTCTTGCTTTTTGTTTCCTTTTTCTCTCCTTCTGCTTATAAGCTTCATACTTCAGAGGATTAGCTTTTAGCCTCTTCCTAAAACTTGATACTCTTTCTTTAACAGACTGCCATAATAACATTATGACAAATCTACAAATGTGCACTGTATCTTGGAGAGCAGGAACCAAGAGACAGCAGAGACACTACTCAGAGCATGCTCAATAAAACTGAATTGTACTGAGCATGCTCTACATGGGATAATCCACAGACCACAGCAATGTTTGCACTCAGAAGTGTAGAACTAAAGTCTTGGTGATCAGTACAATTAAAAGAGAGAAATAACTTAGAATTAAACCGGATTTAGATCAATTTAACAGTTTCGACATTGTTACTTAACAGAAGTTCATAGAGAAAAGCTAAATTTGCCTTAAACTTTATCTGTGTAAAACACATTTCACAGTGTAATATCCGTAACAAAAAACATGTAATGTCCATAACGGCAGTTTTTTACCTCCAGCTCAGAATGTAAGAACAGAATAAGGGATACAACATTATTTTAAAAAACTAGGAAGCAGCTTTGTTCTTTTCACTATTAAGGAGTTTTTGTCTGGCATGTTAATTCACAGGAATAGTAGTATCTAGTAAACATGAAAAATCATAGGTTGATTTTTTTGTAATGTCCGTAACGCTGTTTAAGACTAGAATATTGGCAGCATTTGTAAATGAAATCAAAGTTTCTTTTCTGCTACTAGTTAAGTACCATGTGAGGAATATCTGTACAAATTTTAAACAAAAACTATAAAAGATAAGTTTGTAAAAAATAGTTTTATTTGCAAAATTTTGCTCTCCGGATGTAATGTCCGTAACATGGAATGGCCCTTAGTCAGGTTTGATTAGGGTTGCACCTTGGCAAGGATCTTCCATTTGATGGTGTAGTGTTGCTGTTTGCTTTTAAGCTGCCAGATGTGTTTGCTAAGTTCAGTGTCATTCTTGCACGTTTCATTGTTGAACATGGTTTCTACATATATAGTCATCTCTGGTCTACTCATTGTCGGCTCCAATTAACACATGAACCACCTTTGTCATAATGGCAAGTTAATCAAAAACAATTTCACCATGTCTGTAAGAACCACAGAGTGTTAAGCAAGTTAAAAAACAGAACATCACTTACTGGAAATTCTGCACCATTGTCTGCTAACGCTGCCCTGAACTTGTCCAAAGTGGGATTTCTCTCACCCAGCATAATTATAAACTCCGCTAATAGAAAAATTACAAGGCAACATTAATAAAATCATAATTGAAACATGACCTGAAAGGGGGTATAAATTCACAGAGTACCTGAGGACTACAAACTAGAACTTTTGGCAAGAAAGCGAGTGCTGGCAGTTGAACATGTATGAGTACATTTGGGGAAATAAAAACTCATTTACAGATGTTAATTGTGCTCTTTGCATTCAGTGTTTGTCATGTGGGGTTGGCTTCAGGCCCCGGTTGTTCAAAGAGCGGTATAACTTTATCGAGTGGATAAGCCTATCCACTGGATAAAACTGTTGTCCACAGGATACTTATCCAGTGGATAAAAAGTCGTTGCACAAAGCCTGGATAGTGTAATGGATAACTATCCATTGCATCGGGGCAACCATACAAACCTGAACCTTTTTTCAGGCTTTATTTGCACTACTGCTTATGTAGTGTTCATAACTGCGATGATCATTCACATATTTATTCAGAAAATACATACCTAGTGAATATGGTTTAAAACCTCCCCAAGATGTGTGAAATGTCTCTGTATCTCTTTCACTGATTGTTTTGTTTCATACAAAAAATAATGGTCATCAGGGTGGTGTGATAAATGTGCACTTACAATGAAAGTGCTTTCAGGCCCTTTAATAACTAAAATGTCTTGTCTTAGGGTGTGCAAAGGAACAATTAACATTCTCTGCTAATCCAGTGTTGGAGGACTTAGTGATGGGGTGACTATATTACCTTTTTACTTGTTGGGATAAAGAAAACTGCCGTTATAAGCGGGTGTCTGTTTATACCACTAGGAATGTATTTTCTGTTTTACGCAGTTTAGAGGCGGTTCCGTGGGTTCCTATACAAAAATGTCTGGCCTGACAAAGCCTTATTCAGGCCTAATTCCCTGAAGAATTAGTATCAACTACCTGATCGATGCATTGAAAAGAAAAATCACTTAGACTATGCGGTCTCTTATTGAAATGAACTGCGACTTCACAGGTTTTTTTGTTCGTTGCCATGGATGATTTATGGTTCCGAAACCTGATTTTGAATTCCGTTGTGGTAGAACCAACGTACTGTAGGCGGCATTTGTTGTAAGAGACAAGATAAACTACGTTTTTGGAATCACATGACAATTTGAATTTGGTGGCGTATTTTCTACCCATTTGGAAACTCTGGAAAAAATTGGATTGTATCAAAAAGTTTTTGCAGAGGTCACATCTGCTATGGTTACATTTAGCACAATCACCTGTTTCATTACTATTATGTTCTACACTTGTTTTATATTTAGAAGGTGTGAGGATTTCTTTCAGATTCTTAGTTCTACGAAATGAGGGAATAATGGAGTTAGGTGGAGTTGAGTAAGGGATTAAATTGTAGTAAGTGTAGATGTTTTCTAATGATAAAGCTTATGTTTGGTAGCTGGGGATTGAATGTCATCACTAGCGGAAACAGTTTCTTATTTACCCTGATCGTTTGCACTAGTAGGTCCCTCCTAGGGATAGTAGAGGCCTTGAGGAATTGTTCCTTAACCAAAAAAAAGCTTCTTTCACCAATCCAAGCAAGAGACTCAACACAGAACTCAGTAAGCACATTTGGCAGTTGAAAGACACTAAAACAGGTTTTAGGATATCATGGAAGATCTTAAAGCAAGCTCTCCGTACAACCCCGCTTCCAAACGATGTAATTTGTGTCTGT
Source organism: Pachyseris speciosa (assembly GCA_016490735.1). Taxonomy (NCBI): domain Eukaryota; kingdom Metazoa; phylum Cnidaria; class Anthozoa; order Scleractinia; family Pachyseridae; genus Pachyseris; species Pachyseris speciosa. Next base: position 727,678 of record JAEMWC010000214.1, on the reverse strand, counting down.
GGGAGAAGTGTTTTATAATTTGCAGGCCTGATTTAGCCACATTGAACAAACGTAATGAACTTATTACTTCCTGTAGACACGCAAACAAATTTCTCCTAAAAAATTTCAAAGCTGGCACGTAATAACTCCCATTTTAATGTGTCCGTTGTTTATCCAAAACAGAAACCGTTGTAAATTTAAACTTTTCCGGTCATCCCAAGTACATAAATGTCAGTGTCCTGCTTACTTCCATTGTCACGCGGGTTTTAAGTTGTCCGTCCTCACTTTTCTTTTAACCTTTTACTCTCGTTCTGCTGTGAGGTTTGGACTGGGAATCTTACTGATCCTCCTGACGTGGTGACACCTTTGTTGGCCTGAGAGACCTACTAACATATACATACATATATATATATATATATATACATATATACATATATACATATATACATATATACATATATACATATATACATATATACATATATACATATACATACATATATATATATATATATATGCATTAGATTATGCCTCAAGATTCACCACCATCACTCAACAAGACCGCCACATCATTATCCACGCGAAAAAGTCGCTCCTTTACCACCAAAACTCTCCATGGATCAAGAAGAACACAAACGACATGTTTGATGTCACAATGGGCTCATACGACGGAGCAGAAACATGTGAGTTAATAGGAAATTACATGCTGTCCTTGATAGCATCCAAATTCAAAAATGAAGTTGGCCCGTACCGTGACGATGGTCTTGCAATTTGCAAAGCCACTCCGAGAGAAATTGAAAAAACCAAACAAGAAGTAAGCCACGTGTTCAAATCAAATGGCCTCAAAATCACAATTGATGCTAACAAAAAGATCGTCAACTTTCTTGATGTCACCTTCGACCTCACACACGGCAGCTACAAGCCATACATGAAGCCCAATAACAAACTGTCGTATGTCCACCAACAGAGCAACCACCCCCCAGAATTACTAAAAAACATCCCACTCAACATTAACAAGAGATTAACTAACATATCATCCAGCAAAGAAGTATTTGACGAATCCATTGCGCCTTACCAGAAAGCTCTTGAAGAAAGTGGATACAGTCACAAGCTGACGTACAATCCTTTACAAGAGCAAGCTTCGAAAAACAAAAGAAAACGAACAAGAAACACCACATGGTACAACCCCCCTTTCAATTCAAACATCAGAACTAACCTTGGAAGAAAGTTCCTACACATCGTCGACAGATGCTTCCCAAAGAACCATCCACTCCACAAGATTTTCAACAGACATACACTTAAACTCAGCTACTCATGCATGCCAAACATGAAATCTATCATCTCGTCACACAACAAGCGCATTCTCTCAAATTCGAACTTACCAACGCAACAACCTGACACCTGCAATTGCAGAAAAAAACCAGACTGTCCACTAGAAGGAAAATGCCTCCAGACAAATGTCATCTACCAAGCCACAGTAACCACAGAGACAACAACTGGAACGTATGTCGGACTGGCAACAAACTTTAAGGAACGTTACAGAAACCGCCAGACATCCTTTCGACACTCCAACAGAAGAAATGAAACAGAACTCTCGAAGTATGTCTGGAATTTAAAAGACAAGAAGAAGCCTTTCCAGATGAAATGGAAAATTTTAAAGAAATGTAAACCCTACAGCAACATGAACAAAAAATGTAATCTTTGTCTGTATGAAAAATTCATCATCATTTGTAGAAAAGAGCTGTGTAGCCTAAACAGGCTAAACGAGCTAGCGAGTTCATGCCCCCACAGAAACAGATATGTGCTCCAGAACTTTAGAGTAACGCAACTAAGACAAAAAGCATCTGTTACCTAGATACAATGCCTTGAATGTAACGCATCCCCATAACAACCATTCATATTTTACTGCCAGTTCTGTTAGTTTTAACACTAAATCGTTAAAGTTGCCTGATGAGTGTGGTCATATAATTTTGAACCATACGAAACAGCACTGTCGCAATAAAACGATGATTACTCCTGAAGCCTGAACTCCTGTGAAGTTATATATATATATATATATATATATATATATATATATATATATATATATATATATATATAATATATATATATATATATATATATGTATATATAGTACAGTAAGGTAGGGAGGGGATACATTCCCGTACGAAAATGTCTGACCTGACAGTAACCTAAGTTTGGCCTGATTTTTCAGCCTAACAAAGACCAAATTTTCATAGCCTAACATTAACCTTTTTAAGCCTCGTGTTAACCTGAAAAATGGACCTTAACTTTTTTAGGCTTGGAGCCTGACATTTTTTAGGCTCGCTGGGACGGCACGGCGGAGCGCAAATATGGCCTGAAAATGGTTATCTTTAAGGCTTACAAAGCAATAATAGTAACTTTTAAAAAGCAGGCTTGTTAGGCTTAAAAAGGCAGGCTGGTAAACATGTACGATGCGGCTATTGTTGACAAACACCAAATGAAGCCAAATTATAAATTACAAGAGTCACTGCAGGAAGGCCAACATCTTTGTATAACAAAACACTGGTATACACATTGTAAGCTTTTTTATTTAATATTGTGAGCTTATTAGTACAGCTATTATAAAATTACGCTAATCTGTCAACCAAGGTATAAAAACGCTTCTATCAATCGGTATCAGTAGTAAGTTAATTTTAATCAGCTCCGAGACGACTTCACAAATAAATTCATGTTTGTTGATGACCACGCAACAAATTTTTCAACCTATTACAATCCAGTGAATTGTATTGACTACAATCATCTTAGAGAATTTGCCACCAGCTGCCAAATTACAGAATTAATACCGAAGAAACACGGAACAGTTTGTTTCATGGTTGAATTTCGTTTTCCGCTATTTCTACAACAAACGGAGCAGTGAAATTTGCTCACCTAAAAGTAGATCACTCTCGATCAGTCTGCTACTTCCCTTTCTTCGGAATCCATAAAATTAGATTGGTACAAGTTTCTTGGAGGTTATCATTCACTGTTACAGCAAACAGGACAACATATCCTAAAAGCATCCTTTGCATTTTGCAGTGCCCGCCGAAAAAACACAGAATCCTGCTTGTTTCCACGGATAAACCACAACAAAGATGCCGGGAAAATCTGTCCTTTCAAATCGTATATCGTTAATTAATGTCCTGGCAAAATCCACTAGATATTTCCACACTTTTCTTCCCGAAATTAAGACACTCCACCTGAAATTTGCTCGCTTTTAGTTTAAACTACAACGGTCGAGTTCAACTGAATCACCGTTGTAACTCGAGATCGTCACAAAACGGCAACAATAAACATGTTGTCTCGAATGTCCCAAGGGACTTTGACTGTCACGTTCCAACTCCGTGCTGCAAGAAATTGAAACTTTTATCCACTCACCATCATAATTTTGCTTCTAAAAAAATAATTAATTGTGTCTTCTATCTTCTTTTCCTCGATAAAGAATATTTATTGTGGATTAATTAGGACCCCTCACACTTTTTTTCGAACGTCAAAGATGACCAGTTTGTTTCTCAACATTGTGGAACGCGCTACTGTTATCTTTTATCTTGATGAACGACATACGCATACCAGAAAATTCAGAGAACTGCTGCACGAAAATGAAACAGTTTATTTTGTAACTCCAAACATGGTGAGACATGAAGTTGACCTCATAAACGACAGGAATCCATCTACCGTATGTGATGCTTATTTATACTTAATTATATTGCTGATTAGTGTGCTACTGCAAAATTGACGGAATGAGAATCTTTGTATTATGAAAGAAATCCTCAGGTATCATTTGGTTGATCCCAGTTATTTTGAGGACCAAACAAATGTCAGGCTTTGTAAGGCCAATAATTAGGCTACCTTCACACAGCTAAACAGCACTCAATCCCACTGAAAAAAATTACGCGATGTTAGGGTAAATCTAAACCTAACTTTAACCTAACAAAACCTTATTTTTTTATGGTTTTACTTTCTTAACCTAACAAATTCGATGTTAGGCTTTCGTTTGGTTTGTGTAAGGCCACAATTCACTAAATCAGGTTTAATTTAGGCCTGAATAAGGCTTTGTCAGGCCAGACGTTTTCGTACGGGTTAGCAACTGATTGCCTTAATTACTTAGGATCACCAGCCTATTCCCGCTTGGATGGCGATTCATTAGGGATTTCTGAGAAATACAAACAGACAAGGTTAATTTGGGAACAGAAATCAACACAACTAAGTAATTAAGTGAAAATGTGGCTCAGCCAGGAATTGAACCTGGGTCTCCAGATTACCGGTCGGATGCCTTAACCACTAGGCCACTGAACCAACCACACTGGGTTCACATATTTTTACTGTACAACACATACACAGTGTGGCCTTCCGATGGTAAGGTCCGAGGAGACAATTTCACACATTTTCTGCAATCAGGATCATGTCACTACTCCCCAGTCGATTGGAGATGCATGGCCAAATCCCCCTGGAAATTAATTAAGTACAGTAAGGTAGGGAGGGGATACATTAGCAACTAAAAATATGTGAACCCAGTGTGGTTGGTTCAGTGGCCTTGTGGTTAAGGCATCCGACCGGTAATCTGGAGACCCAGGTTCAATTCCTGGCTGAGCCACATTTTCACTTAATTACTTAGTTGTGTTGATTTCTGTTCCCAAATTAACCTTGTCTATATATATATATATATATATATATATATATATATATATATACATATATATATATATATATATACATATATATATATATATATATATTTATATATTTATATATATATATATATACTTTTTTTTTTTTTTCAGAGTTGGATTATTTGGTCGAAGACATTTATTGCTACTCAGAGTTTCATGCTTCTTGTGAAGCAATCATCAGGCAACTGCCAAAAATAACGGATACATAAGAATATACACAAAATTTGAAAATACAGAACAATGCCTAACGGCGTGACACGTGGACGGATATGATTGGTTAATCTAAGCGAGCACTGTCTTTAACAGGAATTTCTTGGAATGTCTACACGTAGATACCAGTTTGCTTCTATTGTTTAGTGTTGACATTTCAGGTTTACATATAATAAAGTATTTTTCCATAAACACAAATTACAACGCTTGTTTACATTTGAATATGACCAGGCCTGCTTTAGCTTACGCCATTTGATGTTGTAGATAATATTCTTATCCTTTAGGTTCCAAATATATTTACTTAACTCAGTTGCATGTTTATACCTCTCGTTCCTAAATGAGCATACATGGTTTCTGTATCTTCACTTGAACGTTGTGTCACAAAGTCCAATGTATGTCTGTCTTGAGGTTGGTGTCGTGACCTCAGCTTGGTAAATGATGTTTTGGTCGTTCCATTTTCCGCCGTCTGTGGGGCACGTGCTTGAATTCCGGCAGTTACAATTGCTGTCATTGGTTCGATCAGATTTATTAATTTGAGCTTTGTTGTGGTTAGAAATAATAGTTTTGATGTTACTCATGCAGCTATAGCTAAATTTAAGTGTGTTCCGGTTGAAAATTTGATGAAGTGGATTTGAAATAATAATCATATTTTAATTATCATTGTTTATTCAATTAAAATATGATTATTTGGGGGGTACAGGGTTAGGGTTTCCTTCATATACAGTATTAATTAATTGAAATAAGCCTGTATCCGTAATTGGATCCTCCTTTGTCATCCGCTAAGTTGACTTCGGTCGTGCATCAGTAATAATCCTTAGTTGGGTTTCAGATGGAGTTATAGGCTTCCCCTGCCTTGTCACCTTGAAAGTAAAATTTCCCGGGGATACCACGTCTTCGATCACATAAATCACATCTTCGATTGCCATGTTGCCAGCATGGTTGATATATATAAACATCAATACCTCGACTTTAGATCTTGTCACCCGAGGGGGTGTAAGGAAGGAATTCCTTATGCCCAGGCTCTGAGACTGAGGAGAATTTGTTCGTCGGATAAGATATTCGACAACTGGGCTGCTGAATTAATTGGTTATTTAGTGGCTAGAGGGTACGATGAGAGATTTGTACGTCGACAAATTCGAAGGGCTAAGAGGATTAACAGAAATGAAGCACTAACGCCGGCTCAAGAAAGAAAGAAAAATAACAGGACGCCGTTTGTTGTGACTTACCACCCTGGATTGCCGAATATAGGGGGAATACTTCGAGATCTGCATCCCTTATTACATATGTCTGACAGATGTAAGAAGGCCATTAAAGAATGTCCTATGGTGGCATTTCGTCGCCCTAAAAGCTTAAAGGATTATCTTGTGAATGCTAGAATACGACCTGAAAACAATAATTCTGTGCCAGGAAATTACCGTTGTTCTTCTACGCGCTGCGAAATTTGTAGAAATAAGAACTATCTGAACATCGGAAATACGTTCGTCAGCAACACCACTGGAAAATCATACAACATTAACTATAACCTAGACTGTAACAGTAGCAGTGTTATCTATTTGCTAAGTTGCAAGATTTGTGGTAAACAATATGTGGGATCAACAGTTACTAAATTTAGGCTTAGATTTAATAACCATAGAAGTAGATTGAGGGGACATTCAAGGTTGGAACCAGGAGATAGGGCCAGCGATGATTTAATCTACAAGCACTTTTTTACAGAGGGACACAATGGTTTGGACGATGTCTCAGTTCAAATAATTGATAAAGTTTATGGTAGTGTAGACAATTTGCCGGAGAAAGAGGGCCAATGGGCATACAGATTGAGAACAATAGCGCCGGAGGGTCTTAACGAAAGTGACTTTTTTTATTGTCAGAACCGCAGAAGTCGCGCCCGAAATTAATTTCTTGTCAGGCTTTTCTAGTGCACGCGCCTATTATTACCGTTAGCGTTCGTGTTTGTATTGCACGCGCTTTTTGTTACCGGTATTATTGTTAGTGCTCACGTGTTTAGATTTGTAAGCCGCACTTTTATAATTGCGTGTAACGCTTGTAACAGTCATTCACCCTGAGGAAGACTGTTCTACACAGTCGAAATATAGGTGGTCCTTAAAAATGTTTTTTTCCCTTGTGTTTAGTTATATATATATATATATTATATATATATATATATATATATATATATATATATATATATATATATAATTATAATCCAAGAGTTAGGTTATTTAAACATTTACTGCAACTCTGAGTTTCATGCTTCTTGCAAAGCAATCATCAGGCAACTGCCAGAAATAACGGTTACAATCACAGAAATTTGAAATACAGAACAATGCATACATTACATTACATACTGGGCGTGTCGCGTCACACGGGTCGTTATCGCTAATTACATAATGACATTTCTTAACAGAAATTTCCTAACATGTCTACAACACGATGTCAGCTCATTTCTTTTGTTTAGACTTGCCATTTCTGGTTTACAAATAATGAAATATTTCTCCCACAAACACAAATTGCATCTCTTAGTAACATTGGAATAAGAACTAGCTTGTTTTATCTTGCGCCATTTGATGACATACTTAGTCTTCTTATCTTTGAGACTCCATAGATATTTACTAAGCTCGGTAACATGTTTGTAACGCTCGTTACGGAATGAACATACATGGTTTCTATACCGCAATTTGAACGCAGTATCACAAAGTCCGATGTATGTTTCCTTTGTGGATTCTGTGGTGACCTCAGCCTGGTAAATGACGTTTTCCACATTGCAGTTTCCATCCATGGGACACGTGTCAGGTTTCCGACAATTGCAGCTTCTCTCAGTTTGATTATTAGTGCGTGTGGATTTGTTAATTTCGGCTTTGTTATGGTTAGATATGATTGTTTTGATGTTGCCCATGCAGCTGTAACTTAATTTGAGGGTGTTACGGTTAAAAATTTTGTGAAGTGGGTTAGATTTGGGGAAATGCTTATCAATTAGTGAAAGGAAGCATTTTCCGACGTTTGTTTCTACGTTCTTGCTATAGGGCGGGTTGAACCATGTGATGTTCCGCTGTCTGTTTCTCCGTGGACGTGGTGTCTGGTTTGGTGTGGCATTGAATGACAGGTTGTAGTGATATCCGCTTTTGTTGAGTGCTTCTTGATAGATGGGCTTAGCGTTATCGAAGCATTCTTTGTCGGAAGATATCTCGGAAAGTCTCTTGTTAATTGACTCAGGGATGTTTTTCAGGATGGATGGTGGATGGTTGGATTTTGTATGCACATACAGTGGGACATTGCCTTCCTTTGTGTAAGGATAGTACTTCCCACTTTTAAGGTCAAGCGTGACATCTAGGAAATTGACCTTCGTGGTGTTGGCTTTGACTGTTATCTTCAAGTCGTTGTCACGAAAGACTTTGCAAATATCTTTTTTGATCTTCTCTATTTCCTGTGGTTTCCCACTAAAGGCTGCCAACCCGTCGTCCCGGTATAACCCGATGTTTTGGCCGTACTTCTTGGTAAGAATATATATATACAGTAAGGTAGGGAGGGATATATAGGGATACATCCCTTAGTTGTGTTGATTTCTGTTCCCAAATTAACCTTGTCTGTCTGTATTTCTCAGAAAACAACAAAATCCCTTCGAGGATTCCTACTACAGAAAAAATCATCACTATTAAGACCCAGTGGATAAATACATCGAAAACGGTTTGCCCACTGGGCCTCCCTACCTCAGATATTCCTCCCTTGAACACTTGTCTATTAACTGTATTCTAACATCACTCAAACCATGATGGTCTGCCTGATACAATTGGTTTAAGCAAATACAGTATTCAATAGAAATTTTTTCGAATGTCTACAGATTGATGTCAGTTCATTTCTGTTGTTGAGGGTAGCCATTTCCAGTTTACAAATAATGAAGTACTTCTCCCACAGACACAAATTACATTTTTGTTAATGTTTGAATACGATCTTGCTTGTTTTACAATACGCCACTTGATTTCATAACTAACTTTTCTGTCCTTCAGGCTCCATATAAATTTACTTAATTCAGTTGCATTCCTGTAACGTTCATTCCTGAAAGAGCATGTATGGTTTCTATAACGTTCCTTGAATTGAGCGTCGCACAGGCCAATATAATTATGTCGCTCTTGTGTTTGGTGTGGTGACCTCAGCTTGGTAGATGATGTTTTTTACGTTACAGTTACAATTTCCACTCATGGGGCAAGAGGTCTTGTTCCAGCAATTACAGGTGGTTTGGTTTCATCTGAGGGCTTTGAGGATTTATTAATTTCAACTTTGTTGTGGTTGGAGATAATGTTTTTGACAATGGTCATGCAGCTGTACCTCAGTTTTAGAGTGTTGCGGTTGAAGATTTTGTGGAGTGGGTTTGATCTAGGAAAGTTTTGATCAATGAGGGAGAGAAAAGATTTGCCGACATTCGTTTCAACATTCTTACTGTACAGCGGGTTAAACCATGTAATGTTTCTTTGGCGGTTTTGGTTAGCTCTTGGTGCTTCGCTGGTTCTGTCGATGTAAGACAATTTATGCTTGGGGTCACTTTTGTTGAGAGCTTCTTGGTAAGGCTTTTTGGCGTTGTTGAAAGATTCTTTGTCGGATGAAATTTCAGAGAGGCGCTTGTTGATGGATTCAGGAATATTTCTTAGAATAGACGGTGGGTGGTTGGACTGCTTATGAACGTACAATGGTGTGTTTCCCTCTTTCATAAATGGATAATATTTTCCACTTTTGAGGTCAAGGGTGACATCAAGAAAATTTACACAAGTTATGTTGGCATCTACTGTAATTTTTAGGTCGTTATCGCGGAAAATTTTACACAGATTTTTCTTAATTCGCTCAGCATCCTGTGGCTTGTTCTTGAACGCTGCCAGCCCGTCGTCTCGGTACAGACCGATGCTGTTGCCATACCTTTCGGTAAGGCGTGACAAAAGGTAACACCCAACCAACTCGCATGTTTCAGCACCGTCGAAAGAACCAATGGTGACGTCAAATAGGTCGTGTGATGACTTCTTCTCCCATGGTTTGTCATCGCTGAACAGCAGTGATCTTTTTGCATGGATAATGTCACGTTCATGTGGGCTGATGTGTCTGTAGTTGCTGGCAAAGTCAAGCACTTTGGAAAGCAACCTCTCATTGATGGATGGATAGAAATCACAGACATCAAAACATATGAACGAGAGTGTTTCCTTTTGTTCAAGGTTGTCAAACCATTTTAGGACGTTGGATGTGTTTTTCCACAGGTTGATTTGCGTCTACTGGATAATAGTGGTGTTGATTTCGTCAAGGATTTGTTTACTATCATGCCAATTTCCGACTTGGAAGGGTTGATCAGACGACACATTGGATGGTCGTGGAAAGAAGGCTTGTGGTCTTTCAAAGAGATGAATGCCTCTTTTTCTGCCAATTTCTCAATGCGATCACCTAATTTGAACTTTTCTGCAATTTTTGCAGATTGTTCATTTAATTTCTTTACAACTGTGGCACTTGATTTTTTGTAGGTTTTGGTTACATTTTCCTTCATCAATTTGTCATAGGTAAGGTTGTCCATGGCATATTAATTTGTTGTTTTGTCGGCGGGGATTAGAAGGCTACCTGGTTTCTTGATCTTGTTCTTGATATCGGTGTTTAATTCACGTTGAAATGACTTTGGATCTCGCCCTGTCTTGGAATTTGATATTTTGGATGAGATTTAGCATTCCTTCTTCAATGGGAATCAGCTCGTTAATTCTCGGCGGTGAGTTTCTTGACTTGAATCCAAAGGTTTCTTTTGTAGGTGCCTCTGTTTTGTTAAGAAAATGGAAAGCTCTCCATCGCATTCGCCGTAGGAATTGTTCAGTCTTTTAAATCTTTTCATGTATTCACTTCTCGATGGCAGTGGGTAGCCCAGGTTGATTTTCTCCATGGTAATAGATGATGAATAGGTCAGAGTGCTCAACAAATAGGAGCTAAATATAACTAGTATAGGAAAAATTGAACTCTTTATCCACTATAAAAGTGCTCAATGGATAAACCAGAGCTTTGTATAGAAAGAAAGTATGTGGAGAGACTAGATCAAACACATATATTTGCTACTCCGAGTTTCATGCTTCTCTTGAAACAATCATCAGGCAACTGCCCGAGAATAACGAATACATACAAGATATAGGGAGATTCATGCTTACGTCATTGTTTACATTTTTGCTTATTTGCATACGGCTTTGCTTACAGAAGGAAACATGTTAAATGTGATTTGACTCCAGGCAGCTAAAGAGCTAGTGAAATTTAATATATTGTGAAATTGTTAGCTCTTTAAGTGTAGTATTCAAGGAGATATTGTCTTCCAAAAACTGCAAAATTTCTGGGTGGCAAAAGCACTAATGAGCTCATACATTCTTTGCAAAATTTTGAGTTTTTAAACCCGCGTTGCACAAAAAGTATTCAATACATGAGGCTCATATTCATTGGCAGAGTTATTCATACTATGACCTTTCAATATTCAGAACTGATTTATTTGTAGCTCTATCAGAAACTGAATTGTTCATGCTAATGAGGCAAATATTGTAAACAAGGATTCCCCTATACACATTTGAAAAGTAGGAACAATACCTTCTAGCATGACGTGTCAAGATACAATTAGTTTAAGCAAATACAGTATTCAATAGAAATTTTTTCGAACGTCTACAGATTGATGTCAGTTCATTTCTGTTGTTGAGGGTAGCCATTTTGGGTTTACAAATAATGAAGTACTTCTCCCACAGACACAAATTACATTTTTTGTTAATGTTTGAATACGACCTTGCTTGTTTTACAATACGTCATTTGATTTCATAATTAACTTTTCTGTCCTTCAGGCTCCATATAAATTTATCTAATTCAGTTGCATTCTTGGAACATTCATTCGTGAAAGAGCATGTTTTTGTCACCGAAAAGTATGGCCAAAACATCAGCTTATATCACGACGACGGTCTTGCGAATTAATTTTTTTTTCAAATTACATGTAATAAATCTGATACAACCAATGACAGAAATTGTAACTGCCAGAATTCAAGCACGTGCCCCATGGACGGAAAATGCAATGACCAAAACATCGTAAGCCAAGGTCACGACATCAACCTCAAGAGAGACGTACATTGGACTTTGTGACACAACTTTCAAGTTAAGATATAGAAACCATGTATGCTCATTTAGGAACGAGCGGTATAAACACGCAACCGAGTTAGTTATTTGGAACCTGCCTCTACAAATATGGAGTAAGGACGCCGCGGAACCCCATGGCTAACCAGTATCTTCACTGATTGCTCTGTTGCCAGCAGGGTTGTTGTGATGGTGCAGTGGTTAGCACACCCGACTAGTAACCAGGGGGACACGGGTTCGATTCCCACTCACGGCACATACGTTTTTCATTCAAAAGGATCACCCAGTAGTAGTTCACTGAAAGTAGACCAAAGACAGACAACTTCTAAATGACAATTTAATTGAAAGAAAAATTCTTATGCCCTGAGTGGGATTTGAACCCACATCCCCTGGAAGCTAGTCGGATGTGATCACCACTACACCACCAGGACAACCATGCTGGCAACACAGTGATTCAAGTAGTGAATAGGACTATTACGTGAGCCTCCCAGGCTGTTATTTTTTTTTCTTTCAATTAGATGATGCTGGATCAACAAGTTATTCACAGGCAGACAAGAGCAGATGTGCTGTTGGCTCAAGAGAATTTAACATAATATAACTTCAGGTGAGTTCCACACTGATAAATCCAGGATAGTGCTTAACAATAATGGAGCGGTGATAACAATGTGTTTCTACTCAATCTCGTTTCATACGGACTTAAATACAGGTCTGTTTCGTAGACCAACAAAGAGTTAGTCCACTCATCAGTTAAATTCCATATACTGTACACCCAGTACCGGTTAAAGGTAAGTTGACAGTCTCTTTCGAGTCTCGATTCTCGACTCAATCCTCGATACTCGATTCCTGCGAGTTTCGAGCATCAAGGATCGAGGCTCAGCCATAGAGAATCGAGTCAAGGATCGCGTCTCGCAAGATCAGAGATAATGAGCTTGTCGCTTGGCTGATCACTTGATAGACCTCTCGAGCAAATTGGGGATGACATCTTGAAAAGCAACTTCAGCTACTTGAAGGAATGCAAACGATGCAAGAGTAGTCGTTCAGTACGCGATATGTTTCTAAATGTGATTCAACCTCTTTGACAGATGGGCAGATTCGCAGAAATCAACGCTTGAGAAAGAACAGAATGGCCAAGGACTGACCACGCCACTACAATATCTCCCAATAAGTAACAGATGTTCGATGAATAAAACTTGGCCGACTGAGCGTTGCATGTTTTTGTCACAGACACGCATAATTTTAAGATGAAATTCGATACGCATACGTGTCAATACATGTGTTCACTAATGGTGCTCGTTCGTAACTTTATTTCGTTGAAACAGGATTTTCTTCGACCGTTCTTAGGAATAAATTTTACAATGTAACTCCTCCAAACTTGAAACACAAATGTGTGTAAATCGTTATGGTATGCAAATTTTCTGTTCTCACGCGCAGTGTCTGTCAAGTCTATTTTTCGAGCAGGGAAATTCAATGTTTACTTTGCGCTATTTTTGGCCGAAAAGTAAGATCATCTTGGCGACGTTTCTATCCAAATTATACACGTATTTCACTTCGGATTTTTCCGCGGAGTTTTACTAGTGTCCATCGAACGTTTGTCAATTTTTTTTCATTTCAAAGGCGATGAGCGATTTTCGAAGTTGGCCTCGTACATACGATAAGCTACCATGCCTTGTTTGTGTCCTCGTGGTCGATGAGCGCGCGTTTGTCGAAACTTGTTCGATCAATCGCGCCAGCCTTGAATTCCTTACGCTTGCCAAGCGGCTACTGGCTAGCGACTACACTATTCGCCTACATGTACACTGTGCATTTTCGTCGACAAATAGCCCGCTTTCTCGAAATTTTGATCGCTTTTGATGACAGTGCCCACAATGAACCGCAGCGATCTTGATTCGTTGCGCTTATGAACGAGCGGCCATATGAATGGTTTAAAATTGAGCATCGGAATTTTTATGTAGAAAAGCACAACGCTGTGACCTCGAAAGAAACTGAATGTCTTTTGACCTTGCTTTTTTTTAATGCAGTATGCGATATTTCCTCGAGAAGTACACCGAGTCCTCAAAACCTAAATGACTTTTAACAGTATTTGTCACCACGCTGTCCTTTAGCTTGAATTCGTTGCGTTGTTCGAACGGAAGTTGTTGTAGTGTCTACATACGTGTCCATACAGAACAACTATGTTCTTTCCTCAAGAACTCGGAAAGTCGAATCGCGTACTCGATGAATTGCGTACTCGATGAATTGCGTACTCGATGAATAACAATAGAGTGCTTCCTGCGAGAATCGAGTAACGAGGATCGAGTTGAGTTTCGAGTGAATCGAGTCTCGATTCTCGACTCGATCCTCGATACTCGATTCTCGCGAGGATCGAGTCGAGACTGTCAACTTACCTTTACCCGGTACTGTACACTGTAGCATCGCTAAGCTTTATATACATCAGCAGTATGATCATTACAAAATTCAAACTTAGAGTGTAAATAACAATGGTAATATACATTTGTAAGCTTATGATTGGTCCTTGAGGACGCGATTGAATTTAAGGAGAAACTTTCGCTTGTGCCTTCAATTTGATACAAGTTTGTTACATTTGTTGAGCATTGCCATGTCCGTTTTATAGAATTTCTTGGTGTTACATAGGTTACATCATTTCGTAAGATTGCTATAAGATTTGGCCTTGGCCTTTAGCTGCCATAGTTGTTTGCTTAGTTCTGTGTCATTTTTTCTACTTTCATGTTTAAATGACATCTAAGCCTCAATGTGTAGTATAAAAAATTAAGAGAAAAAATCGAGGACGAACAACTCCTGGCATTAAAAAAAGGTATAAAAACTAAAAATTTAATAAAAACATTTTGGTCTTAGACCTTCATTAGTTACATTACAGAATGGCAATTTGTTATTTTAAATACAGTTTAAAGTGCTAAAAGTTGCATAATGCAATTAACAAGTGACAAAAGAATATAGTGCTAATAGTTGCATAATGCAACTAAGAAAAACAAAAGAAGTATTAATTAACAATAGAACTCCTACATTAAACTTTCGGAACATGGCGGCTGCACCACGATTCCACAAATTCCCTGAAGGGGTCCTTAAACAATTAAACTGTAATAACAGGGTCCATGAGAACATGGCAAATGCAAAGCTAACAGAATCTGACATCAGGGCCTTTGAACACTTAAATCGTAGGGACTACTCGTATGCAAGATAGAACACCTATTGAGAATGAAAACACTAATTGTAATTAATTCTATTTTTCAAGTGAAATTCTTGTCTTTTATTCAAGCTGAAAGGTGCCAACGAAAATAACTGAGCACTCCAGTAGGCTTCCTTGGTGATTAAAAGTTTGTCTATATTGTCAGAGTTACTGGAAAATTGTACTTGATTGATACATTGAAACAAAAAATCCCTCAAAGTATGTGGGGTCTTATTAAAATGGATCACTACCTCACAAGTTCTCTTGTTGCTGACCACTGCCGATTCGAAAGCCAGTGGTGGTTGACTCTAAAAACGTTATTTACTTAGTTTCCTGTGAGAGATGTCGCCTACAATACATTGGATCAACCACCACTGACTTTTGAATCCGAAATTCGGAAGGTCAGTTGGCATCATCAGAAGTTAGCGTAACAGACAACCGATTCAAGTACTCAGAAGCTATAGAAGCTTCAGAACGATCAGAGTGAAATCTGATAGTGTAATAAATACAGTTATCTGATAAGGTTCAAAGAAAAACAACATACTCATTAGGTGGTTTACTACTGCTCACAAAATCAAAATTGAGACCCTTAATGCGATGTCAGGGCTTATGGAATAAGAACACACTGTGAAGGTTCTGGAGATCAATTGCTGTGAAGCAGAGCTGCATGGGCCAAATTGAATTACACAGTGTATAAATCTCTGGTAAAAAGTACTCCACGCCGATTTCAAGTTCAGATGAAATAATGTCCGTAGGTAAGTCTGGCCCGACCATAATTATTTAATGAACTGTGGCCTTACACAAACTCAATAAAGCTTAACTGTAATTCCCAGTAACAAGGCTTTGATAGGCTTAAAGTTAGGCTTAAATTTACCTTAACATAGTGTAACTTCAGTGGGATTGAGTAACCTAGATCAAACAAATTATAACCTAACTGGAACCTTACGAAACCTTAGGATTTTTTCATAATACTAAAGATTCTCATTCCGTCAGTTTAGCAGTAGCACATGCACACTGATAAATGCAGTCAACAATCACAATATGGTAGATGGATTCCTTTAGTTTGTGATAATTAACCCAGCAAAGTCCACAGCGCCACCAGACATTAGTTTTACTCCCATCCAACATCACGAGGATTCCATTCCAAGGCAGCAAGGTAAACTTCATCTTTGGATTTACTGTTTCATTTCATGCCCAGTTCTCTGGCATGCATATGTTGATCGTTCCTCAAGATTTTAAAACCGCACCCCATGTTGAGAAACAAACTGACCTTTCTCGTTCATAAAACACATGGGGTCCTTTTAATCCGCAATAAATATTTGTCATCAAGGAAAAGATAGCAGACACAATTCTTTAGAAGCAAAAATTACGATCGCAAGTGGATAAAAGTTTCAATTTATTGAAGCATGAAGGTGCGATGTGACCTGACCTCCAAGTCTCTTGGGACATTTGAGAAAAAAGTGTATTGTTGCCGTTTTGTAACCATCTCGTGTTACAACTGCGATGGACTAAAAGCAGGCTATTGTCAATGCTCTAACCAACTGAGCTTTCACAGGAACGTATGAACCTTGCGATACCGGTGCGATGCTCTAACCAACTGAGCTTTCACGGGAACGTATGAAACCAAAAATTGACCTGTGGCTTCATAGCTCAGTTGGTTAGAGCATCACACCAGTATCGCGAGGTCACAGGTTCAAACCCTGTTAAAGTCCAGAATTTTTTTCAGGCTTCTTCTCGCAATTGCATAAATTGCATTCACAACTGCAACGATCATTCTTCATTTGATTTCATTTCCGCAGTTCATGTATGATTAAATTTCATATACATCATTGACTGTATACTGTAGGGCATTACTAAACCACGAAACAGCGAAACGAAGCACCGAAACAGCTATTTTTTCCTACTTTTTTCTCAAACACCAAAACAGCTATTTTTTACCACTTTGATGGTGAATAAAATGGACAGGCCAAACACGACTCCCATTGGTCCTTTGTATCGTTGACCTTCAAAGTTTGGCTCTTACGAGTATATCTTACTCTAACATTCAAGGATCTCTTTTTCTCCCAGCCAGCAGTGTGAACTCCATTAGCCAGACTGCATGGTGCGTTTTCATTAACCCCTTTCCGTTAAACGTTAGCCTGTATAGCAGACGTTTTGGCTTTTTGGTGTACGAACATTCGTTGAAAGACCGCCATTTTGGAAGCCATCCAAGGAGAGAACTGGGGACAGTCAGTGTAAGACATGGATTGCGGATTGCAGACTTGGACTGCAGACCTGGACTGCGGACTGGGTATAAAACGCGGACTGAAGGCTGCCGACTAGGAACAAAAAGCGGACCGAGTATAAAAAAGGGAGTATAGAACAAAACTAGGATTGTACTGGCCCAGATGCAGGTTAAAAAAAGCCTTGAGTCTGCTTATTCCGTGTCAAGATTTGTCACATACATAGTAATGCTCAGTTACACGAAATGCTCAGTTTCACATCGACCGAGCTAGAGAAAGTATAAGAGTAGAGACTTTATCCTGAAATTGTACTTTACTCCACAAGTTTAACACTAGATCGAGGGAGTGGAAGAAATTATTATTGGAAGAATGGAAACAGAAAGGCATATAAAAGGCAACCGGACCTTGCACTGGCGTGCATCACAAAATTACTGGTCCAAATCTAGATATAAATGCTGTAAATGGAAATGTGTGCTTGTTGGACTGCAACTGGCCACTGGTGCACAGAAGATAAAACAGGAAATACCGGTGCATTTCTTTTTTGGGAGAAAGTCCAAATCTGTATTTGCGAACATAAATCAAATAAAGTGGATTCTCAATCAGACAATTCTGAGCGTTTTAAAAAAAAGTATTTTAAACAAGCGGTTTTCCGTGCCAAAATGGTACAACACAATTACCGTACATGACATTAAAACTGACAAGCGTCGCCATTTTTCCTATCATGAAGAGCTCGAGGTCAAAATAGGTAGGTTTTCTGTGTACTCTGGTAATATTTACAGCAATAATATTGTAAGCACCTTTCCAACAGTTCAAGAATTTGAGTGCAGTAATACATTTCGTTGCTCAGTGCTTTTTGTACAATGTTTTCTACTCAGTCCGGGGTTTGTCCCCAGTCCGCAGCCTTCAGTCCATATTTTATACTCAGTCCTCGTTTTATACCCAGTCCGCAGTCCGGGTCCGCAGTCCGGGTCTGCAGTCCGCAATCCATATCTTACACTGACCGTCCCAGTTCTCTCTTGGATGGCTTCCAAAATGGCGGTCTTTTAAACGAGCGTTCGTACACCAAAAAGTCTGCTATGCAGGCTAATGTTTAACGAAAAAGGGTTAATGAAAACGCACCATGCAGTCTGGCTAATGGAGTTCACACTGCTGGCTGGGAGAAAAAGAGATCCTCGAATGTTAGAGTAAGATATACTCTAAAGAGCCAAACTTTGAAGGTCAACGATAACATCAAAGGACAAATGGGAGTCGTGTTTGGCCTGTCTATTTTATTCCCCATCAAAGTGGTAAAAAATAGCTGTTTCGGTGTTTGAGAAAAAAGTAGGAAAACAATAGCTGTTTCGGTGTTTCGGTGTTTCGTTTCGCTGTTTCGGTGTTTCGGTGTTTCGTTTCGCTGTTTCGTGGTTTAGTAATGCCCGTATACTGTAGGCCTATACTGTACATTTAAGCGTAAATCAGACAGGATCGAATCTCTTTTTAATTTTTAGGAACATTGAGCAGGCAAAATATTTCTTGGGCATGGTAGGTTTTTTGGATTTGCGTGTTAAGGGCCCCTAAACTATAATCTGAAGCATGATAATGAGTGCATGAGGATAAGAATTCTACTCACCGAGATCCTTGTCGTTGATGCCTAAGTGATTATCCAGTTCAGTACAAATCTTAGAGACAAGGGACAGTTGCTCCAGCTGCTGAAGCTCTTCCATTTCTACATCCACAAAACCAACTATCTAACTGATTCTTAACCAATCTATCTGAGCAGTCTTTAATTGTACGTCGCTCGTCCGTCGCGAGTCATAAGTGAGATCATGAGCAATTCGAGGGGTCATGTAATGGAGGTTTTGGGGTCCCTCGCAATCTCGTCCCCAGAGCCTACGTTACCCTTATCCAGCGGAACGGGCAAGTATCCTTGGCGCTGGCCAAAAGGATCGCAGCCTCTGGGAACGAGATTGGGTCCCTCGCAGTCCCTCGCAAAAAGTCCAGGTTGGTCAGCGGACGACAATAGTGTAAAAAAAGTGTTGTATTTGCAAGATGGCGGGGTTGTTACAGAAAACTGATTTGGGATTATTGGAGGAAGACGACGAATTTGAAGAGTTTCCTACTGAAGGTATTTTCCACTTTTTTTCAGTGTGATCGTATTTTTTAATGTGTTAAATGGGTTGTTTCAGGCATAGAACAGACAGAGAAAAAGTGCGTAGTCATGTAATAATCATTGTCGCCACTCACATCTTTGTGATCACTCGTCAAAAAAACGTCAAAAGCTAAATTTACTGGAACAATTATTTGACTATCGGTCCGACGTTTTTTATTTTTTCACTCGTGTGTAACAATGCGTGTACTCAAATGAAGAATGATCCTCGAAAAGAAGCCTGAAAAAAATTCAGGACTTCAACGGGGTTTGAACCCGTGACCTCGCGATTACCGGTGCGATGCTCTAACCAACTGAGCTATGAAGCCACTGACGTTGGGAGCAGGTCAATTGTGGGTTCGTATGTTCCCGTGAAAGAAATGAGTGTGAATGATAATTATATGAAATGAATCATACATGAACTGCGGAAATGAAATGAAATGAAGAATGTGTTCACAACTGCGAGGATCATTCTTCATTTGATTTCATTTCTGCAGTTCATATATGATTCATTTCATATATCATTCAATCCATGTACTCATGGCATATGAGCGATCTTTTGTTATTCATACACGCAATTTACGTTAACTTAAAGTCTGCTGACAAAAAGTCGCAGATACAGCATGCAACACTGCGAATTGGCTGTACATGTTCTTCAACAGAGTTCTAAACACATGGCGATCAATTTGCTATGGAACTGAAATCAAAACAACTTGTAATAAATTAGCGAACTTTCACGTTACGAATGTCGGTGGATTCGCCCGGTAGCGACAGTTAGCTCCGTTAAAGTTTGCCTCACATTAACCGAGTTCGTCCCACACTTAACCAAGTTCGCCTCCAAAGCAGATTGAGTTTGCCCCACGATCGAGCAAGCTTTTTTTCTGATTGGCAGAGCTCTCAAGTTGATTTGTTGGCAAAGAGTGAGATCTTCGATGGCATCCCCATTGTTTGTGACGCCGCAGGCGTGACCCACGTGGGAGGAGGTGGGGTCTGGGGGCATGCTCCCCCAGGAAATTTTGATAAATGGAAGTAGCTAAGACGTGTTTTCCTTCATTCTGAGCAGAAATGTGATGCTTTAAAAGCAACTGTTTAGATCCCAGAATTTTCTTTTTATTGGGCCAATATGAACTTTTCTTAACATCCTGACTTACATGTATCTAGAAGTCAAATTAACATGTTATAACGCTTGTTCTACATGCTGTCAGTGTGATCACTGAATCAAATCAATATCAAATTTAATTAACATGTTATAACAGTTGTTCTATATGCTGTCACTCTGAAAACTGACAGCGATCTCCAGCGCTCATTTTTGGGCCGTGCTTCCGGTGATCCGTAGACCACTGAATAGTCTCCTTTTCAGCATTTATTCTTTCCTCGATGCTCAGAAGCTAAGTCAGGTTTAAGGCATAAACATGCATACAAGCACCCACACTCATTATAGATTACAGTACTTGCTACACGTGACTCGGTTTACATTGTTTGCCATGATATCCCACCATAGCCTTACAAGTTTCAGAATTTAATCCTGGATAGAGAATAGAAATTGGAAATTGGAAATCGCTGCCCACCCCACACCTTGACAAAGGAAGAGAAAATTTTGGCACTATTTAGACAACATAAAAGCTCCCCATTTCTCATTAAATTTTTTAAAAGTTCCATTTTTAAGAGCATGGCGTCTTTCTGCATCTAGGCAATTTAAAAAACTCCTGGTAAAGATTGCTCGTGAAGGAACACAGTTTGTTGATTTACACCAATAGATGTGGTATCTCACAATTAGAAGGGCATGATGGAAAAGGAGATTTTCAGTATTCTCCACCAAGCCTAAGCAGTTTTGGAGGGAGAACTTGTCCACTGAAAAGCATGAGTACCCACTCATCCAATTTTTATTCTCGTCCCAAAAGATTTTTACGTGTGTACGTCCCCAGAAGAGATGAAGATGGGTTTCCGAAGCATCTTTACAAAAACAATAAAGAGCACTTGTTAGAAAACCTATTTTGAAAAGAAAACTATTGGTTGCTATTCTTTGGTGCAGAAGATTGAACTGGAAGATTCGTAATTTGGATTCATTGGTACATAGAAATCCCAATTCATAAGACCTACACCAATCAATTTTGTTAAGTCCATAAATCCCACAGTCTGAGAGCCATTGACTTTGACTTTTGTGAAGGATGGAAGCAATTCGTTCAATTGGTAAAGTGTAAGGTAATTTACAGAAATCCATGTAGTAAACTTTTTGTGTCATTTGCAGAAGATGGCATGTGGGGTGAGCCCTGGTTCGTTTCGCATTAGAGATTGTGCTTACTGCGCTAAAGTACTGGAGAAAGTTAACTTTCACAAGATACTTTTCCTTAAAAACATTGTAAGATAAAAAGTGCTGGTCTTCATCGAGGAGGTCGTTTACAACACGAATGCCTGCCAGCCACCAGTCTCTATAAAAGAGAAGTTTATTTTCAATGCGTATTAGAGAGTTGTACCAGATTTGTGTTGAGGAGAAATTGGAAAATTGTTTCGGTCCAAAGTTAAGAAGAGACCGGATTTTGATGAGTTCTTTGGTAAAAGGGTCCTCTATCCCAAAGAAGCAACATCTTTTAACTTTAAATTACCTGAGAAGAGTAGTTTACCATCATGTTTTCCTAAAAAGAAATCCAGGAACAGTTTCGATTCCCCTTTGTTGTCTGGATCCAGATACTTTTGAATCCATTTGCCATCAAAGCGTTATTAAAACTTCATATACCATATTTATTCACATATAAGCCGAACGATTTTTCTGTTAAATTAAACCACCAAGAGTAAATTTTCCACCAGAGAAGGGGGTTTCGGCTTATAGCCAATAATTTTCAGGGGAAAAAAGTTCAAAGACCCAAAGACAACAATAAAAATGAGAAACAAAAACAATTTTTCTGTGTTATCATTGACTTTTGTATAATTATGTGGTGGCTCGTAAAGGAGCCGTTTGCTAGTTTTGCTTAAAGGAAGCTTTCATCAGTTGTTGTTGCCATCACACTTAACCCATTTTTTGCTTCATATACCCTACTATAAGCTTGTCATCTCCACAGAAGTCGTCACATTTCCTGTGAATTAATTGGGTCTACTTTGTGATGTTATTTGTGGAAGAAATTCTTCAATAAACTTGAGCTGTTTCTGCTTTTGGGATGAAGCACAACCGAGCGTGACTCAAAGTACGTTGCTGGCTTGGTAACCTCTCTCTCACCTAGCCTGCCAGGTCATACAAAGTGGCGGGTCATTTACAACTTCAATCTTTGTGTTTTGGAACTGTTTTGAGTTTTTTTTTTGGCATAAAAAAGGTTCCAAACATTTCCTAAAAGTTACAAGGTTCGTTAAAATTCCTTTATGGTGAAGGTATGGCATTGAATTTTTGTAGATTTTCAACATACATGTAATTCTCGCTGAAGTGAGGCACACGATCCATGCATTTTTTTTTTCTCCACGGAACTTCGGTATTTGATTTTTCAGTCTTGGCTTATGGCCAAGAGTTTTCTGGGTTTTTTGGTGAACATCTGGTCACTACTCCACTTTCTAAGTTTAGGGTCTCGGCTTATAGCCAGGATCGGCTTATACACAAGTAAAAAACATTATAAGTCCTCCGTTTGAATAATCGTTAATCATTTCAACTCTTTTGACTTTATCGCCTTTACTATCCCAAAGAAATTTATACATAAGATCATTTATTTCCTTTAGGTATTCATTTGATGTGGGTATAGGGGACATAATGTATACTAATTGCGAGGCAAGCAGGCTCTTAATGACTGTTATTTTCCCAAGAAGGGTTAATCGTCTAAATTGCCAATTTTCAATTATTTTCGAGATCTTTTCTTTTTTCTCTTGATAGTTCAGTGTTACAGATTCTTCATCAATGGTAGAAAACCAGACTCCTAGAGCTTTAACTTTATGAAGCGACCACGTAATATTCTGGTAGGCAGGTAGTATCCTTTTTTGGAAGGACATTGAGCCAATCCAAAGAGCTTCTGTTTTTCCATAATTAACTTTTAAACCTGAGATTTCTGCAGAGGAGTCAAGCAAACTAAAGGACTGCAGCACCGCATTATCAGAACCATCTGGAATTAAAGTGGTGTCATCAGCGTATTGGCTTATTAATTTTTACACTCTGAACCTAGAATATTAATTCCTTTGATATGTTCGTGATTTCTAATCGCATCACCTAAAATCTCCACACACAAGACAAAAAGGTAGGGGATAGGGGGCATCCCTGTCTTACACCTCTACCAAGCTCAAAAAATTCTGATGCCCAACCATTATTTTGGATACAGCTTGTTGTACTGGTGTAGAACAGTTTAATCCAGGTAATTAGGGAAGCACTGAGGTTATAAAAAGAAAAAGTTTTCTCAAGGAAGGTCCATTCTAAAGTGTCAAAGGCTTTTTCGAAATCAATGAAAAGTAACATACCGGGGATATTCTGCTGTTTCTTATAGCTAATTATGCTATTTATTAACCTAACAGTTTCCCCAATGGATCTACTTTTAAGGAAACCTGTTTGATCGTTGTTGATTATGTCCAGCAGAACTCTTTTTAGTCTTTCAGCAATAGACTTTGCTGCAATTTTGTAGTCACAGTTTAGAAGGCTTATGGGCTTCCAATTTTTGAGAAACTGTTGAGGTTTGTTTTTCTTCGGTAACAGGTTATCAAGCCCCTTCGTTGTGAAATGGATAGGCAACCTTTAGAGAAGGACAAATTTAACGAAGCTAGCAAAAAGGGGGATACTGCATTCCAGAAAGCCTTATAAAATTCTGCTGGAATGCCATCCATCCCGGGGGATTTGCCCGTTTCCATTGTTTTAAGAGACTCTAAGCATTCTGCTGATGATAGCGGACCTTCACAGGACATTCTCTGTTCGTAACTGAGCCTTTTGCCATTATCTTTTGGGAAAAAGAGATCCTCGTTATCACTGATGGTATCAGGATTAAGTGTAGAGTTATAAAGAGACTTGTAAAAATTTTTGGCCTCTTCTAGGATTTCTGAGTCCTTGCATATCCTTCTGTTGTCTTCAGTTTTTAGGTTTCTAATAGTTTTACTATAATAATTAAAATGATGTTTTTCCAGACTATGAAAGTATTTTGTATTCCTCTCGCCCTCATTATACCATTTAACTTTAGATCGTAAGATAGCCCCTTGTGTTTTGGAAGCG
The DNA here is from genome assembly GCA_016490735.1 of Pachyseris speciosa. Classification (NCBI taxonomy): domain Eukaryota; kingdom Metazoa; phylum Cnidaria; class Anthozoa; order Scleractinia; family Pachyseridae; genus Pachyseris; species Pachyseris speciosa. The sequence continues at coordinate 702,996 of JAEMWC010000214.1, read as the reverse complement.
GTTATTTCTTCCATTTGTTGTTTCTTTATGCGTAATTCAGTTTGTAGAGCTTCTCTCTCTTCTTCTACATGTACCAGATTTCCTGCATCAAGACTTTTCTCAAGAGTTAAAAATTTCACCTTCTAAAGCATCTTCCGTTTGTCTAGAGAGCCTTTTTCTTTTAGAAACGTATTTAATTGAAGCCACTCTGATTTGCATCTTAATTAAATCTCACAAAAGAATTTCATCAACTTCAGTCTGATTTTTGTATTCCTCTGATTTTTGTATTCGTCTGCTATGGTTTTCTTGATTAAATTAACATATTCAGTTTCAGTTAAAAAGTGAGTGTTTAATTTCCAGAAGCCTGGTCCTCTGGGATTAGTTGCAGTACCAGTGCGAACTGTGATCATGGAATGGTCGGACCAATAGCCGGGCAAAATATCAGCTTCTATAGCATCCGGACAAAGAGAATCGCTGATCAGGAAAAAGTCTAGACAACATTGAATTTCAGGACTTTTCCTTCTCCACGTAAAGCGTGTAGCATCGGGGTTAAGAACTCACCAAATGTCTGTCAGTTCAAATTTTTCTTTTAAGTTTTCTACTTCATCTCTTGCTTTAAGATGAGTTGTGGGAGAGCCACTCCTCTTATCTCTGTGGATATTGCAAACTAAATTGAAGTCACCAACAAAGACTATAAAATCGCATTAGAAGGAAGAAAGTTTATCACCGACGTTCTTAAAAAAGGAGGCACGTATATGATTGTTTAAAAGCGTCAATATTCTATCGTCCGTCTCTACATGTATGTTTGCAATTTATAATAAATCTTCCCTCGGGATCGATGAGATGCTTCAGGATATTGAACTGAAAGTTGTTGTTAAAAGTATTCCAACACCCGCTCTTGCACTGGAGAAGTTAGAAAATATTGTCGAGTATCCCCATTCTGAATGCCAGTAAATACATGTATCAGACTCCTTTGTGCTATGAACTTCCTGGAGAAAATACATGTAAATTGAAACGTTTTTTCTTCAACCAGAGAAAAGTTTCTCTTTTTGTGTTGTTGGACAAACCTCTGACATTTAGGGAGCAAATTAACCCATTGACTACCGGCTGTTTTCACGTTTTCGGAGTGATTTTCCACCTATAAATGATGAATCGCAATTTGTGACTCTTTATTTGAAACTACCAGGGAAAAGTGGTGCTGTCCTAAGGCACTGGAGGCTCAAGGTTTCTGAAAACGTCATTTTGACGTAGCTATTTTTTATCCGTGAAGCAACAACAATGGCCCAAGTTCGGTTTGCTTGCGATTTTTGCTAAGTTTACAGCCATTTTTCATCTTTAGCGGCTGCCTGATGAGCATCATTAAGCGTGACGGTAGCTAAGAGTCCACTTTCTCAAAGAATCGAGCAAGGTGATGTACTTTGTTGTCGAATTTGGCTTGTTACTCGACGAACTGGGAATTTGGCCGGTCGGACACTTAGTACCTTTGGGACTCGACTGCTGATGAATTTCTCGACCTACCGCCGCATATTTTGGAATTTGTGAGCACTGAAGATGACCACAAGCAGGAAATTTTGGCGGTAGGTCAGAGTTTATATGTGAAAGAATTGGGGAAGGAACGGGCGCTGTCAAAAATTCTTGTTAGTTCCCAGCATGCAATGCCCTCGAGATGTTGAAAATGTCGGGAAGGCCTGAATGCACTGGAACAAAAGGCTGTATCTACGCTCGGGAGAAGAATATGAACAAAAAAGTCATTTCTAAGCTAGAAAAAGGACTGAATTTCGTTATGATGGTTGAAGTTTGGTTTTTCGACGATGATTTCCTTAAAAAACGTGAAGGCAAAAAGGGGCATGACGACGGATACAATTACAATAGGTTACAAGCTGCAAATAAAGTTAATACTTAATCACGTTATATCTAAAACTACTAATAATTATTACAAATAAACGCCTTAAGTGCTTTCTTAAAGGAGACAAGAGAGGACGAGTTAACGATCTCAGAATTTAAGGAGTTATAAAATTTAGGTCCTTGGTAAAAAACGGAAAATTGTTTGATATTAGTCCGACAAAAAGGCAAACGATATGAATGAGAGTTTCTTGTATGATACGAATGAATTTGGCTCTGTAAGGTAAATTTACAATCGAATTTTAAAGGAAGAGTACGGTTTTGAAAGGAGTACATGAATAAACCTAGTTGTAATAGCTGTATGTCATCAAATTTTAAAATACCAAGATTTTTAAAGATTGGATCAGTATGTGCATAGAAATTGGTTTTAGCTATAGTTCTCACCACTCGTTTCTGTAGAATTACAAGACGAACAAGGTTAGTTCTGTAAGTAGAAGCCCAAACTAAAAACTAATATATATATAATATATATAATATATATATATATATATATATATATATATATATATATATATATATATATATATATATATATATATATATATTTATTTATAATAGCCAAGAACTGGAAAATACGACTTTGCCAATATTTCGTCTTTATTAAAAGACTTAATCAGGGCAACTGATGTGAAAGCGGTTAAAACCGTTATAAGATATACGCTAGCTGATACATGTGAGACGCTAATACGAGACTTAAAGCTGCTCGCGCGCTGTAAAGCACGCGCGTTACATATAAGTGAAGCAATGAGAGCGATATTAAAATAAATCCCTTCGAGGATTCCTACTACAGAAAAAATCATCACTATTAAGACCCAGTGGATAAATACATCGAAGATGGTATGCCCACTGGGCCTCCCTATCCCTAAGATATTCCTCACTTGAACACTTGTCTATTAACTGTATTCTAACATCACTCAAACCATGATGGTCTGCCTGATTGAAATGCCTGTATATAACATCGTCTTTAAGTTTATTCTCAGAGGATAGTCCTCTGTGCACATTAATCCTAGACTTGTGGTTATTTAATCTAGTCCTAAATTTGTTAATAGTAGATCCCACATGTTGCACAAGACAATAGGTAGACTACATGGTCTGAATTACAATCAAGCTTAAAATTAATCACAAAATCTCTCCCAGTAACTCTACTTTTGAAACAAATGCCCTCATCCAAGAAATCCTGCAACAAATCCTGCATCGTCTATCCCCACATCTACCACAACCCTTAACAGTAACTGGTGTCTTAAGTTCGGAATGTACCAGAATGTCCTTAAGGCATTTGGGCCGCCGGAAAGCCACCATGGGCACCTGTTCTAAGGCCAGCTGGCAACGCCTAGAAGATTGCAAAACAGGATGAAGCCTGTGTAATATTTTAGAAATACAAGGGAGTGCCGGATGAAATGTGACCACAAAAGGAATACGTTTATTACGAGCAGGCTGCTTATCCCTAAGGGTTTGTTCCCTGGGAATCCTACGCGCTCGATCTATTTGCCCCTCCACATGCTCCCTGTTATAACCCCTTTTAACCAAGTAACTGCACAATTCCTCAGCCCGTTTATCAAACAAAGCATCCGTGGAACATATACGTCTTATTCTAAGGGCCTGACCATAAGGGATACCTTTCTTACATGAATTACGATATAAATCTGTGGAAATTACCCCCTCGTTAACAAAACACTAACATCTAAAAAGTTGACTTGCTCAGACGACCAGCGAAAAGTGAATTTAATAGTATTATGAAACGAGTTCATAAGCCCCATAAACTCTTTGAGTGTCTCCTCTCCCTCCATCCAAATAAAAAAGATGTCATCTATAAATCTACGCCAGAAAAGCGGCGTTATTGGTGCTTGTTCAAATAGGTCCGATTCTAGTTTACCCATAAAGATATTGGCATAAGATGGCACCATTTTTGTCCCTATTGCTATATATATATAAATTTGAGTGTTATTGGGGCCACCAAAGAGGGAGCTCCGCGAAACATGTCTAATCCGTCGCCATGTTAGGTCCCAGTTTCCGTTATACATGTATTTAGCTACGTTTTGTTTTACTTTAGTGTGTTATTCTGTGTCAGCTTGCACACTAAGGGTGACCTCAATCATGCTTACAAAAACAAAGGGTTAGGGTTAGGGTTACTGGTTAGGGTTAGGATGAGCGGTAGGGGTAGCATCAGGGTTAAAGTTAGAGTTTGCGACGTTGTTTGAGTCTGAGTCAGCACTTAAGTGGTTTGTTCAAGTTAGAAACAGCCCACAGTTTTCTTGGAAACACGAGCATCAATCACATCTGACCACAACGCAGTCTTTTTAAGTACTGTATGAATTTAAATGATGAGATCTGCGATTCATTTATCGCAATATTAATATAAAAGTTTAATTGCAGGGCTTGGTGGAAAACATTACTATGCTAAGTAGATTTTTGAGTGTTATTTTTTTGCTCAAAAATTGCTGGTTTTTCATATACAGGTTTGTTTTTATGTGGTACAGTATGTTAGAGTTTGTGATGTTGTTGGGTCGGTACAAAACGTGGACCCCCCTTCTGGACCCCCATCTGGACCCCATCTGGACCCCTTCTGGACCCCCTTCTGGACCCCTCGATTTTTCTGTTCAAAAATAATAAAATGATATTTAACAGTCTTCGCTTTGGATTTCAACTTCGGCCGGTTCGTTGATAGTTACAGACAGTATTACAGTAATCGCGAACATTACCACAGCCAGTTGCCATTTTCATCCCGGAAAAGACTTGCTTTGAATTTCGCTGAATTTGCATTGCTGACTTTTGTTGTTGTTACCAAATACTTTAGAATTTTCTCGCAAAGGTTAGATAAATGTTAAATATGCAAATTACTGTTCAGCTTTCAACTGGCTTCCGAGAATGTGAAAATTATTATCGGTGGCAGATTTATGTCACGTGATAGGCAACCAGAGCGATCATATTTCATTCCATCATGTTTGCTGCCACAACATTCAGCGGATTTGATGCCTCTACGATATTTCAGAGCAAGCTTTCGACTATATTTTGCCAGCGTGGAAGAAAACATTGCTCACCTTTTTGCTGCAGTAATAACATTTACTAGCAGTGCTTATTCTAATCCAAACAGAAAAAAAAGATAGTTTTTGAGCTCGGTTCACATTCTTCGAAACCCAGTTTAAAGCCGAACAGCACTTTGCATACTTAATGTTTATCTTAATCTCCTTTGTGAGAAAATTCTAAAGTATTTTGCAACAACAAAAATCAGCGAAATTCAAAACAAGTCTTTCTCGGGATAAAAATGGCAACTGGCTGTGGTAGTGTTTGCAATTACTGTAATACTGTCTGTAACTATCAACGAACCGGCCAAAGTTGAAATCCAAAGCGAAGACTGTTAAATATCATTTTATTATTTTTGAACAGAAAAATCGAGGGGTCCAGAAGGGGTCCAGATGGGGGTCCAGAAGGGGGTCCAGAAGGGGGGTCCACGTTTTGTACCGACCCGATGTTGTTTGAGTCTGAGTCAACGCTTATAAATAAAAGGTTTGTTTGAGTTAGAAACAGCCCACAGTTTTCTTGGTTGACTGTAAAGATCTTTGCATAGGCTTTGGCTGACATAACCACACTGCCGAAGAAGGTTGTTTGAATTAAACAAAAGCGTACAGGTCAGATGTTTCCTGTTGTTTTTTCGCTGATAAACAGCTTTCAGTAAAAGTTGCGCATGGGCTAGGCTGTTGAATTCATTTTCATTGTGAAAATGGAAAAAAAAGTCGTATTGAAATCAAAGTAAATGATGACAGTGAAAGAATTTGGACAAAACGCTTAACTTGTTTCTGAAGTTAATTTTCTTCAAAACTTAAAACATTTGCCTAATCGAAGTGTGAAATGCAATCTCTTTCATGCGTCACAAGACTGGCATGAAAATACTTTTTGCTGTTTATATCGGGTGAAAATGCTCTTTGCTCTTTAACTCCCATGAAAATACTTTTTTGCTGACGTTTACAAGACTCCATAGAAGCAAACTAGCCGAGATGTTCGATCCAAAAGTGATTTATAATTATTATGTTAAAATTCGCCAGCATGTTTACCTGTACATGTGTTTACACGGACAGACGATCACGCATAGAAAAATTTGCGATTTTGAATATTTGCAGCGTTTCAGTTCTACTCTTCAGTCACGAGCATTTCGCACTTAGTTTTCAAACAAATACCCTTGAGCATTGCTCCATGAATGTTAATAAGGCAGACTAACCCTAACCCTAACCCTAACTGTAAACCTAGCCCTCAGGCCTTGCCCTAGCCCTAATGCTACCACTACCTTTAACTCTAACCCTAACAATAACCCTGTTACTAACCCTACAGTAAATCTCTTGAGTGATGTTTTCAAATCTTTGCATACTGACTAAAGGTTAACTGAAGTTGCTGTGTGCTGGTTTTAAGTCAACCAAAAATGTTGTGCACTGTTTTTGAGCCAAGCAAGCTTTTTGAGCGCTATGAATTAAGCAAAACATGTGTAGTAAGTGCTGCATTTAAGCAAATCGGCTGGCATAATGTATGCACTACCTTATTTGTACTAATTTTCGCGAGGCTTTAATTTCGCGATTTTCGCGATTTGTAACAAATCGCGAAATTAAAGACTCGCTAAAATTTGGATACGCGAAAATTAAACACGCGAAATTTAATACACTTCTATAATTGCTTTAATCAATGATTAACTGCGTTTATAGCTACATGGTAATTGCCATCAGTCTATTTATCTTCTACTTCGGCACTTTCTTCATCCGAATCACTCATTTCTTCTTCTTGTACATGTAGCTCTTTTAAAACATCTTTCGTGCAGTTATCAAAATGTCCATTTAGGTCAGGCTCTTCATAATTAGCCAACACAAGCTCTTTGTATTTGTCAATTATCAATCTGTTCTTTGCTGTGGCTTCGATTTCAACCACAACTTTAACTGGAATTTTAAGTCCTCCTTGTACAAACGGTGATCTTCTGTGCGTTGTATTTATGACTTTATGAAATTAAGTGCCCGCGAAAATTAGTACCAATAAGGTACTTCCAAGTCAGATGGGCAACTTGTGTGCTGTTTATGAGTCGAAAAGTACACATGGTGCATTATGTCTAATTGAGTAGAGACGTTTCGTGTTGTCTTAAGCCGCGGCTACACGAGCGATTTTTCACTCGCGCCGGTGATGCAATTTTTTCAATTTTGTCGCGTCACCAGCGCGCGATGAAAATCGCAAGTGTAGCCACCCTTGAACCTAGCAAGAAAAAAATCGCGAGAAATTGAATGAGTTTAATTTTTCGCGATTCTTTTTCTGCGATTTTTTGAGCTGTCGCATCACCTGTGCGAGGGTGGCTACACGGGTGATTTTCACCGCGCGCTGGTGACGCGACAATTTAAAGAAAAATCGCATCACCATCGCAAGCAAGAAATCGCTCGTGTAGCCGCGGCTTTAAGTTGGTTGCAAGAATTCAGTGCTCAGTTTTCAAATCAGGAAGGACTCAGTGGAAAACTGCTGAGTGACTTGCGTTTTTGGCCCATGTTTTCTCAAAAACTAAGCGCCAAACAGCGAAAAAAAATACAGTGCATTGTTTCTTAACTGAAATGAAGTCCACATGTCAAATTTCAGTTACTTTTGAGCAAACTGAAAAATGGCCAAAAATTGCCATTTCATGTCCAGTTTCAGTTTTCCTCTTCAGTCACAAGCATTTGGTGCTTTCTTTCAAATAAAGAATACCCTTGGGCATGTTAATAAGGCCGACTTATGAAGGGCTTGGTGGAAAACTATGCTAAGTGGATTTTTGGGTGAATGCGTTTTTTGGCCCATGTTTTCTCGAAGACTAAGCAGTGGATAAAAATACAGGGCAATGTTTACCACATAAAAACAAACCTGTATACAAAAAACCAGCAATTTTTGAACAAAAAAAAAAACACCCAAAAATCCGTTTAGCACAGTTTTCCACCAAGCCCTTCAATTAAACTTTTATATTAACCCATTGACTACCGCAGGTTTTTACAGTTTCGGAGTGATTTTCCACTTATAAACGATGAATAGCAATTCGTGACTCTTTATTTGAACTACCAGGGAAAAGTGGTGCTGTCCTAAGGCACTGGAGGCTCAAGGTTTCTGAAAACGTCATTTTGACGTAGCTATTTTTTATCCGTGAAGCGACAACAATGGCCCAAGTTCGGTTTGCTTGCGATTTCTGCTAAATTTACAGCCATTTTTCATCTTTAGCGGCTGCCTGATGAGCATCATTAAGCGTGACGGTAGCTAAGAGTCCACTTTCTCAAAGAATCGAGCAAGGTGATGTACTTTGTTGTTGAATTTGGCTTGTTACTCGACGAACTGGGAATTTGGCCGGTCGAACACTTAGTACCTTTGGGACTCGACTATTGATGAATTTCTCGACCTACCGCCACATATTTTGGAATTTCTGTGTACTGAAGATGACCACGAAATTTTGGCGGTAGGTCGGAGTGGCTATGTGAAAGAATTGGGGGAAGGAACGGGCGCTGTCAAAAATTCTCGTTAGTTCCCAGCATGCAATGCGCTCAAGATGTTCAAAATGTCGGGAAGGCCCGAATGCACTGGAACAAAAGGCTGTATCTACGCTCGGGAGAAGAATATCAACAAAAAAAGTCATTTCTAAGCTAGAAAAAGGACTGAATTTTGTTATGATGGTTGAATTTTGGTTTTTGGACGATGATTTCCCTAAAAAACATGAAGGCAAAAAGGGGCATTTTTGTTGTTTCTCTTTGACGTTAAAAACGGTCAGTTTCGTTCTTGTCCAAACTCAAAAGGCCATATTTGGTAAAAATCGCTACGTTTCTTGCATTTATTGGATATCCAAATTTAAAGGGCATTCCTTTTCGTGCTCACAACTAACAGTTAAGGCAATATTCGTGCGATTGAGAAAGTTGCAATGTTTTGAAGCATGGGAGTTTTTTACGGCCGGTTTTGGCCGGCACGGGTGCCAATGGGTTAATATTGCAATAAATCGCAGACCTTGTCATTCAAATTCATACAGTACTTAAAAAGACTGCTTTGTGGTCAGGTGTGATCGATTGTTCACATTTCCACCTTTCTAAAATGAGGCAGAAATGTGCCACTTATTACAGTGCAACAACCTCAACCGGGGCCACCCACGGTTTTTTAACCAATGAAAAGGTGATTCGTTAACAACTTAGAATTCCACTTGTGGTTTTCAAATCCAATCAAATGCAATCCTAAATTTAACTTGTATTTTTCCACTGTGGGAACAGATGCGGCAGATTCAAAATTTCATCAATAAATATTTTGAAGTGGTCACATTTAATTTTCCACCTGTGTGCACCGGTTGTTAGTCAATAAATGGATTTTGATTACCACAGCGGCCTTTGTCGAACAAAATTAATTTGAATCGATAATGAAAGATGCCTGAGCGGTTGAAATCCCATTGAAAACAAAAATCAGCCCAATAAGTTTTTCATGCCTTTGTGGTTTTGTGTAAGCCAGTCATTACAAAGTGACTGTTGGTATGTTTTCCATCGCTTCCTTTTTTGAGAAGCATTTAGTGTTTAGATAAATGCGAAATGTCTGTGCAACTCAGAATAAATCAGGCTGGTGGACTTTTCAATAATGGTAGACATTTACCAAACTTCAAAATACTATTGTTTTTTTTTTGTTTTGTTTTGTTTTTTTCGGTGACATTTTGGATCTGTTTCATCTGTTCCCACCGCCAAGTTAAATTTAGGATTGAATTTCATTGGCTTTGAAAACCACAAAGTCGAAATTCTTTGTTAACAAATCTGTCTCTGATTGGTTAAAAAATCCTCGGGTGGCCCCAGTTGAAGTCGTTGCCCTGTAACAAGAAATCTAGGCATGATCTTAATTTCAACGCCTCTGTTTTTGGGTGAATTTATGATATACATGTACTGGTCAACTACAGATTGGCCAATCCACCTAGCTTATTTAATGAGTTTAATGTTGTGTTCCAATCACCTGCTATTATAGGATTTGAAGTATCAGTCGAAGTTATTATTTTCTTGCTAAAAGAATTTATGAAGTCAGCTTGCTTAGGATGGTCAGTAGGAGCATAAATGTTAACAACTTTAATTTAAGGTGAATTCTAACCCAACGTTTTTAAATGCAACATAATAAATCTCCCATTCACATCGAGTTCCACTACATCTGTGTGAAGTGGAGAGTTTGGTTTTATTAGAAAGCAATTACGTCTTTGGAGTGATCTGAACTGTGTGAATAGAAAATTTGGCCACCCCACTTGGTTCCGTCAACCAGATCTTCTCATCTGTAGAGTTTGAAACTGTTTCTTGAAGAAAATAAATGTTACCTTTTGGTTTTTTAAATAAGGGACCGGTCATTTATTAGAGGGGGATGGGGGTGAGCTGGTGCAAATGGGAAGGGGGTCATACATTTTTGTGTACCTGGAAATGTTCATTTCTACAAAAGAAAACAGCACTGAAGGGATCAACAACAATTCAAATTTATTATCAAAATGATTGCATAACAAACGATCATAACAAACTGTAAACATACATGTAAAAACTGTATTGCATACCAGTCCATTTCTCTGTAGCTGTGTCCTCTGATTCACTGGCTGAGGAGTTGCTGCTGCTGTTCACAGACAGAGGGCAAATACTCTTTGATAACTTCACAAGCTTGATCAGTTATAAGCGTTCTTTCCATCATTTGCTACAGCCAGTAAATTTTCTTCCCCTTTAAAGATACATGTAATAGCGCATCCACAGTGACTTCCTGAACTGGACTTTAACAGACAGTAGTTTGGAGATTGTACCAAAATTCTTTTTTCTCATCTGACCTTTCTGATGTGTGCCTTTCTCTTATTGTCTTTTTTTTTTTTAAACATTTTTTTAACTTCAGAATAAGTCCACGAAACATATCCAAGTACATTTTCTCTCTGCTGAATGTTTTTGATAACTTTATCTGAGCATTGTCAACACTGTGATCCTTTCCTCCATTTTTAAGCTTGGCTAACAAATATTTCTGTGGAATTGCAACCTGTTGGAGGAAAGATTCATTCAAACGTTGGAGCATTAGTTAAGAGCTCAAAAATGTTTTGTAGTCTTGGATGCAAAGCCTCAATCTTGCCCAAATTTCAGTTGTCGCTCAGTTTCTAAGAAGAACAGTTCTACTTTTTCTTTTTCCTTGTCTATTTTGCTGCTTTTCACATGAGATGAATATTTATGTACACTGGCCTTGTGGTCATAAAAAAAACTGTTTTGCACTATCTATAACTTTCATCGTATCTTAGTATTTTTGCCATACTCTTTGCTAACTTTATGTATTATTTTTTTAACTCTAGTCTTCTCCTATCTATTTTAAAGTATTTTCTCTCTCCATAATCTTATTTTTGCTCACGGTTTGTTACATGTTTGTATCTGCTTGTGTACCGACCTAAATTAGTATGATCAGTTTTGTTAAACTGGCTGCCTGCCCTTTTTAACTTTATGGTTATTTCAGGTAGCCAGTCCCCTCTTTTTCTTTTTTATTTAAACGATTGTATGTCTGTAATGTCACTAAAATGGGGGAAATAAAGCATGTTGTTGTTGTTGTTGTTGTTGTTGTTGGTCACTCATGCATGTTTTATAATTCATGTCATATACACCTGTAGTAAAATATGTTATGACATAAAAATGTCTTCAGCTTCACATGTTACCACATGCTGTAAATAACGTAATCTTATCACCGACTAACGTTTTCAAATTGAGATTCATAACAGTTCGTTTGACAAAATTATTATTGCAAGATACTTTGGCTACAAATAATGGCATCAAATCTGCCTAAACTTCAACATAATTGGATTATAAGTGTCACAAAAACACAGTCAACACTCTTAAAGTCTTTGTTACTCTTGGCTTCCCTTTCTTGTCACTGACTTTACAAAACTTCTTAGGTAGGGAAAGCAAGGCCAGGATCACTCTGTCTCCATTGGTCTAATCTTTAATCTGGGATGTGCAAGACTTCCATCCACCACTGGCCAGTTCTGTGGCCAGTTTTTTGTTTGACAGCAGGCAAAGTTTGTCCTTCTTTCCATTTCTGGACTGAGCTGAGATACTGTGCACTTTGTGTGCTGATTCTTTGATATTATTAGTTTCTGGGAGAAGGTACTTGTTGATGGATGACTGATCTTGCAAGACAGCTGAATTATTTCGGCACATCTTTCGAGTCCAGTTGTTTCAAGGTCAATAGCAAGAAAAGCTACAGTGTACAGCCGATTGGTTTAACTGAAGTGCCTCGATCCATGTAAGATGAAGTGTCCTCTTCGCTCAAATCCGTCCCAATCTTACCCACATAATATTTATTGTTAAACTGTTCCTCGTTGATTGTTTTCTTTAACAGAGTGAGTGTCTCATTGGTGACCTCAACCGGCTGTGCACCTGTTAACCCCACCCCAGACTGATATATTACTCCTTCGTGTCTCTCTTGTGTGGATGTTTTTTGATGCTTAGTTTTCCTCAGCTGACTTCTTCTCTTCTTAAGGTTACTGTAAACCTTCAGGGGTGTCTTTCAGAAAATCGCTCTTTTGCACGTTGTTTTCAAAGAAACCCCAGGAAACTATATATCACTGGAAAGCTAATAAACCATAGAATCTGAAAATGGCTTTAACATTAACACATTTTGTTTTGTTAGGTGAGCGCAAGCGTTCAAACACAAAACTGACTGTGTTTGCTCAAAGGAATTAATAGTCCTTGCGTTACCGCGGACATCCAAACAAACTGGTTTATATCGTTCAGGAGATAATAGGCTAACAAAGTGTGTGAGGCTTTTTCGATATATTCATTGGTTCCTGAGAAAATCCATTGTAAAGTTTACCAATAGGATTTTTCACCATGCGTGTCACACACTTGGACGCCACGGACAAAATAAATTGTTTTTAATTTTGAAAAGCCTCACACACTTTGGTGAGTCGATGTGTGACGAATATGTTGGCCAAATTTCATCCAAATCTTATAAATCTAGATTGAGATTAATTCATTTGAATGAAGGGAATACACGCAAAAATAAACCCCGAGTTTTTTGGCTCCAAAGATTTTCACAGTTCTCACGCCTCATTGAAGTTCCTGTCAACGCTATCATACCGCCGACCAATAGAGAACAACCAAGGAACCCCCTGAAGAGGAAACCTGACAAACAGTCTCATTCATTCGCGGTAAAGTTGATTCGACAGTGACAGACGAGGAGTCTATTTTTATATTTATCATCTTAAATGGGAAGAAATAAGTTGGTTGCGGCACGTTCGTCAAAGCAAGAAGACAGCCTAAAACTGCGAGTGGTGCAAAAAACCAAAAAGCTGCCACAAGTAGCGAAAAAATTCACCCGAAACAAATGCTGGTTGTAGCAATAATGCACACGGGTAAGAATCCGTGTCAGGTGAAGACGTCTCGTTGAAATCTTGTGCTTTATTTTGGGAAGAGCAAATTTTAACAGTGCTTGCACCTATTTCTTGCAATATTGATGGCTGCGGTTCTGCGACTAAATCTTCTGAAGCAGGCTGGTCGAACCAAGAACCCTTGTGAGAAACGGAGGGCACAAGCTTTTTTTTCCTCATTGAACGTCTGTTTATTCTTCTGCGCTTTCTTTGGCCCAGGCCCATAATAATAATAATAATTATAATAATAATATAATAATAATTTATTACTTATTAGGCGCAAATTAACATCTGAATGTGATCAAATGCGCCGTACAACTATAACTACCAATAATAATTACAATAAAATATACTTAAGAATACCTAAAATTTATAATCTAAGAAGTAGTCACTCTAATGGTGACTTTTCTCTTTTTGCTCGTTTCATGAAGATGACTAATCCTTTTTATCGTAAACAATCTAATGTAAACAATCTGATGTAAACAATCTATGCAAATTCACAATAATTCAAGATCCAGGATGAAGCTAGCCCGCGAAAAATGTCAACAGACGGCTTGGAATAACAGGATTATCACACCTCTCACTATTTAGTGACTTTGCTCAAAAATAGTTTTTTTGCTGTTTCTCGTATTCTCTTCCACATTATGCAAATTTTCTTTTACCAATTGCTAGATTAATTATTTGTTTAACCAAAGAGTGAATAAAAAACTCAAATTTTGAAAAATGTGACCCTCGAATACCTTAAAGCTCTTGGTCGATTTTCGGCACTATCATTTTTCCACTTGTTATTTCTTCACATGTTACCCTTGCACTGTAGAGCTAATAAGGTTTAACTCCTGGAATACATCAGTTATATAGCTGGGTCTGTCATTAAACTGGGTAACTCCAGCAGCTGTTCTAAAGTCTGCACTCTCGGAACCTCCATAATGTTGAATTTTGGGGTTTTTGGACCCTATAACACCATTCAGGTCTTCTCCTTGTAGATCGTGTCCACCAGGTAGTTTTCCTGATTTTCACTAAATTTCCACCACTTAGCCTCTTAAGATCCACTGTGATCTCGGAAGGCATGAGGTATTACCAGTTGGAGGCTGGTCTTCATTCCTGTGGAATCATTTGCGTGCTGCTTTATATAGCATTATACAAAGCACTTCTGAATGTAGAGGTGCCTTGTTGAATAACTCAACCGCTACACTAACCTCCATAGACTTGGAAGATCCTTACTGATTTTGTCAACAATCGTGTGTTTCTCGTCCCATTTATAATCGATTACCTTTCTGGTGTTCAAACCATTGACTGAACCAATCCTTGATGAAGAGTCAAATGCCTTTCCTCCCTTATGCCACAACATGTCATATGAAATGGTCATGTCAATTATCCCATCATCGTCGACCTGCTGGTTACCCTTCTTGGTGATTCCCTTTTCTTCTCTGCATCAAGGGCCCCAAGTGCTGCCTGGTGTTTGCATCATATGCCGGTGGACCTCGCTGGCCAATGCATTGAGTGCTGTTAAGTTGAATTCCATTGATTTGCAAACATTTTTGACAAGGTATCTTAGTTAATGATATGACACGATCCTATAAATTCCATTTCAGTATTGACATTAATATTGTCAGGCACAAGGGTCCCTGTTTGCAAGAATGACATTTTTGTAGTTCTTTCATCAGTAACCCCAGGTTGACAGTCCAAGGCTGGAAAAGACTATATACAGCTGTATGTTTGCTTCTTAAAATAAAGCCAGAGTTGATCTGGTTATTTGTGGCTCACTGGTCACTGGTAATTCAGATGGTTGACAAAGTCGTATGTTCCAGTTCTTGGCTATTATTTTAATTTGTCTGGAAACACAACCACGACAGCGGATGTTTTTTACGTGCCCCCGTATACTAGTCGGGTGTGATGACCACTACACCATCAGGACAACCATGCTGGCAACACGGCAATTGAAGATGTGATTTACGTGATTGAAGATGTGGCATCCCTGGAAATTTTACTTTCAAGGTGACAGGGTGAGGGGAAGCCTATAACTCCATTTGAAACCCAACTAAGGATCAATTACTGATGCATGACCAAAGTCAACTCAGCAGATGACAAAGGAGGATCCAATTACGGATACCGGCTTATTTAAATTAATTTATACTGTATATGAAGGAAACCCTAACCCTATACACCCCAAATAATCATATTTTAATTGAATAAATGTTTGAAAGAAAATAATCAGTAATCAGTAGTTCTGTTTCACTGTTCTGTTTCATGCTTGTTAACCCATTGGCACCCGTGCCGGCCAAAACCGGCCGTAAAAAACTCCCATGCTTCAACACATTGCAACTTTCTCAATCGCATGAATATTGCCTTAACTGTTAGTTGTGAGCACGAAATGGAATGCCCTTTAAATTTGGATATCCAATAAATGCAAGAAACGTAGCGATTTTTACCAAAAATGGCCTTTTGAGTTTGGACAAGAACGAAACTGACCGTTTTTAACGTCAAAGAGAAACGACAAAAATGCCCCTTTTTGCCTTCATGTTTTTTTAAGAAAATCATCGCCGAAAAACCAAACTTCAACCATCATAACAAAATTCAGTCCTTTTTCTAGCTTAGAAATGACTTTTTTTGTTGATATTCTTCTCCCGAGCGTAGATACAGCCTTTTGTTCCAGTGCATTCGGGCCTTTCCGCCATTTTCAACATCTAGACCACATTGCATGCTGGGAAATGACGAGAATTTTTGACAGCACCCGTTCCTTCTCCCAATTCTTTCACATATAAACTAAGTCTACAGCCACTCCGACCTACTGCCAAAAGTTCCTGCTTGTGGTCATCTTCAGTACTCAGAAATTCCAAAATATGTGGCGGTAGGTCGAGAAATTCATCAATAGTCGAGTCCCAAAGGTACTAAGTGTTCGACCGGCCAAATTCCCAGTTCGTCGAGTAACAAGCCAAATTCAACAACAAAGTACATCACCTTGCTCGATTCTTTGAGAAAGTGGACTCTTAGCTACCGTCACGCTTAATGATGCTCATCAGGCAGCCGCTAAAGATGAAAAATGGCTGTAAATTTAGCAGAAATCGCAAGCAAACCAAACTTGGGCCATTGTTGTTGCTTTACGGATAAAAAATAGCTACGTCAAAATGACGTTTTCAGAAACCTTGAGCCTCCAGTGGCTTAGGACAGCACCACTTTTCCCTGGTAGTTCAAATTAAGAGTCACGAATTGCTATTCATCCTATATAGGTGGAAAATCACTCCGAAAATGTAAAAACAGCCGGTAGTTAAGCTTTGTTAAGCTTTTTTTTTTTTTTTTTGCTTCCCTCATGGAACATGCCTTCTGTTTCACATCCAATTTTCTGTTCTGTTTCACTGTTCTGTTTCATGCTTGTTAAGCCCATCATTTGGCTAAAAGTGGGACTGGTGGTTTTTTGTTTTGATTTTCGACCTGCACCCCATGCTCCTCGCTGTTTAAAACACATGAAGTTTTAACCACAGAAATCTTTATCTCTGGAATATGACTAACAAGTTGCTCTATGAGCATTTACTCGGGATACATTTGTGATGCAGAAGTCAGACGCACACTTTCTGATTCTTGAAAACTATCAGCTAATGATTTGCTTTTGGGTTCGCACAAGGCCTTTTTGTTCACGTATGAGCAAAGCGCATAATACTGTTTTCAGAGTTGCCATCCATATTCGTTGTTTACCTCTAAATTAAGTGGAACATCTGGAGTTTACTTTGGCTCTCTCAAAACAAATTTTGTCTCTGCTAAGCTTGAACATATTGGTTATTCAGAACTCGAAAACACAAGGCAAATTGATATTTCCGTGTATGTGATGTGTTTCTCAGAAGCAATCCAGATGTCACACATTGTAAAAAACACTCGAAATTCAAACTGCTCTATTTTCAAAAGAAAGCATGCTACATGTACTTGGCTGAAAACTGGCCGGCAGATTTATCTTGAAAATTTCATTTCCCTGATGAAGGTAAAACAAAAAAAACGAAGAACTCGCAAACCTGTCTCTAAATATAGAACTGTCCAGCGATCGAGTTATGATATCTTCCCATCAAATTACACATAATCAACTTAATCCATTTACTACCAGCTGTTTTTACATTTTCAGAGTGATTTTCCACCTATAAACGATCCATAGCATTTCGTGACTCTTTGCTGAAACTACCATGGAAAAGTGGTGCTGGCCTAAGGCACTGGAGGCTCAAGGTTTCTGAAAACAGCATTCTGACGTAGCTATTTTTCATGCGTGGAGCTACAACAGCTGTCCAAGTTTGGTGTGCTTGCGATTTTTGCTAAGTTTACAGCCATTTTTCATCTTTAGTGGCTGCCTGATGAGCATCATTAAGCGTGATGGTAGCTAAGAGTCCACTTTCTCAAAGAGTCGAGCAAGGTGATGTACTTTGTTGTCGAATTTGGCTTGTTACTCGACGAACTGGGAATTTGGCCGGTCGGACACTTAGTACCTTTGGGACTCGACTATTGATGAATTTCTTGACCTACCGCCGCATATTTTGGAATTTGTGAGCACTGAAGATGACCATGAGCACGAATTTTTGGCAGTAGGTCGGAGTGGCGGTAGGTCGGAGTTTATATGTGAAAGAATTGGGAGAAGGAACGTGTGCTGTCAAAAATTCTCATTATTTCATAGCATGCAATGTGGTCTAGATGTTGAAAATGGTGGAAAGGCCTGAATGCACTGGAACAAAAGGCTGTATCTACACTCGGGAGAAGAAGATGACAGAACAAAAAAAGTCATTCCTAAGCTAGAACAAGGACTGATTTTTGTTATGATGGTTGAAGTTTGGTTTTTTGACGATGATTTCTTTAAAAAAAAACATAAAGGCAAAAAGGGGCATTTTTTCGTCATTTGTCTTTGACATTAAAAATGGTCAGTTTCGTTATTGTCCAAACTCAAAAGGCAAATATTTGGTAAAAATCGCTACGTTTCTTGCGTTTATTGGATATCCAAATTTAAAGGACATTCCATTTCGTGCTCACAACTGACAGTTAAGGCAATATTCGTGCGATTGAGAAAGTTGCAATGTTTTGAAGCATGGGAGTCTTGTGTGGCCGGTTTTGGCCGGCACGGGTGCCAATGAGTTAATGCAAATTTGCGATGTTTTGCACTATGGACTACGATGAAACACCGCCACATGCCTTCTATTGTGCATTGGCCAATCAAAAACACCACCACGTAATTGTATTGTGCACTTTTCTGCATGGGAAAAAAAAGAAGACTGAAATCTAATTAGACTTGCCACAAGTCGACCTCATGAACTTCAGGGTAAAACATGTGTTAGGCCGTGAAGCAGAATAGAATATGTTAGGCCGCGAAGCAGCCGCTTTTAAGGTCGCAAAGCGACTGCGCGAGCGACGAAGTCGCAAGAGGTGTCCGGCGGGTATTGAATAAACAAGACGAAGGACTTTTCAGAAAGTCTAAAATCTAATAAACATGAAATATTATTCAGTATTGTGACAACTGTAAAATTCCATAATGAACCTACTGTTTAAGTAACTGAGGTGAAAATCACTTTGTTTGCCCATTTTCACGAATATCAGACAAATCGTAAAAAAATTAAGAGTTTATATGGTTTTGGGGATGCAGCCTCAAAATTAGAGACATTTGTATGGATTTTGAACTATGTTTTAACCCATTGACACCCAAGACTTTTTACAGTTTTGAGTGATTTTCTGGTGCAATAATTACGTTAGTGATTCTTGCTAATTACGAACCGATCAGGTGACATCGTTCAGCTTATCAGCTTACCAGCTTCGCCTGTCGGTCAGTCATAAGCTCGTTGTCATAGGGCAAGCACGCTCATTCGCCCGCATCATGGCTCAAGCAAATCCAACCGGCGCTAGAAAGCACACCACTCGAAAAACCAAATCGACTAGAGACGAAGACGCATTTCTTTATGATTTTAGTCTTCCATCCGTCATTCTGTCTTCGGCGAAAGATCCAAAGTTGCCTCCAGCTCCAGTAGAAAGCCACAAGTCGGGCACACCTTTGGGTGTTGTTCAAGGTCTTACTCCTCAGCAACCGCTCTCCCGAGACCCAGCTTCACCAGATTACTTGACTCAAAAGATCTCCTTGGTTCAGGCAGAGCGCAAAAAGTTAGCTCTGGAATTAGAGCTTCTCCGCTTAAAAAGAGAACAGCCTCCATCAGCAACTCCACCAAGTGATCAGGGATCAACCGTTCCTAATTCTACCACCCGGAAAAAACGCCCTGTAGATTGGCCTCAAGATTTTACACCAGGTACGTCCACCAACCTTGATTACGACAAGCTAGAATTAGCAGAATTTGTCGCCGGGTATCTTGCCATGATAAAAACGTACGATCCTGCGACCACCAAGCTTATGCTCTGTCACCTAGAACTTCTTATGATAAAAGGAATAAGCTATACTTGGAGTAGTGTGTGCTCGTTTCACGCTCACATAGCTAAACAAGTGGAATTATATCGCCTGGAATGGTCTAACATGTCACAAATTCGTGATCGTGCAAACACCTTTTTTAAGCACTCGGATTTACGCCAAGTACCACCTCCTCGCGTGTCGTCCACGCCAGCCCTTACATCGCGAGGGAAACAGGACGCGGGTCAGGATACTCGAGGCTGTAAACCTTGGAATTATTCTGGCAGTTGTGCCTGTGAAAAGGATAAGGAGTCTTATTCCAGCCAGCACAAGTGCCGCATTTGCCAACAGGATCACCCAATGCTTCACTGCCCCAAACGAAGAAATCCCATTCCTTCAACATTTTGACACAGCGTTCCACCGCCACACCCTTTTTCCCTCGATACGACCTCAGGCTTATCAATGGACAAAGATTTACAGGACATGTGCCCACGCACGGAAACTTCTTCTCACTGTCTTGTTCATCCCACAGCTCCGAGCACTGCTACATCTGCTATTATTCATCACATCTTAGCCTCCCGTTCCAATCAGCCCAACGCTTTCGGGGACAAAATTCCAGTCCCCACCGCATTGAAAGTTCACATGTGGGCCCATCTTTTACGCCATTATGATGATAAGATCGTCGCGGAATTTTTAACGTACGGTTGGCTGATCAATTACAGCTCTCATCAATTGCCCTTATCTACATCTCACAACCATCAATCGGCTCTGACTTTTGCCGATCACGTTTGTCATTGCATCAAAACGGAATTGTCCTTTGGGGCCATTGCTGGACCTTTTTCGGTCAACCCACTCAACAAGCCTCTCTCCAAGGTCTAAATCACCTTTTGAAAGCTATAACTAAATGTGATTTTTGTATTTTTGTGTTGTCTGGAACCCAGAAGCTAAAACACTGTGTTGGGGTTTTTCTTTATTATTTTGATTGCATGCAAAAGTTACAAAGCATTTTCACATTTGCTAGAGAAAAATACATAGCAACCACACAGAAATTGGTCTCAGCGAAAAACTTCTTTGAATTAGCTAATTCCCCAATGTGTTTTTGTTGAAGATAAGTTAATCTAGGGACTGTCCATTTTTGATCGAAACCAAACAAATCACCCTAACCAATGCTTGATTTGTAACTCTTAAAAGTATCCCCTTCAAGACAAATATAAACTTTGCAAAAACAGTGCTTGAAATAAAATCTTCACTACACAAACAAACACTGCCCCCAAACACCTCTACCAATGATCAGCCAATCAATTAACGCTAATTTTTCTTCCGGTCACCTACTGTGGAAGTTTTCCACAGAATTTCAAGTCCAAACAGTTATCTAGTGTATAATTTTGTCTAGTTTACTAGTCCCATCATCATAGCTGAAAAACTGAAATCGCACAACCTTCATAAAGCAAAGCAACTTTTTTCCATTTAATATTTCCCGTGCAAACTGCCCTGGTTGGCTGCAGTTGCATTAACATCTCAGCTAGAATTCATTTGGTTAGAATTTTTTTTTTTTGGCTTGAAAGATCGCAGTATAAAGTTCATGTTTATGCAAAGAAATAAAAATCGTACGTAACTGATTTCAAGTGAAATGAAGTTCATTACCAGACTCTGTGGCACCACCATGTGACAAAGTATGATTATCATCAAAATTTCCTAAAGTCAATCAAAGTTGGGGTTGTTCAACTATTATGAATATCAGTGGCTTAAAGTGCTGCTTTAACAAAATTCACATCTTTCCTATCTAAACCATTCTAAAATATAAACAAGTAACTTGTACAAGAAGAAGAATGCTGTAAATTACTACTTTCAATTATATATATTATTATCCATTGCTATTTTCAATTATATATCCATAATAATTGTATGCTATTTTCAATTATATATCCATATATCACCATTATCTGTAGCAAACGTTTATTCAGAGAAGTCCTCTTGTGTAAAATATCTTGGTGTGTATATTGATTGTCACCTTACCTGGCATGACCACATTGACTATAATTATATGTGGCAAAAATGTTAAATATAATGGTTAAATTGAAGCGTTATGTATCAAAAGCAACACTTACTAGTCTGTGTTACTCTCTTATATATCCTTACCTTACTTATGCTTGTACACTATGGCGAAATAATTATAATGCTCCATTGTCTCAAATCGTAAAATTACAAAACTTATCCTTACATGTAACTTTTGAAATTTCCTGACATTGTTAAACTGGATACATGTATGCTCTTTTATGATTATTTCCACCAAGGAAAGTTTCCTAATATGCCTGTTTCACTAGTATCTGAGCTACACAATTATAATACCCGCAGTGCATCATCCAATCAAATCTTCATACCCTCATTTCAAACTAATCTTAGGAGATTTTGCCCCAGCATTATTGGATGTTTGGAATAATATCCCACAATTCATCAAGGAGAAACCATCTAAAAAAATATTTAGAAAAGCACTTTTGCGCTGGTACCTTGCTCAATACTAATGAAGCATCATCTTTTCCATAATTTACCGAACTATTTTTCCTTCACTTTTAAATAAGAATCTCAAGACTTTTATTATATGTAACTTTAAGGGGCACAACATTAGTTTATCTAGATGTATCCCTCTCCTCTCCTTCCAATATATCATGAAAATTAATTTAAGTGCTTAATTTGTAATATTTTTTGTTTTCTTTTCAATCTATATTTATTTAATTATGTATGATTTAGGGATTGGAGGAATAAATAAATACAAAATGATAAAATACAATGTTAAAAACTGAACTACGGATATCAGATTTCCAACATTTTCATTGGCTAGCCAGACACAGGCTCTCAGCTCATATACCTGCACTACCTTATATGGTCAATGAACGCTTCAGCAAACAGAGAAAGCTCAATAAAATTCTCCCTTGAAACGGCAGCCATTAAAACATTAGTCATCTCAGTGTGAATGATATATGAAATGAATCATATATGAACTGCGGAAATGAAATCAAATGAAGAATGATCCTCGCAGTTGTAAACGCAATTTATGCAATTGCGAAAAGAAGCCTGAAAAAAATTCAGGACTTCAACGGGGTTTGAACCCGTGACCTCGCGATTACCGGTGCGATGCTCTAACCAACTGAGCTATGAAGCCACTGACGTTGGGAGCAGGTCAATTGTGGGTTCATATGTTCCCGTGAAAGAAATGAGTCAGTGTGAATGATATATGAAATGAATCATATATGAACTGCGGAAATGAAATCAAATGAAGAATGATCCTCGCAGTTGTGAATGCAGGCTTCTTTTCGCAATTGCATAAATTGCGTTCACAACTGCGAGGATCATTCTTCATTTGATTTCATTTCCGCAGTTCATAGACTCGTTTCTTTCACGGGAACATATGAACCCACAATTGACCTGCTCCCAACGTCAGTGGCTTCATAGCTCAGTTGGTTAGATCATCGCACCGGTAATCGCGAGGTCACGGGTTCAAACCCAGTTGAAGTCCTGAATTTTTTTCAGGCTTCTTTTCGCAATTGCATAAATTGCGTTCACAACTGCGAGGATCATTCTTCATTTGATTAGTCATCTCGCAGCCGAATTAATGGGTAGAAATTTCGAAACAGGAACCGAAATACAAATAGTATTCAACTTTTCATTGCTGAGTGTTTTAGAACAACAAGAAACAGTGCTGGGATTGTGTTAAAAAATTCCTTGCAGCGCTAAGAAAATTTTCTGGGCTGTTCATGTTAAGCTAATAGCAAAACGCACTCTTATTTACAGAGATACCAAAAGAGTTTTTGAACTTAAATAAACGAAATTGAAAATATGTATTCAACAATAAGGGTCATGGGCTCATGGGCCAGTCTATTCAAAACAAACTGAACAAACAAGAACTTCAGCTAAAATCTGCAGCAATAATCCACTATTGAAAATCTCTCCAGCGATCAGTGACACTTTTTAAAAAATTAACACACATTAAAAATGTTCTGACCTGCACTCGCTGCAACGTATCAATCACCAGCTTCAAACTTTCCACTTACAGATATGATGTTTGTAAAAAATTAGAAGAATCTCCGTTCTTGTTGCTTTTGTTATTCTGTTTGGCAGCGGTTCCAGTTTTTGTTCCACGCATCAAGATAAATTTCTATAAGCCATTTCTTGAAGCAAAACCTGACATTTGTCTTGCTTATCCCTCATATATTTTGTTTCTAATGAGGTCTGGTGAGACAATGTTCCAGTCCAATCAAAATAAATTGAAATTGTGTCTTCATTTTGATGAAATTAGCCCATGGTGCAGTTGTTTTGATGTATTACAAATTCACTTCCTTCGGCTCGTACATCTACGTGAAAGCCGTTCCACCCCCTTTGAGCAATGATTGAATATTTTTTACCAAACTACTGACCATTTACAACCATTCAGAGCAAATAAACTCTGCACTTTTTCCAAATAGGACCCTAAACTGAAGCCAGTTCAACGTTGTTCTTGGACAGTTTCATTCATCTTTTTTCGGAAACGTTGCAACACACCGAAAGGTTTTCGCGCCCTTTTTGTTTAGTCATGTGATGGACAACTGTTTCCTTTTTTCAGTTTTCTCTTTCTCCGAGTTCCTTTCTTCCACTTTTTTTGTTCAGATTCTCAATTATGCGTCATAGAGTTTTTAATAAAATTAACAATAATTATTATTCTACTCAGGCTTGCTGGATATGAAATGATTATAATGAACTCGGCGCTACGCACCTCGTTGGTTATTTATCACTTCACATCCAGCGCACCCTCGTAGAATAATTGTTAAATATCAGGTTTTGTTCCAGAGATATTCAAGTTTTTAAAATATGCAAACTAGCCAAATGATGACATTATATACTCACCCGAATTTTGATCAAATTTGATGAAAAAAGATATCGCAGCCAATTTGTACCAGAAATGCTTGATTTGCAGTAGATTTGGAAGGAAAAAAATAAGGTGCTCTAATGGAACATAAGTGTTGTTGTGACATGACATACTGAACACATCTTACATCTGTCAGAGTCCTAAGATTTTATTGTATTTCTTGCAAATAAGAACGAAATCCTGGTTTCAACTTTAATAGTTTCATTTAAAACATTTCAAGATTTCAAATAATTTATTAAGAAATCACAATACCGGTAATACCAGCTGGCAAACAATAGTTGGGTCATACATGTCAGAAGAAATTGGCAGGCCATATTACCGGGTACTTAACCCTTTCACTCCCAAGGGGTCTCTCTTTTACAAGTAAAATCGTCTGGCTTTAGACAGAGTAAAATCTATAAGGTCACTCTTGGGAGTGAAAGGGTTAAGGGAGATGGTTTTTTAACCCTTTCACTCCCAAGGGGTCTCCCTTTGACGAGTAAAATCGTCTGGCATTAGACAGAGTAAAATCTATTAAGTCACTCTTGGAAGTGACAGGGTTAAATTACATATTAAGCAAACAACCCTGTCACATCATAATTTATTACAAACCTATAATTGATTTCTAAATTTATCAGATCAGACCATTCTCTATTTCAGGTTATGTACTGTCTACTGTCTCACACATGTATCAATTTCCCCCACCTACAGCATTTCACTTTCTGATAGAAATTTCTAGTTTATTTATCTATTTACTGGATGCGTACTTTGTTAGTTCCAAGGGACTATGCTGTTGTTCAGCACTTTCTATGTGAATGTTAAATGATGTTATTCTTCATGAAACAACAAAGTGGCTTAGAGGCTTTTTTACATTGTGTTCTTAGAGTGGACAGCAGTGGATGAAGACCAGGCTGATATACATGTTTGGGAAGATAACTGGGATGATGACACTGTCGAAGATGATTTCTCTAACCAGCTAAGGTAACGGTATGGACTTAAAGTCTACTAAAATCTTTTGAAAATTTTCATGGGAAATCAACAGCATGTTTCGGCTATCTTCGTGAAAAAGAAAATCTTGTGAAATGAGCCATGAAAATCCTGTGAACATTATTTTGACAAATTCAAAGGTCACGAAAAAGTCAAGACATACACTACTGGTGAAAAAGCTGTACATATAATGGGATTTCAATAGAATTTTAATGCCTTTTGAAAAACTCATGAATTCAACGCTGTGATTTTCATGGTAAACAATTTCATGGGTCTTTAATGGGTTGTAAAAATCATAGCCCATGGATATCCTGTGAATATCAAAAAATTTTCATTGACCATGAAAATTGTGTAAGGTTTTTATAGTCTTTTCTTGGTCCTGAACATTTACAGCTCCATCATATTCATGGGGTAGGCAAAGGCATGGAAATACCATGAAAATTCCATTAAATGAAACTGCCATGAATTTTTAATGATATGAGTTAATTAATAGATAATTACTGACAGAGGCTCACGGCATCATCTCCAATAATGCTGTGAGCTGAAGTAATTATCTATAATAATTATTGATCGTCATCCAAACCAATTGTTTTCTGCCTGCAATTATATCACCGGGCGGTG
The DNA here is from genome assembly GCA_016490735.1 of Pachyseris speciosa. Classification (NCBI taxonomy): domain Eukaryota; kingdom Metazoa; phylum Cnidaria; class Anthozoa; order Scleractinia; family Pachyseridae; genus Pachyseris; species Pachyseris speciosa. The sequence goes on along the minus strand of JAEMWC010000214.1, from coordinate 676,917 downwards.
GGTGAATTGCCACACTAGTGAATTCTCCTCTTTTTTTAAACTATCACATCAATAAACTCACTAAAGAACTTCCATCCTATGTCAAGGACACAACATACTTTCTTAACAAGATCAAGAATTAAAATTTAGACCATGTACAGGTGTACCAAACAACATGTTTCTTGTTTCTATGGAGATCCAATAACTCTACCCAGCCATTCATAATGCGCATGGCTGATGTCTTAGTGGCACAATCAACACTGTAGAGCTCATCCCTTTTGCGCGTGTCTAACTGGTGTGATGGCAGGTAGAGCTCTGGGAAACTCTATGCAAGCCAAAATGACGTCGCTGTTTGAAAAATCCTTGCAGTATGCCTTACGAATTAAGGCTGTAAAGACTCAAAATTATGCTCATACATGTAGAACCATGAAACAGAAATAGAGCTAGACTGCCAGCGAATACTTTCAGCACGTTTATTCTACAAGGTCACAACACAACCATGAATGCATTAACACTAGCATTTATACCCTTCGAACAATAGCTAACTAATTAAAACAATTATCATGCTTCAACACTACAATAAAGCAGAAATCAATTATTGAAGCTGTTTGTTTGTTCAAGGAAGGACAAATAAATAAATCTTATAACAGCTTTATCATTGGATACTTCAGACTTTTCAGTGCCTGCTTTCCAGTGAGTGGCATTACAGGTAAACAATTGAACAAACTCTGCTCCCCTTGGTTAACCCCTGGCCTCCTCAAATATAACAAGGGGAGTGTAGGTTTTTGTCGAGAGTCGAGGGTACAATGTCAAGGGTCAAGGGTATTATGTTTTTGATTATATTTTTTGGTATTGCAAAATTGACACTGAAATACCCGGACGTTAGTATGCACGTTTCCTCTCCGCAGCACAGTTTCACACATCCTCTTATTTCACTTGCGTGCACTCCAGCGAGTAATTCATAAAGAAAGGATCTCTGTACAGTAGTGAGATTCAAGTAACTTCAATAAACATTTTATAAACAAAGTAACAATTTTGGCTGGTGGCGGGCTACAGCAACTAAAAACTTCTTGTTCAAGAAAATAAAATCAACATTTCTAGAAGTTTTTTTTTTCGAGTTAAGTGGCACTAAAAACATTTTTTCTTTTTGAATCATTGCTGTCATTAAGGCTTCACTGTGAGAGGCCTTCCAAGGCGTAGAAGAGACAATCTTCTTCCAAAATATTGACAACTGTGAAAAAAAGTGACAGTGACATTTGTCCCTTACGAGAGTGACAGACCACCCGTTGTTAGGCCTCCTGAGAGAGTGCATGTCAGAACACACATACTTCTGTCACAATGTTCGCTTTCCAGCTTGCGCTTTTTGATCATGTTTATGCACCTTTGAGCCTCTGACAAAAGCCAGCAATCACCTTCAAAGTACTTCCATTGAAAAAGACTTTAAACTAAGTGTTCTTAGAAAGGGGAACGGTGGTAAAATTCCTTACTTCCACAGCGATTAACTCACTGCAACACATGCATGTGAAATATCATAGTACATGAGAAGATCTATATGAATAAGTACCTCAATATTACGGAACCCTGCTTTAGAGAACATATTTGGGTAGTCCCTCCGGCTGAAGAGAGGAAACGCGCGAACTAACATTTGAGCACTTCTGTCAGCTTGAGAAAGGGGGGAATCTTGCAACCACAAGATACAAAAAATATATTAAAACACAAGTACTAATTTAAAAAAATCCAAAAAATGAATAATACCCTTGACCCTCAACATTGTACCTTTGCCCCTCGACAATTTACCCTCGCCCCTCAACAATTTATCCTCAACCCTCGACATCTTACCCTCGACCCTCAACAAAAACCTAGTTACAAACGAATAATCCGATCCCGGAGGGGTACTAAAATAATTTTAATACGGGGAGGCTCCGCCCCAAGGTCCGACCCCTTACCCTTTTATATACCATTTTTGACAGAAAAGGTACCCCTTTCATTTACCTTCCATTGACAAATAGTACCCCTTTTGTATAGCTAAAACAGTCTTGTTGTATTTTTCATGTAGAGTTCAATAAATTGAAACAGTACAGTCATAAGGTATGTCTGTTTGAAATATTTTAATGAAAGGCCCTTTTAAATACCTCAATGACAGATTTTCTTACCCTTTCATATACTTTGACTCGTGAAATCCTAGCCTTTCATATACCTGAAGCATGAAAAAGGTACCCCTTTTGGGTGGAGCATCCCCGTATAGGCCATTATAGGGAGTACCCCCCTGGGATCCAATCATCTAACAGATCCTGTGAACTGCAGTATAAAGCATACAAAAACAAACTGAATAAGATTAGATTTAGTTAAACATCTTATAATAAAAATAAGCGAAAGAAATTTTACACAACGTTTCGATGACTCCATGTCATCATTTTCAAGTGAACAGAGAATAAAATTTACAACATAATATATACCGTGCAAGGCGATAAAATACACCAGCCGGCATTTACACCAACGTATTGACGAACACCGTTATTCAGCAATCGGCAAGCACTTAAAGAACGACCACGGTCTGAAAACCATCGGCGACCTTACCAACAACTTTTCCGTCCTAAAGAAGTGCAACGGAAAACTGGACTGTCTGATTTATGAAATGTTATTCATAAAGAAGAAAAGGCCATGCTTGAACACACAATCAGACTCCATACGTGCAAAACTATTTAATATTTAAACTTGTCACTTGTTACCTGCATATTTTACAATTTATCGCCTTGCACGGTATATATTATGTTGTAAATTTTATTCTCTGTTCACTTGAAAATGATGACATGGAGTCATAAAAACAAACTGAATCATTTAATTCACATCGCCAAGTGATTATAGCGGAGCACCATACCTATAGAAACCCGTCAACTGCTTTTCTCATGGTAATCATGGCTAGTGGTATTGCTCGTGGACGTGACTGCACGATGACGACGACGACAGAGTTGCACAATAATTAATAATATCCTAATAATAATAATAATAATAAACCAACATGGCGGCCATACTCCACCTGGCCCAGCTGACCAGCTAGTTTACAGTGTACGTCTTTGATACTGGACATCCATCTTATAGCCAATTGACACCTGTCAAAACAAGGTATCCGCTGACCAGTGTCACGTGACCATATTGCGAGCTCAAGTTAAGACCTCATCGAGGTCAGGTGATTTTTTTAAGTTGACCGCTGACCAGGTACTTGCTTTCGATTGGATCGCAGGCTCAAGCCAGGTGTGGGACACCTAAACCAAAACGAGGCTTAATTTTTCGCACACTTTCTGCAGCTCGTAATTTCATATTCAGTTGGTTTCTTCATTTTGAGAAAAACAACTTCATCTTCTTCGATCAAAGTTTGTCTTTTAATTCACGTAAAAGGCATAAAAATCAAGAACTTGTCAAAAGATACTCCGGAAGGTGAATTTTCAAGTGATAAAAGGAAGAGCGAAAGATTTTTCTCAGGAAAAGCTTCAAACTTGGATCGATTGCACGGTTGAAAAAAAATAATTCAACGCATCAACGGCTTTCACTTTACCGTGGCATCTTGCATCTCACCAAGAAAGGTCACTTAACAGTTCACCGGCATTAATGGGAGGAATGAGTAGCTCAAACTCTGGAAGAAACCCTTTCTTTGGACAAACCATTTGCTATTTTTGTGGATGCTTTTTTTTACTTTACTGAAGCTTACATATTTTCAAATGGTAGAAACCTCTACAACACAGGACAGTGAGTTAAATTAAATAAATTGAAGCTTAACATTTGGTTTAATTGTTGTTACTTTTTGTTCAGGAATGAAACTTGTATTTTTCTCTCGACTGGATCTAAATAACAATCATCTGTACTGATTTTGGACGCAAAGACATAGTTGAATTGTTTGTTTCTTTTGTCACATTGTTTGTTTGCAGCGAACAAGTGTTTTTACTTCGCTTGGCTGACTGTTTTTTGACCTTGGTGCCTCAACAGCGTTAAGAAACTTTTGCCCTTATTTTATTAACACATAATCAAACTAAATTAAACACATCATCCAGTATCGTCAGTTGCCAAACGTAACGTTGGGTGGCTAAATGCACAAACAATGTTTGACCAAACACTAGACAGAGTGAGTCCACAGAACGATTTTTTGCATATTATTGCTGAAATTTGCTGAGATTGCTGATAGATTTTGTAAATATTTTGCTAATATTGGTCCCAATTTAGCAAATGCCATAACCACAGTTAATTATTCTTTTTGTTCATTCCTCTCTGACAACAACAACACACCTATCACCCTACATGTATCTCCAACTTCTATAAAGGAACTGGAAGATATCTGCAGCTCATTTTCATCAAGGAAAGCCCTGGTTTATGATAATATCCCAATGCATGTGATTAAAAATTCCTGGAAGATATCTGAAGCTCATTTTCCTTGAGGAAAGCCCCAGGCTATGATAATATCCCAATGCACGCGATTAAAAATTCCTGGAAGATATCTGCAGCTCACTTTCATCGAGGAAAGCCCCAGGCTATGATAATATCCCAATGCACGCAATTAAAAATTCCTGGAAGATATCTGCAGCTCATTTTCATCAAGGAAAGCCCCAGGCTATGATAATATCCCAATGTATGCAATTAAAACTTGCTTTCATTTCATTTCCGGATAAACTGCATGAAAATTGCTGGTCTTTTTGTGAAGTATAGACCAATTCTATATTACCAAAATTAATTGTTTCGAAATTCTTTGAAAGAGTTATGTATAATAGGATATTAGAATTTGTTGAAAAATGTGAAATATTATATTGATATCAGTTTGGTTTTCAGAAAAATTATTCAACTTCTTTTGCATTAACCCACCTTATTAACAAAATTTCTTCCGCAACTGATCAACATGAAACTACTGTCGGAGTGTTTATAGATCGTTCTAAAGCATTAGACACTCTTAACCATCAAATCCTGTTTACCAAGTTGGTTCATTATGGCATTCATGGTGTGGCTCTGCAGTGGATTAAAAGCCAGTTTTCTCACTGCCAACAATTTGTTAGCCTACGAGAGCATTCTTTTTTTCGGTTCTAGTTTCACCCACCGAGAAAAAAATTCTTCTGCATTATCTTGAATCTGTTGGAGGTAAATTTATGTTATGTTGTGATTTTGATTTGAATGCTGAATGGCATGAATCATTAAACACATCTGCTTCTATAGTTGACGAGCCTTTCAATTTGCATAATGAAATTAAGTTAAGTCTAAATGGGAAAAATGTTTTATTAGAAAAAGTGGTTTCAAAGACTTTCTATAAGGAACTTCGAAATAGAGTCATCACTCCACCAACTGCCCAGCTGAATTTTAATACCCTTCGCACTTCCTTGGACACAAAATCACAGGAGTTTCAGTATAAATTATTTAACAGGTGTCTTGTAACAAACTCTTTTCTAAGCAAAATAGACATTATGCCATCTCCGGTATGTTCCTTTTGTGGTGAAATGAGCGAATCCTTGGAGCACTTTTTTATTTCTTGTTATTATTGTAAGAATTTCTGGGCCAAAGTTATAAAATGGCTTGATAATCAAGGAGTTAAGATAGAACACCTTTCTGACAAAGATATACTGTTTGGCACTCTAAGGTGCAAAGGCGAGTTATTTGGTAATCATACTTTGATAACTGCTAAACATATATTTATATTCTTTTTGGTACTAAAAATCTCCACTTCCTTCAATTAAAGTATTTAATTCCAAATGATTTACCAGCTTGAGACAATGATTGCAAAATCAAATAACTTAAAAGCTCACAATATGAAATAAGGCAAGTACAAAAACAACTAGATTGATATAGAATCTTGTGTTGTTGCTGCCCTGTACTAGTGTTATGGTATATCTAAACGTAGAAGAGAGTTAAGGGGAACTGAGGTGTGTGTATGTAAATGTATGATGTAATGTGTCAGTGGTGAGAGCACTCGCCTTCCACCAATGTGACCTGGGTTCGATTCCTGGACTTGGTGTCATATGTGAGCTGAGTTTGCTGGTTCTCTACTCTGCTCTGAGAGGTTTTTCTCTGGGTACTCTGGTTTTCCCTCTCCTCAAAACTAACATTTGATTTAATTTGATTTGATTTGAGATTTGTAATTAGTAGGTGAAGAGCCACCTTGTGGAAGTACTACTAATAAATCGTTATTATCATTATCATTATCATTATCATAATCATTATCATTATTATTATTGTTATATATTTAGCTAAACCTAAAAGCGGAGCTCCAAAAGCATTCTTTTTTTACTGGCATTTACATATAGTCTGCTTGTCATATCACCCATCTGACCTCACTCAAGCTACAGACGCAATGCTGTTAGTAGAAAATAGTATGGAAAGGTGATCTCAGCCAGTGGCACAGCAGATTTGGACCCCCCGCAGATTTAAGCAATTGTCACCAAATTTGGTACAAAATTTCCTTATGTACTTATCTGCAACCCTATTGAGTAGAATTTCTTTTTTTTTTACCATGGTGACCAAAATGGTCCAAAGGCAAACACACTCAATTACTTTGCACTTCATTTCATAAACATTTATTGCATATCAAGGCATATTTAGTAAACAACGGAAAACCTACACAGAATCTTGAAGTGAAGGGAGCGAAGCGGCTCAACATGGTGAATGAATGAATATTTGGGCACGAAAGACGCGCGAAACCCTTTCGCTGGTGACCGCCAACCAATGTTTAGCCAATAGTCAAATGCCCCACCATGCGGGACAAATATCGGATCAAATACCCAAGGGGGGGGGAGGGGCACTTTTGGAATTGACTGATACATTACAAGTCACCCCTGATTTGTGATTAGACACTAAAAATTAAGAAGTAAAATTGAAATACAACCCACAGCGACCCTAATTAAATTACATACTTGTCACACACAAGTTACATCTGATAGAACTTAAAACTGATTAAAGAATGAATAGCTTTAATCATGGTTGTTACTATATTTAGTATATTTTAATTATTGTACTTAGGGTTATATTAAATGCACGAATAGTGTGATGGAATACTATTCTAGTCTGTTATGTAGCGATTATAAAAAGAAATGCTGAAGGCCATAAGTATATTTAGCCAGGCCAAGCTTAAAACCGGAGCTGCACACTGTCACCGAGCAACTTTGTATGGCTTTCCTTGGGCCAGTTTAATTAAAGTGTATATGACACAAAATTTTTCATTAGCTTGTTCGAAAGAGCTTTCAAACTGATGAAGAACAGTGATACTTCACAAATTAATGTGATCAAGTAAGCTGAAGCCACTCAAAAAGCACTAAGGCCACAAGGTAATGGGCATTACCCCTTAAATTTACCAAAGCAAAGATTGAGCCCAAGCATTAGTAGCCATGGACAGCTGTTTCGGCCTTGTTAGGCCTCATCAGCATGGCATAGCTAATGCTCAGGCTCAAGTACCCACATATCAATAAAACAAGCAATGAAAGCATAAAGCTTGTGGGGTGTGGCTGGAGTGACAAGGATACTTCACAAATTAATGTGATCAAGTAAGCTGAAGCCACTCAAAAGGCACTAAGGCCACAAGGTAGCGGGCATTACCCCTTAAATCTACCAAAGCAAAGATGAGCCCAAGCATTAGCAGCCATGGACAGCTGTTGGTACAAAAGAGCATACATCTGTACAAGAAAACAAAGCACAATACATAAGAATGTTTCTTCAAAGATTCTTGAAGAAGGTGGAGAAATTAGACAAGTAACAAAAATATCTTGTATTAACCCATTGACTCCTAGCCGTTTTTACATTTTCAGAGTGATTTTCCACCTATAAAGGATGAATAGCAATTGGTGACTCTTTATTTGAACTACCAGGGAAAAGTGGTGCTGTCCTAAGGCACTGGAGGCTCAAGGTTTCTGAAAACGTCATTTTGACGTAGCTATTTTTTATCCATAAAGCAACAACAATGGCCCAAGTTCAGTTTGCTTGCGATTTTTGCTAAGTTTACAGCCATTTTTCATCTTTAGCGGCTGCCTGATGAGCATCATTAAGCGTGACGGTAGCTAAGAGTCCACTTTCTCAAAGAATTGAGCAAGGTGATGTACTTTGTTGGCGAATTTGGCTTGTTACTCGACGAACTGGGAATTTGGCCGGTCGAACACTTAGTACCTTTGGGACTCGACTACTGATTAATTTCTCGACCTACCGCCGCATATTTTTCTCTTGCAGACCTGTCCACTATAAAATTTATCAAAGCGAGCCAGGCAGTCAACCCATTTCACTGTTTTTACCATCGAAACGTTGATTCTTACCGGTTCAAACAAATTAAGACAACATGTTTACAGACAGCGAAACTTAACTGTTGTTTACAGGCTGCTTTCAACGAAGATCTCTAAAACTTTTTCGAATGACGCATGAAGCGGGCTGGTTTTTGACATTTTTGACAGCTTTTTGACAACTTTATGTCAGATTTTGAGAAGTGCACATACATTTAATCGGCTTTTTAAAGCTTTAAAAAAAAAAACAATTTTCCCTCACAGACACGTACACAGCCAGCAAACATATCCAAACATTGATCCTTACTTAAGCGCATTTGAACATTGCATGGAATTTGCGCTATACAAATTATTGCAGTTATTATTATTATTATAACCGGTTCAAACAAACAAACAAAAACTTGAGAATTAATCAAAGTTATAGGTCAAAACTTGGGCTGTTTACAGTCTTAGGACGAAGATTTCTAACTTTTTCAATGAAGTATGAAGTGCGCTAGTTTTTGACAGCCTTCTATCAGATTTTGAGAAGTGCACATGCATTTGATCGGCTTTTTTTCCCTTCGAGTTTCAATTTCTGCCTTGAATTAAAAGCTTTTAAAATCAGGGCCGTAGCTAGCATGAGGCGAACCGAGGCACTTGGCTCAGTAAAAATGTCGAGTGTATGGTATTTTTTTATTGTGTGTGTCTTACGAAAATATAAAGCAGTCCCTCCAGTTTCACAGTTGTGTTAAGCATTTGTTTGAGGTTCCTGTAAGAGGCCATACATTTTAAAGAGGTGTCTTTTTTTCTTTTTACCGGCATTGCCTCGGTAATATTTTTCGTCCCAGCTACGGCCCAGAAAATACAATGCCAATGCCACTAAAAGATCATAAGTTCCTTCTCTTATTGTCTTCAGTTTTTTGTTTGTTTTCCAACGATTTCCTGCTAGAATGCGCAAAAAAGAACAGGTTTATCTTGAGTGTGACTTTTCACTTGGCATACATGGAGGGGAGGACATACATAAAGACGTACAGTGACCAAAACCAATTTTTTTCGAGCAGATGGGTTACCATAATTATTTTCGTAACCATGGTGCTCCGCTCATGTCTAGCATTTTCGTGAGAAATGCCCAACTCTTGCTGCATTTTAAAATAAGTTCCTGCTACTTTTAGTAAATAATTGTCCTCTCAAAATGATTCTTAAAACACCAATGAAAGGAATGACCTGCCCCCAAGATTTGGCTCATGAATTTATTTACAGGCTAGCATCCTTAAATAATTTATGTTAAAATTGTCTTCTAATGTATCGGTTGTGCCATCGATAAGATTATTGGTCTTGTAATGCGAATCCAATGGTCAGAGGTTCGAACCCTCGCAATGTCAAGAACTCTCTCATTCTTTCTTTTTGGCCGAGCGTGAACTAGACTGCGAGTAGTCCTTCTTTCTTTCCTTCGTTGATCATGTGAGCAAGCGCAAAGCGCGAGCGAGCAGGAAATTGGGGCGAGTAGAAGTCAGAGAGTGCAAAGCAGGAGCCAGCAGAAAGAATGAGGGACTGCATCCTTTTCTCCTTAACCCCTCTCCAACTGATAGATGCAATACTGGTGCATGGCGCACAACCTGGATACCACAATATAGAAGAAAACGAAGCACGTGCACTATTCCTCTTTGTTTCGTGACTCATTTCAGCCGTCCACGTTCTTTGTCCATCTCTCTGTATTTAACGTTTTTTTCTCCTACCTTGCGCAGTCATACCAGTTAGAATGACAGAAAACACATCAAGTGTGTAAGTATTTCCTTTTTCTTAGGCATTTGCCGTTTGATCTTTGATGCCGTTTGATCTTTTTATGATGGAAGGTGCGTGTCACTGACCACCTTCTGTTGTCCTTATGCTGACAACTCACCGTCCAATTGGCAGGCAGCAGTGAAGAACGTCGTGATATCGAGAAGTTAGTGGTGGCTGCTGTAGCAAAACAAAAATGCCAGCACTTTTAAGAGGCTTCTTTGCCTCGCCAACCTTGCCGGGTCAAACCAACCCAAAAGATGAAGATGCTGCTATGAAAAAATCACCTGATGCGGCACCATCTTTTTCTCGAGGTGACCATTTTTTACAGCAATGAGCAGCAGTCAACTATCTCCAAAGACCTGTGTTAGATTTCACTACCAAGGCCTTCTCAAGGGCCCTGACAAAGGAAAAGTAGAAAGAGTTGACTACTTCTTACCCTCAGATTAAGGACACAGAGTACTATGGAGGCTGAGATGAAAGCAGATATTAAGAAACGACATGGTTACTCGAAAACTAAAGAACTTTTTTCCTTTGATGATGGCCTTGCTGAATGCCAGTTCACCTTTCTAGTGGTCGCACAACCCTCTCAGCACTCGATGATGTAAGTGGAGAGCACAGGAGCGAGGATATTGATCCGGATGCAACAAAGGATTTATTAGAAGATGCCCTTGCCCTACTTGGAAATGCCCACTTGAGGCTAAATGCCTGGAGGCAAAAGTAATTTTCAGTTTCTTATTGTAGTGGGCAAATGTACCCTTTGGGAAGGTATCCCTGCAGACAAACACCTTCCCAGAAAAATTTCATGTCAAGATCAAGAGCAAGCATAACCATAGTTCTACTAAGAGTAAACGTATCAGTACTCCATCTGCTAAGTGTCAGTTCAAACAACCCTACAGGAGGGATCAGTCCCTTCATTCAGTTTCACGCCCAATGATAATAGTAGAAATTGGGGAAAACAAAAATGGGATTTGACTCAAAATCCAACCACCAATCCTCCAAGTGTAGTAAAGCAGAAGATTCCTCCTTCCAGCTCACTGGTGCCAGAACAAGCTGACTATCCGCTTCCTGTCCTTGAACCACTCAATCCGCCCAGCAACCAATCAGCCACTTGATTACAATTTTTTGTTCAAAATTGGAAGAAAATAACGCAGGAGCCATGGCAATGCAGACAATTCAGGGGTACAAGATCCCTTTTTGCAGCTGCCCCTGGCAGTGGCGCATGAGGCTTACCCGGACCCAAAGCTATACCGAGGCTCAACAAATGGATATGGCACAAAAGCAGCAGTAAACAAGATCCAACCTCAGAACGATCAGTTCACATTAACTCTTTTTCTGGTACTAAAAGAGAATGGCGAGTTTCACCCAGTTATCAACCTTCAGGCTCTGAATCGCTTCTTGGTAAAGGAGTCCTTCAAAATGGAAGGATGATGATGAAACTGGAGCTGAAGGGCACATATTATGCAATACCGATTCACTCATCCCACAAAAAGTATCTGAGGTTTGTGTACACTGTATCAGAGCAGAATCTATGAGTTCCAGTGAGTGTCTTCCCTTTGGCCTATCATCTGCTCCTTGAGCCTTTACAAGAACTCTGAAACCAGTGTTGGCAGTGCTGCAATTGCTGGGAATCCGTATTGTAATTTGCATCGATGACATGTTGTTACTTCACCAATACAGCAAGGTGTTGAAACAATTGTTTGTGCAGGTGATTGATTTGCTGGAAAAGCTGGGATTCCTGCTCAAGATAGAGAAGTGCTCAGTCACCCCATCCCAGTCTTTCTAGGAGTGGCTCCCTGAGGACCCTATTCACTCTGATTGAGCCACACTTCTCAGACAGGGATCATGCTTGCCCCACTTCATTACTGAGGTCTTCAACCCTTACACCTACATACAGTGGCTCAGTATGGCCATGGAAGGGACGTAGTGCTCCCCTTAACCTAGCAGGCTCTAGATGACTTGGAGTGGTGGGTCTTAGAGAGCGTCCATCTGAATGGCTGTCCAATACAACACCCCGATCGATACTACCATTTGGACCGATGCTCCCAAGAAGGGCTGGGGGGGCAGCTTACCAGGGAATAATTATTGGAGGTGACTGGAGTGTGGAAGACACGAATACGCACATAAATGTCTTGGAATTTACGGGCTGCCACTTTAGCCTTGAAAGCACTTACTACGGCATCAGCGACCTGTACCCAAACATGTCCACTTAAGGACTGGCAACACTACAGCAGTGGCATACATCAACACGAGGGGGGAGTGTACTCCCCTGCTCTGACGAAACAGGCCTTAGAACTGTGGGTAGTAGCCCTGGAAGCGGGAGTGTCATTGACAGCACAGCATATTCCAGGGATTCAGAATGGAGAAGCAGACTCAGCCTCCAGGCAGTTGGAAAGCAGAACCGAGTGGACCCTGGACAAAAGGATAATTCGGTCCATTTGACAGAGTTTCTATGCACCAGCAGTGGACCTCTTTGTGTCTTGTTTGACTCACCAAGTACCCACGTACGTCTCGAGGTACCCAGACCCAGGGGCTCTGGCGGTGGATGCATTTCTCCAGGATTGGAGCCATTACACCCTCCTGTGGTCGTTTAACCTCATATCCTACGGAAGATAAGAGAGGATCAGGCAACAGCTCTCCTAATTGCACCCAACTGGTCTGGTCAACCATGGTTCCCAGAGTTACTTCAAATGCTTGTGGATCAGCCTCCAATGCTACCCCAGCTTCCATCTCTGCTGTTCCTTCCTTTTCAACCAACAGCACACCACCCCCTGTGGCAGTCACTACATCTAGCAGTTTGGCCCTTATCAGGAATCATTATGAAGCAACAGGTTTTTCAAAGGAAGTTGTTGACATCTTGTTGGCATCGAGGTGGAGCAGCTACCCAGAAGCAGCAGGGCCCTGGAAGGCATGAGTTCGCTGGTGTTCTCAATGGGCTACCTGTCCCATTTCAGTGCCTGTAGCAGAGGTCCTAGCATTCCTTGCATCCCTAGTTACACAGGGGAACTTGGAGTATAGGACAGTAGTCCTCTATAAGTCGGCTATTTTTCAGACCCCATTGGCTCAACAGAGTTAGGAAGTCTTCCCATTGTCTCTTGGTTTATTGCAGGGTGTTTTAAGAGTAAGCCTCCCAAGTCCAAGTACTGTTCTACATTGAATGTTCACACAGCATTATTATACTTGGAGTCTCGTGAACCTTTAGAGGTTCTATTGTTGGCACCCACATCGGCAGCAAGAGCTCATGAACTGTCTTCTTTGGACTTGTATTACTCTCTCAGGAAGGAAGAGATCTGTGTCATTCGTTGCCTGGTGGCTTATTTAGAGGAGACAAAGAAGTTGAGTACATCTTCAAGGCTGCTTTGTCTTATATCTCACCACACAATGCTATTTCAAGCCAGTATGTCTCTCTGTGGTTGACAAGAGCCCTACGGTTGGTAGGAGTCGATTTGAGCTATTCTGGTCACTCAACTAGGAGAGCACCTACTTCTGCAGCTGCTGCAGCCAGTCTGTCTGTCTTATCTTGGATGCAGTGGATTGGGCTTCTGCACAGACCTTTGAACTCTTTTATCAAAGAGAGCAATCCTGTGGTGCCTTTGCCACAGCAGTGCTGAATAGTTAGATTTATCTTGGACATTGCTTGCTTATATAGTAGAACTTACCTCATTTGGTTGTTGTTATGGTTTTGTTGATGGCACAACATGCATCTTATGGTTTATTAATCCCTTGTGGTTATGTTAGTCTGTTGTTGTCTTTGCTTGGTAGTATTGCTTTGGAATTCTGCACCAGTATTGCTACTATCAGTCAGAGAGGGGTGAAGGAGAAATTATATTTCCCCGGAGGGTTGGTACTTACCTGACAGGGAGATGTGGTTCTCCTTCCCCTTTTGTCACGTGGGCCAAATGTGAGAAACTCTATTAGGCTTTTCTGAGGAGAATAGAATCTTTATTAACCCATTGGCACCCGTGCCGGCCAAAACCGGCCGTAAAAAACTCCCATGCTTCAAAACATTGCAACTCTCTCAATCGCACGAATATTGCCTTAACTGTTAGTTGTGAGCACGAAATGGAATGCCCTTTAAATTTGGATATCCAATAAATGCAAGAAACGTAGCAATTTTTACCAAATATGGCCTTTTGAGTTTGGACAAGAACGAAACTGGCCGTTTTTAACGTCAAAGAGAAACAACAAAAATGCCCCTTTTTGCCTTCATGTTTTTTTAGGGAAATCATCGTCGAAAAACCAAAACTCAACCATCATAACGAAATTCAGTCCTTTTTCTAGCTTAGAAATGACTTTTTTTGTTGATATTCTTCTCCCGAGCGTAGATACAGCCTTTTGTTCCAGTGCATTCGGGCCTTCCCGACATTTTCCACATCTTGAGCGCATTGCATGCTGGGAACTAACGAGAATTTTTGACAGCGCCCGTTCCTTCCCCCAATTCTTTCACATATAAACTAAGTCTACAGCCACTCCGACCTACCGCCAAAATTTTCTGCTCATGGTCATCTTCAGTACACAGAAATTCCAAAATATGTGGCGGTAGGTCGAGAAATTCATCAATAGTCGAGTCCCAAAGGTACTAAGTGTTCGACCGGCCAAATTCCCAGTTCGTCGAGTAACAAGCCAAATTCAACAACAAAGTACATCACCTTGCTCGATTCTTTGAGAAAGTGGACTCTTAGCTACCGTCACGCTTAATGATGCTCATCAGGCAGCCGCTAAAGATGAAAAATGGCTGTAAATTTAGCAGAAATCGCAAGCAAACCGAACTTGGGCCATTGCTGTCGCCTCACGGATAAAAAATAGCTACGTCAAAATGACGTTTTCAGAAACCTTGAGCCTCCAGTGGCTTAGAACAGCACCACTTTTCCCTGGTAGTTCAAATAAAGAGTCACGAATTGCTATTCGTCGTTTATAGGTGGAAAATCACTCCGAAAATGTAAAAACCTGCGGTAGTCAATGGGTTAATGAAAGTCTTACTCAATGCAATAAGGAACTCTTTAAGGATTGCCTTAAAGTCAATATAGACAAAGGCTTCAAATTCTTGTGGACCAATGGGGATAAGATCTTCATGAGGAAGGATCAGCATAAAGGTAGCAAGGTAATCCAGATCACCAATGCTAAAGCCCTATGCAAATTAGGCGAAGAAATGTCCTACGCTCAAGTAGTGATATCACCACAGTCATGAATTGCCTTTGGTGCAGAAACATTAATGTTGTTGACATTCAACAGGTCATTGACTTTGCCTCTTTGCATCGTCTTGAGATTACCTCTCCCCTACTAGTATAGACCATCTTGCCAGCTCTGATGTTGATCTTCATTTACCCTGTGATATGAGTTTTCGGTACTATAATTCTCATGAATTTCACAATAATCATTATGTAAATGAATATTTTTCTGATAAATGCTTTTCTGCTTTGCACTGCAATATTAGGAGCTTGTCAGCTAATTTTGATAATTTGCAACATATGCTGTCTGAGTTATATTTGCCATTCTCAATAGTGGGTCTCACTGAGATTAAGCTTAAAGTTGACCATAGTTTTTTACCCGACATTGAAATGCCAGGTTATTCATTCACTTTTCAACCTAGTCTTTCAAATGCTGGAGGAGTTGGGTTTTACATTAAGGAGGATCATTTATTTACAACCAGACCTGATGTTACATTATCGACAAATGACTTTGAGGCACTATGAGTAGAAATGCAAAATTGATCTCAACATAATATGATCTGTGGTGTGATTTACCGCCATCCTCATGGTAATATGCAAAACTTTATGGATTTCCTTAACTCTACTATTGAAAAGATTGATAGGAGAATAAATTCTGCATTATCTTAGGAGATTTTAATCTTGACCTTCTTAAACTGGATTAGATACAGAAAATTTCTTAAATACTTTGGGGTCCTTTTGCTTTCAACCTCATATTTTACAACCTACTCAAATTACTGACCACTCGCAAACTCTAATTGATAACATTTTCTTCAAATCTTTGGAACACCTCACCTTAAGTGGGAATATTGTCTATGATCTTACTGATCATCTACCCAATTTCCTTATAATTAAAAAATTTAATTCTTTACCTAACAATGTAAAGATCTATAAAAGAAATTATTCTAATTTTGATGAATCTGCTCTAATTCAAGATATCCAGTCAGTTGATTGGGAGGATGTATTGCATGTCAATCCTGATCCTAATGTAATGTTTGATTCCTTTTACTCTAGAATCTCTGATATAATTGATGTTCATATCCCTCTCATACAACTCTCTAAATGTGAATTAAGAATGCAATCTAAGCCCTGGATAACTAATGCTTTAAGGATCTCAATCAACATAAAAAATAAACTCTTCAAGAAGTATATTTCAACAAAATCTGCATACTATCACACTAAATTCAAACTTTATAGAAATAAAATTAATCACTTATTAAAAGTAAGTAAAAACAATTATAATTATTTCCATGTATACTTGCCGAATTCTAAGAAAGTCTGGAATAAGACAACTTGTTAATCTTAACTCCAGATCTGGCTCTACTCCCACTAAATTACTTGTTGAGGATGTTGAAATAAATGATCCTAAGTCTATGGCTGATGCTTTTAACAATTTTTTTGCTAATATTGGAAATAATTTGGCAAAGAATATTCCTAGTGTCAATAAATCCCCCTTTCAGTACCTCACAGCTCCATCCCAAGATAGTGTTTTTTTCTTTTTCCTACAACAACAGTTGAAATTGAAAATGAAATTACTGGGCTAAATGCTAATAGGTCTACTGGGCCTTAAAGCATACCAGTTGCTATTTTAAAAGCTATCAAACATGTTATTTCTGCACCTGTAGAAATTATATTCAATGCTTCCTTTTCTACTGGAATTGTCCCAGATATATTCATAATAGCTTAAGTCACCCCTGTTTTTAAAAAGGGCGTGCAATCAAGTTTAAATAATTATCGTCCCATTTCTATTCTCTCAATATTCAACAAACTGTTAGAAAAGTTAATGCATAAGAGAATATTAGAATTTTTGGAGAAGAAAAAAGCAATTTCTTGCAAGCAGTTTGGCTTCCACGCAAAACACTCCACGGATCATGCTATCCTAAGCATCATTGACTTGATTCAACATGCAATTGATTGTCAGGAATTTTCTTGTGGTATATTTTTGGATTTCAGTAAAGCCTTTGATACTGTAAATCATAACATCTTGATTGAAAAACTAGATTATTATGACATTCGTGGTGTAACCAAAGACTGGTTCACCTCTTATCTTACCAACAGATATCAATATGTTTCCTTGGACCAAACCTGTCTCTTGTGGTGTTCCTCAAGGCTCAGTTCTTGGCCCTCTATTATTTCTTGTATATATCAATGACTTTAGCAATTGCTCTGAAATTCTCGATTTTCATTTATTTGGAGATGATACCAATTTGTTTTATAAACACAAAAATCTTGGAAGTCCTTGAACTTAAAGAAAACAATGAACTAGTAAATATTCATACTTGGTTGAGTGCTAACAAACTTTCTCTTAATATTGATAAGTCTAACTTTGTCATCGTCCACCCTCCACAAAGAAAGTTACCCTTCTATGCCACACTTTCTTTAAATGACATAAACTTACACCAAGAGTTCTCATTAAAATATTTAGGTATTATAATAGATTCTAATTTATCATGGAAAAGTCATGTAAGCTATATTGCTAAAAAGATTAAGCGAAATATTGGGATTCTTTCTAAACTTCGTTATTTTGTGAATTCTGATATTCTGTTTAAACTATATTATGCCTTAATATATCCCTTCTTAACCTATGGTTTAATTTCTTGGGGTAACACCTATTCTTCAACTACCCAGCCTTTGTTTATTTTACAAAATAGAGCAATGCGAGTGATGGCTTTCTCTAAATTTCATGAGCATTCCAGTCCAATTTTCAAACGCTTAAATATTGTCAAACAGCGTGATCTTGTCTTCCTTAATATTGCTGTCTTTATGCATAAATTTCACAGTAGACGATTACCATAGGTGTTTGATACTTTCTTCACACAAGTCAATAAAAGGCATAATTATAATACAAGAAGTGCCTCTAATATGTCCTATATTTTACCTAAAGTAAGAACTAATTATGGAATATTTAACATACGATTTAAGGGCCCCAAAAGTATGGAACTCAATCAGTGAAAATTTGAAAACCTGCTCTATTTCAAACTTCAAGAAATCAGTTAAAAGCGATCTTGTCAATGATTATTAGTTACTTGTATTCTTATTAACAGTTGTGTTGTTTCCCAGATTACCTGTAAATTAGTCTTTTGCTAAATTCTGTCACTTTTCTCAGTCTTAATGCTTTGTATTCATATATAAATTTAATTATTTTAGGCTTCCTTCATAACGTAGAAATAGTATTTTTCCTCTTCTCTTCTCTTTGTTTCTTCTTATGTGTGTATTTGTGCTTCAGTTTTCATGCTGACCTATAATTTATTTCTATTTATTGCTGATGTCAACTGGCTGCCTGGCTCCGCTAGCCCTTATGGTTATTCCAGGCAGCCAGTACTCTAAACTCTTACCTTTAATTTTTTCCATTGTCAAATTATTTTTTTTCTTAGCAAGAATGAGTACAAATAAAGATTGTTGTTGTTGTTGTCTTAAAAGTAAGTAAACTGGTGCGCTTTCGAAATAAGGATTTTCAAGCGATGAGTTTGGTCTCTATGGTAAGTTAGAAACCTATAGTTTTTAGATTTTCTAATTGCCGCTCACGAAATCGTTTCAAGAAGTTGAAATCCATTTTTTCCGTCAATGAATAAAATTACGCTGTTATGATTTCCGTCATCCCAGTAAATTAAGATAATATTTGTGTTGCCGAAAAAATTATAACTCGCATTCTATTTCTATTCTTGCAATAATTTTGGTCTCTATGGAAAGCTTAAGCTTTGTTGTTTTTTTTTTTTTGCATTCCGCTTGGACGAAAATGTTCACAGAACGTGAAATAATTTTTTCCGTTTTCGCCATTGCTGTCTTCTCTGTTTCGTTTTAACTGTCAACAGGTTGTCAACGACTTATGGTAATCAAACTCTTCTGACAGCGTGCATTGTCTGATTAGCCAATCGGAATTTTCGTTATCTATGCAACGGGAAATTCCGAACGCGTCTCAACGAGAAAAAGATGCACTCCCTCTTTCTTTCCGCTTGCTCGCGCTTCGCACTCGCTGACTTCCGTCCGCCCCAATTTCATGCTTGCTCACAAGATCGACGAAGGAAAAAAAGACTGACTGTTCGCAGTCTAAGCTGGATCGGAAGTCCAGGGCGAGTGACGGACACCACGACGAAAAAACGGGTATTACAAGAAGCGGCGCGACGACCGCTTAAAAATGGCGACGGCCACTTACTGGCCGGCTTGACCCTTGTGGTTTAAGTAACCCTATATGTAGGGAAGTAGTTCCTGTTCATACTATGGGGCGCCAAATGTTCAAAAATTATTTTAGTAAATTATATCGAAATTATTTTAAAATTATTTCAACAAATGTGGTTATATCATACCATACTTTCATCTGTTATGCCGTTTGTTTGAAACAATATCTTCCTCTTTAATCATTTGTTTCATACATTTTAAACTTTCCCTTGCATTATTTGAAACCATTGTTTGCCCCTAACACCCGTTATTTAAAACAATCGGCTTCCCCTCCTGACTTTATTTCAAACAAAGTCTGCTAGGCAAATTCATTATTTGAAACAATACAACAATACCTGCAACATGATTTCAAACCATGAATTCTAACACAGACTCGTTATTTCAAACAATATAAGTTATGGTTTCATATAATTCATGGTTTCATACAATTCATGGTTTCATACAATTCATAGTTTCATATAATTTATGGTTTCATATAATCCATAGTTTGAAATAATTTATGGTTTGATATAATCCATGGTTTCATATAATTCATGGTTTCATGTAATTCATGGTTTCATATAATTTATGGTTTCATACAATTTATGGTTTCGTGTAATTTATGGTTTCGTGTAATTCGTGGTTTGATATAATTAATGGTTTCATATAACGCATTACATCATACAAAATACGATGGTTTCAAATAAGTCATGGTTTGATACAAATTAAATTGTTTGCGCGATTATATGCGCAGTGAACGGAAAATCATGCACCAGTCTAGACTCGTTCTGATGAACACTTGACTGCATTTTAGCGGTGCTGTTTCCTTCAGGCCTGTTGTCACAGTCGTGTGAGTCCTCGTGATACACTCAATTTTGAAACTGCTCAAAATGATGCCCTCAAATTTGGCGCAAGATATGGCAACAGCCATAAGTCGTACTATTATGAGCTGTCTACAGTCTCACGCACAACCGGCCGACAATAGTAACACTGGCTCGAGTCATCAGTCGAGTTCGGGAGCAGCCAACACGAGCGTAGGGGCAGCCAGCACGAGCGCTACCACAAGCAGCGCTCCGTCTGGTTCGCATGCAAGTAGCCAAAGACCTCAGGTAAGTTCTCGCTTCATTTCAATGTCTTTTCCATTCACAAAGCCCAGCTATTTTTAAAATTATATTTAGATTGTAGGTAATGTTCTGAGGTCGGACGGATTGCCAAAAGTGATGCATAAATTAAAAGATATTCACGAGATATGGAACTTCCCCACGTGCTATCCCAAAGTCAAACATTTAACGTGCCGACAAAGGGTCTCTCAGATATCATTTTTTGTAGCTTATTGATATCTAGAGAGACGTTTTAGGGCCATACCTCGGTAACAAAACTCAGTACTTGAGAGCATGTGGGAATAATACCTAGCCCTGCTAAAACTAAGAAAATGAGATACACCAGACGCTGGAGAAATATGGGGCTCCGAAACAGAAACGCTTTTGTCAGTTGTAGTCTTCTCTGTCAGCTATATAAACAGAGATTAGATAAAAGCGCGATAAACTACAATAATTGAAAGCACTTTACTTCGTTAGACGCGTGACTTTTGTCAAGGCTTAGATGCGTGCTTAACAGACTAAAATCTGAAAAGATGGTAGCATTGGGGACCTTTGAAAACATCCCGGAAAACATTCGTCTGATTTCTATGATTACTTATTACTGCTTGCTAGATCGCCTTGATACAATATCTTCAAATCTGTCCGATGATAGCGATTGAAATGTGTTCATTTTGATATATCAAAAGATAACGAGTTTTATCGACATAAGCAACAAAAATCGCTTTTAACTCGTCGATGCGCATCCACGAGTTAAAAACCGAATTAAGGAGGTCTGAGTTTTTCGTCTTTTCTGGAAAACACTTTCCTGTTTTCGCCGGCCAAGTACATGCCTTCAGATAGGGTTAGAACCCATGTCAGGCGAAGGGTTGTCAGGTCTTTTATGGTGTCGACAATGAGCTACACTGGCTTTCAAAAACCGGCTATCAAACTGACTGTTAGCATCTAGCGTAAATTTCACCGTCAGACGACTTCACGTGTTCATTCTTCTTCTTTCTGTAACTCTTCTGTTGTTGTTCATCTAGATATAACAATAATAACATAATAATAATAAATAACATATAACCTACAAAAAATGATATAAAAAAATGCTACCTGAGAGACCCTTTGTCGGCACTTTAAATGTTTGACTTTGGGATAGCACGTGGGGAAGTTCCTTATCTCGTGAATATCTTTTAATTTATGCATCACTTTTGGCGGGAAGCTTAAGCAATCCGTCCGACCTCAGAACATTACCTACAATCTAAATATAATTTTAAAAATAGCTGGGCTTTGTGAATGGAAAAGACATTGAAATGAAGCGAGAACTTACCTGAGGTCTTTGGCTACTTGCATGCGAACCAGACGGAGCGCTGCTTGTGGTAGCGCTCGTGCTGGCTGCCCCTACGCTCGTGTTGGCTGCTCCCGAACTCGACTGATGACTCGAGCCAGTGTTACTATTGTCGGCCGGTTGTGCGTGAGACTGTAGACAGCTCATAATAGTACGACTTATGGCTGTTGCCATATCTTGCGCCAAATTTGAGGGCATCATTTTGAGCAGTTTCAAAATTGAGTGTATCACGAGGACTCACACGACTGTGACAACAGGCCTGAAGGAAACAGCACCGCTAAAATGCAGTCAAGTGTTCATCAGAACGAGTCTAGACTGGTGCATGATTTTCCGTTCACTGCGCATATAATCGCGCAAACAATTTAATTTGTATCAAACCATGACTTATTTGAAACCATCGTATTTTGTATGATGTAATGCGTTATTTGAAACCATTAATTATATCAAACCACGAATTACATGAAACCATAAATTACAGGAAACCATAAATTATATGAAACCATAAATTATATGAAACCATGAATCATATGAAACCATGGATTATATCAAACCATGAATTATATGAAACCATAAATTATATGAAACCACGGATTATACCAAACCATAAATTATTTCAAACTATGGATTATATGAAACCATAAATTATATGAAACTATGAATTGTATGAAACCATGAATTGTATGAAACCATGAATTATATGAAACCATTTGCTTTTGAGACATTGTTGGCTCATCTTACTGTCTCCTGGGACGGTTTGCTCTTGTTAATTGGCGACACAAACATCGATATGTTGAAACATTCGGATAGCTATACAAACCAGTATCAGTCCATACTTGATGCTCTTGGATGTCATCAACACGTGACCAAGCCAACTCGTATTACGCGAACGTCTAAGACATTAATTGATCACATTGTTACAAATCATCGCCGTTGTATTACTGCCACGGACGTAATACCTGGGTGGTCAATTAGTGATCATGAAGGCATATTTGCGTGCGTTGATGTGCGCGTGCCTCGCTATCAGCCGCGGTATAAATGGGTTAGATTGGAGAAGAATTTGAATGCGGAAGAGTTTGTTAAGGACTGTGCCGAGTTGCCTCTGTCAGTTGTATACGGCTTGGATTCACCAGACGATATGGTGCAAGGCTTTAATACGCTATTCGGCGAGTGCATTGACAGACACGCACCCCTTAAAAGGATTAAAGTGACACGTCCACCTGCACCGTGGATGAACTTGGATGAGATACGCAACCTGCAAGGGGTGCGAGATAAATTACGTCACGAGGCTCATAAGGAGAACAGTGATGATAACTCCTGGGTTGCTTTTAGAGCTGTACGCAATAGGATTAAATCTGTGATTAATAAGTCTAAACGGCTATTTGTTATCAACGCTCTCTCGTCCAAGCGACCAAAGGATGTGTGGAGAGTAGTACATCGTATCCTCCACCCTAGTCCCAAACCTCTTCAGGCGGACCCAGACAAACTTAACATGTTCTTCTTAAATACAAACGAGAGAACACTAGGCACCAAACTGGATAAAAGATCAGATCTAATAGACCTTGTGAACTCTTTTTCTGAGTGTCCTCGGACCTCGCATCCCTTTAACCTGCACTGTGTCTCCCCAATGGAAGTGGAGAAAGAAATTGATAAACTTCGCTCCGATACATCAACTGGTACAGATCAGATTCCGGTGAAATTTGTCAAACTGGCTAAGGAACATATATCAGGTCCTTTAACATATATAATCAACTGCTGTATTGTAACATCAAGTTTTCCCAAACTCTAGAAGATAGCACGAATCTCTCCTATTCCTAAAGTTGATGAACCCTTGTCTGACGCTTATTACCGTCCGGTCTCAATTCTACCGACACTATCTAAAGTGTTCGAACGCTTGGTGCTCAACCAGCTCATTGTTTACATTGATGAGGAAGCGTTACTTGGTCCTACAGTATCAGGATTCCAGAAAGGTCATTCAACAACTACTGTCCTACTGGGGATCCGCGACGCTCTAATACGGGCATCAAGCAGAGGAGAGGTAACACTGATGGTCTGCGCAGATTACAGCAAGGCTTTTGATACCGTCCAATTTAGGTCGGTGATCTCTAAGATGCACAGCTTAGGATTCTCGAAATACTTTTTACTGTGGATGATTGATTATCTAACTCATAGGAGACAGCTGGTGCAAATTGATGACAAGAAGTCCGATATGGCAACAGTGGAATTCGGAGTTCCTCAAGGCTCAATTCTGGGTCCGGTTATTTTCAACCTCTATTTCGCCGACCTCCAGAGTGAGCTACAGTGTGACTGTTATCAGTATGCTGACGATACGACGTTTTACATCCACTCGAAACCATGTGATCTCGATTCTTCAGCAAATCGCATAAACAAAGCAGTTACAAGCCTGAGGGACTATTCTAAGAGTTGCAATCTGGCCTTGAATTCCTCCAAGACAAACTGGATGCTTATTTCCACCCCACAGATGGCGCGATATCACAGTTTAGAAGAACGAAAGCTCCCTATCGCTTGTGGCGGCACTCCACTAAAACGGATTTCTTGCACAAAGCTATTGGGTGTACACGTGGACCAGCACTTGACCTGGAAGACGCATGTAGATCATGTGTTAAGTTCATCATACGGGACATTGTCAGTACTTCGCAGGCTTAAAAATCTAGCCCCTTTTCACGTGAGGAAACACCTGGCAGAGAGCTTGGTCCTCTCTAAAGTGAACTATGCATGCTCTGTTTTTCACTCCCTCCCAGCATTTCAAATGAAGCGCCTCCAAAAGCTACAAAATGCATGCGCTGGATTTGTCACAAGAAGGTTCGCAGGAGTGGAGGACGTTGCAAAGTTGAACTGGCTTCCAGTGAATAAGAACATTGAACTAAATATACTTAAGTTAACTCATAAGTCGCTATACGATGAAACGTTTCCTGAATATCTTAAATTAAATCTACACACGGTCAGTGCTTATAGCTTAAGATCTTCGATTGCGCCTGTCCTTTCTATTCCGAGAGAGTCGGGAACTTTTCAGCACTCGGCAGCAACTACTTTTAATAAGCTCCCTGTAGCTATCAGAAACTTAACTGAGTATAACACCTTTTGTCGTAGTGTCAAGAGACATCTTTCGAGTGGGCAACTTTAAGCAGTGACACAATTATAAATTGTACATATACTATTCTTATTTTATTATTATTATTATTATTATTATTATTATTATTTATTAATATTTCTTAGGCATTTTTTTTTTTGCTATCATATATCACTGTAAATATAAACTACTTAGCGTTTTTAACAGAGTTTTTCCTAGGTTTGTTTTAATTGTAATTACTTAAGTTAAATATTAACGGATGAAGAGCCACCTAGTGGAAATGCTGTTAATAAAGTCATTATTATTATTATTATTATTATTATTATTATTATTATTATTATTATTACTTATATTGTTTGAAATAACGAGTCTATGTTAGAATTCATAGTTTGAAATCATGTTGCAGGTATTGTTGTATTGTTTGAAATAATGAATTTGCCTAGTAGACTTTTGTCTGAAATAAAGTCAGGAGGGGAAGCCGATTGTTTTAAATAACGGGTGTTAGGGGCAAACAATGGTTTCAAATAATGAAAGGGAAAGTTTATATTGTATGAAACAAATGATTAAAGAGGAAGATATTGTTTCAAACAAATGGCATAAGATATAATCACATTTGTTGAAATAATTTTAAAATAATTTCGATATAATTTACTACAGTAATTTTTGAACATTTGGCGCCCCATACTGTTCATGTGTTGAGAAACAATTAGAGTGAAGTAAAGTTTTTTTAGTGATCCAGTCATTCTTCGTTTCCTTCTTCTTACATACATACATACATACCTTATTAACTCGTCCCCTTGGGACTTTTCGGAGTCAATACTAAGCAAAAAAAAAAAAGGATAACATAAAAGGTCCAAAAAGTCAATAAAAGCCTAGCTAAGTAACATTTAAGAGTTTATGCCTGAGAAGACGCTTAAACACAGTCAGATTCGCTCTGTTTGGGTGTGGGCTGCAGCTCGTTCCACAAGGAAGTCGCTTGGTATTGAAATGTCCTTTGGCCACTGGCAGTGCGAAAAATAGTTAGCGTAAAGGCTACATGTTTGGGATACCACAGTACTATATACATAAAACAACAACAACAACAACTGATCGAGTACCTAGATGATTGGTTATAATGAATAAATAAGGCTGGAAAGTCCATTCAAATGTATACAATGTATGTACGTGTAATTACTCCACATAATTGCTTCAGGGTAGTGATAGCATGAGTCAAAATCAACGTCTGTTGAGGCCATTATTTGAACCACTGGGTGGAAAAATCAATGGAATCACTTTACCGCGAGCAAATCTTAACTTTCGTTGAAACCAGCGCAATTCAACCAAATATTTGCTGGGATACAGCGAACATCATGAAACATACTTTCACTTGTCGCTTTCTCAACTTCCGCCGGTTCATTTATAATTACAGACAGTATCCAGTAATTGCAAACAGTTACCACAACCAGTTGCAATTTTCATCCCGAGAATTACTTGGTTTGAATTTCGCTCACTTTGCCTTGCTGTTTGTTTTTGTTAAGCTTACCAAAGCTCAGATAAACATGGATATGCAAATTGCTGTTCGACTTTCAACTGCATGGCAATGTGAATAATAAGCTCAAAAACTACTTTCTTGCTTATCTTAGAATAGGCGCTGTTAGTTAATGTTAACATTGTAGCAAAAAGGTAAAACAAATTTTTCTTCCTAGCTGGCAAAGAAATCTCGAAACATTGCTCTGAAATATCCGCTGATTGCGTGATCACATCCGCCGAATGAACTATGATAACTCTGGTTGCCTAGCACGTGACATAAACCTGCTGCAGATAAAATTTTTTCTATCGCTTTCTGTGAGCTTTAAAACAAGGCCTCTGTTGAAGTACTTGACAAGGATTGTATTTGACTTTCAATGAAAATAAAATTGTTTATATTCTGTGAAAGCCTTTCATCAGAAGCAGCGAAAAGCCAACCTCGTTCCCAGGGTCTTTCCTCTTCCCGCTCCAGGGGGCGGGAAGAGGAGAGACCCTGGGAACGAGGTTGGCGAAATCTCTCTTATCTCTCTTTAGATCTGGGGTTGACAATCAAAGTCGTAAAATTGTCTGAGCACTTTTGAAGCGATTAAATTTCGTTCTCAGTCAAAGAGCTTCGGGTAATGGTCGGTATAGGTGTATCCAGTCAAGTGTCGTCGCTCTCAGGTGAACAGCTTCGGGTAATAGTCGGAATGTTGCATGTTAGCTAATAGCTAGCTATGTATCTAGCTAGCGATTTACAGAGGCGATGGCAATAGTGTGGGAAGTTTGGTATCGTTGACATAACACTGTGGTGAACAGTTCCCCGGACAGAAGGAAGATCATTAACGTGGATACTAAAGAGTTAAGGACGAAGAATGCTCCCTTGTGGAACGGCAGAGGTGACAGATAGATTTGCTCGACAAGGTTGTGTTTATTCGCACGGATTTATATCGCCAGGTCAAGTAGTTCCGGAACCATTCTATCACTGATATAGAAGCGCCGACGTCTTGTAATTCAGGAAAGAATATTTGACGATGTTTGCTGTCAAAAGCTTTGGTCATGTTGATGAGGGCGATTGCAGTTAGTTTCTTTTTGTCAATGGAACTTAGGATTTCGTCAGTTGTTTGAATTGCTTGAATGAGTGCCATTGTTTATTTCCACTTTGTTCAGATGATAAACGGCCTCTAGGGAGCAGGTATGACATAAACTGATCGAGAGCTACTCGCTCGCAGACTGTAGAAAGGACTGGGAGTAATGACATCGGTCTGTTACGTTATTTGAGAATGAATGTATGAAAATCATATATTAGAACTGCGGATTAATGATTCAATATGTGAATGATCATCGCAGTTATGAACACTACCTAAGCAGTAGTGAAAGTGAAGCCTGAAAAAAATTCAGGCTTGTACGGGATTCGAACCCACGACCTCTGCGATACCTGTGCAGCGCTCTACCGACTGAGCTAAAAAGCCATCTGGGAGCTGGTCGTTTTGTTAGTCGTAATACACCCGTGAGTGGTGAACATAATCACCATAATTTCATAATCGCCATGCTTGAGTATTGGTGGTACTTCAGCCGTTTTCCCACGCCACTGGAAAAGTTTCCGACTCGAACATTGACGTGATGACTTTTTGTACCTGTTTACACCCCACAGCGTTGAAGGTGAACTTCTCTGACAGAGCGTAAGTTCTCGGAACAAACTGACATTGCCCAAGGATGTAATTTGATTCTTCTGCCAATTGAGCGACCTTGCCAATGGTAGTTTTTCCAATGCTGGCGAAGAAGAGATTGAACTCGTCTGCGAGTATGTACCGCAGCAAGTCAGGCCTTAAAACTTTTTTTAAGCCGCTGACGCATGTGTTCACGGGGAAAGAGCTTCAAAATCTTCATTTTCCTTCTTTTTCCTCACTACTGGAACTTTGTTGGGATTGAGGACTCTCTATGCTTTTGTCGGTGTAAAAATCCTCGCTATCTGAACACTCTTGAGGCGGTAAATTCACAAGAGCCTCGAAACATGCTAAGATATGATGCCTTATTACTCGAGCTAGGAACGCCGCCCGAGACTGAAAATGAGCTCCGTTTTTCTTTTTCTTCATCGTGTTTCATCCGCAAAGCTCACTTCCGGCGTTTGTGCAAGCGCTAACTAAAAATAGTCATTTTGGAATAAATACACTATTTTTACCTGATTACCTGTGCTGAATGACCGTGGCCTAGCGTTCATCATCACCGCCTAAGATGCAGATTTTCCGGGTTCGACTCCTGCTATCGGCACCTTTTTTTGTTGCATTTCTCTTTTCGTCTTCTTTATTTTTAATTTTTTTACAAGTGTTATAATTATTGTTATCAACGGCTGAGCTGTAAAGCAATTTTGCAATTTTAAAGTGATATATGTTGATAGGGGTCTATGGACGTACGCTGCAAAGAAACAGACACGAACAAAAGCACAGTGCCTCCGATGTAAGAATGAAAGACTTCTCTCTTTTCTTTTGTTTAGCGCTAAATTAGGTATTTTTGCAGGCCCGAATTTAGGCTAATTGTAGCCTCTTGTTTCATTTACAGTCACTGGGCTTTAACCAATCACATTTCTTCGTAGAATAAAGGGCCGATTACATCGCCCGCAGTAAGTCGAGGGTTATGGGCAGAAATTAAGGACAACATGGCCTTCAAGCATGCGCTCTGTTGTTTAGTGTGGCCTTTAAAAGTGTCTGACTGAGATAAAATTGAATTTGGGACTGTTGAACAACCACTTTTGGCTTGTACCTGATACGTATAGTATAGTAGCCTCCTTCGCAGCCATTGTTTGTGTCGGTCCTATTCTCCCTCCCCACCAACGTCTGCTGAACCGAGCCAGACATTCCATTCCAGGAACTGACCAATCACGTCGCGGCTTTAAAATTTCGGTAGCTAAGTCCCCGTGGCCTCTTCACGGCTGTTATTTGAGTCCGTTCTATTCTCCCTCCTGATTGGATACTCAGACACAATGGGACTGGAATGTTCGGCTCGGTTCAGCAGACGGTGGTGGGGAGGGAGAATAGGACCAACACAAACAACGGCTGTGGAGGAGGCTAATACTTATACGTATAGACTTTTCCAATATTTTCTTCTTTATAACAGCAAGAATGATATGTATTTTATTCAAAACGTCACGATCCACATCTATGTGGCTCAATCGTGAGACAAAGGATAAAGTCAATCATCATTTTAAAGCATGATGACAAACACCTTTCATGATATGTATTTTGTTGACGCTTTGCATCTTAATTTTGTTTTCTGTTCGATGAACGCTAGAACCCTAAAAGGTTTAGTACCCCATTGTTTTAACTCAGTATTTCAAATATTTGAATTATTGAAGAATTAAATATTTTAGATTTTTTAGCAGCGCTAACTTATATGTTGAGCGACGGACGTACGATAATGCATGAGAATTTTCAAGCGACCGATAGCTATGTTTGAAGGAAAGTATGAGGTCCTAATTATTGTTGTTCTCCAAGAAGGCTTTCCTTAAACTTGCTGAGAAGATTCCAGTAGTAATCGATCAGTCGGTTGTTAGAAATTTTGTTTGTTTGTTTGTTTGTTTTTTTGTATTTTGTTTTTTATTTTTTTTACCGTTCGTGCATCCATTCCAGATACTTTGTTTCAATTATTCAACTAAATGGTTGATTGTTTGAATAGCTATGTCCAATTTTTAGCCAACAGTTATATCCAGTGGAAAAACAATTATACGATCTGTGAGTATTGTGGGAGCTAACTGAATATAGGATCAGGCAAACCACTATTAAATACAGCAAGGTGATCGCTAAGAATCGAAAAGCGCAGCTTCTGCGATCGGAAGAAATCTTAAAACTATGTGAGGAAAACTTTAACAACAATCCATCTGAAGAAAACATTACAAAGCTGGATGAAGCCTGGAGTGAGTATGAAGCATTATATGATTACATTATGCAGGGTAAAATAATACGATCGAGAGCGAACTGGTACGAACACTGATGGAGAGAAAAAATCGAAATATTTTTTAAATCTGGAAACCAGTAAAACTAAGAGAACATCAGTTCGCCGCCTAATTAATGCAGATGGAAAACTTGTTCTAAACGCAAATCGATAATGAAAGAACTCGAAGATTTTTATACAACACTATACAAAAATTGCGAATCAAGGGACTGCGATCGACGCTTACAAGATTTTTTAAATGGCGATGATATTCCTAAATTAGGCGAAGATCAGAAAAATTTATGCGAAGGACTTTTGTCAAGCAATGAGTGCTTTAATTCTCTGTCTAAATTCCCAAATGGAAAAACACCTGGAAACGACGGCTCTGGAATCTGCTTGGCCATTTAATGACCGACTCCTTGAATTACTCGTATATACATGGTGAATTATCTAACTCGCAAAAACAAGCAATAATAAGACTCATTGAAAAGAAAGGAAAAGATAGACGTTACATCAAGAACTGGCGACCCATTTCCTTATTAATGTTGACACTAAAATTGCTTCTAAAGCTCCAGCATTGAGATTGGAAAAAGTATTGCCTTTTGTTATTAATGAAGACCAATATGCGTATGTCAAAATATAACTATTTTTGATGCTGTCCGGTCAATTGACGACATCACGGAATATACGAGGATTAACCAAGTATCTGGGTTGATGGTCGTAATTGACTTCGAAAAACCATTCGACTCTTTAAGCTGGAATTTTTGATTGAATGTCTTAAGATCCTTTAACTTTGGAGATTCCTTTATTAATTGGATCTCGGTTTTTATAATTCATAATTATATAATTCTATTAATTTCTATAGCACATTACCATGACGCAATGATCTAATGCGCTTTACAACACTGGCCGGGGGACTTTTGCCAGACTGCTTATAACGCAGTTTACAATTAATGAAGTTGAGTTATGAGTGCCCCCGTAATATCAATATCAAATTAAGACAGACACTAGGGTGGTCACTGCCAGAGTTTTGTTACGTCCCTAGTGGTTCTTTTACGTCCCACAGAATCAGAGAATTATGAAGAGTTGTGAGACGGGGCCTACGATTTATCGTCCTTATCCGAGAAGACTAGAAAGTCTAACCGTATGTAGATGTCATTACAAAGGCAGCACTTTCTCCTCAATTATTAAAGACCCTGAGTGTTGGTCTGGCCGGGGTTTGAACCCGCGACCTCCCGCACGGTAGTCCAGTGCTCTACCACTGAACTAACCAGTCGGCGGTCAATCAATCAATCAAGTTGTGTCACAAACAACGGTTTCTCGTCGCCAATGTTTAAAGTCGAAAGAGGTGTTAGGCAAGGGAATCCGATGTCGCCATACTTCTTCATTTTTGGAACTTCTTCTAATAAAAATTCGAAACGATCCTTGTATTAAAGGTATTATGATAAACAATGCGGAAGTTAAACTCGCTGCTTTTGCTGACGACTTGACAACATTTTTACATGACAAGGACTCCTTAGAACACCTGTTTAGTACTCTAGAAGCATTCGAAAGGTGTTCTGGCTTGAAATTAAACAAAGACAAAAGGGAAGCTTATTGGCTTGGTAGCAGCCACAATTGTAACGAAAACTTGAATATAGAAACGGTTAACAAGCCTATGAAAATCCTAGGAATTTATTTTACCTACAATTCACGTCTGAAAAACGAATTAAATCTCAAGGCTACGCTAAAATCTTTAAAAATAAACTTTAAATAACTGGCAATGGAGAAAACTTACAGTCTTTGGTAAGATTCAAATTATTAAAACATTTGCGATGCCGAAACTGTTGTTTCGGGCTTCCGTGCTAACCTTTGATAAAGAATTTTTAAAAAGACTTAACACAGTATCGTTTAATTTTTTTATGGAAAGGTAAAGATGAAATTAAACGTCTCGCACTGATAAGTGACTATAGTGATGGAGGACTTAAAATGCCCGATCTGGAATCTGCAATCAAAACTCAAAGAATCATGTGCCTTGATAATTATTACAGTCCGTGGAAATTAATCCTCTCGCACCGTCTTAAAAATTACGGGAACAAATTCCTTCTTCATTGTAATTATGATGTTGCTGACCTACCTAAATCCCTTCCAAAGTTTTATCGGGAGTGTTTTGATGCCTGGGCTACAGCCACCGAGAAACAACCATCTTCGCACGACCAGATTATGGAACAGATACTGTGGAATAATAAATATCTTCGTATCGATGATAAACCTCAATTTTGTAAAAAGTGACTGGAATCTCAAAAATTAAGGACATCCTCCTTCCGAACGGAAAATTAAAACCTTGGAATTTCTTTACAGAAAGAGGCCTTAATTTAAACAATTATCTTTTGATATTAGGACTTTCAAAAGCACTCCCAGAATCATGGAGAGCCTTGTTATATTCGGAAACCACTTGTTGCTCTCAAATCCCAGATTGGGATTCTACGGATTTCTCAGAATTTACCTTCCATTCAAAGACTGGTGATATTAACCTGATTCAACTCACTAGTAAAAAGCTGTATAGGACTCTTGTAGACGGTATACCTGTACACCCCACTGCCAGACTAAAGTACAACTCCATATACAACGACCAAGATCTCAACTGGAAACAGATATATTTAATTCCACACAAAGTGACTTTAGATATAAGAACAAGAATGTTTCAAACAAATTGCTTAATCGCATTTTATATACCAACAAACTTTTAAATGAAATAAAGTTATCGGACACTTCGTTGTGCACGTTTTGTGGTGAGTATGAAGAATCCCTCGAGCATTTGTTTTTACACTGTCAATTCAGCAAAAACTTTTGGATGCAAATTATCTCCTGGTTGAATGAATTCAATTTTACAATCATTGAGTTAAAGGATAGCGAGATCATGTTAGGTTATACCAACGAAAGTCCACTTTGGACATATCCTTATTATTGGTAAGCAAGTAATTTATTCAAGTCGACTAAGAAAATCTAAGCCTCTATTATCTCAATTTATAGTTAAACTGAAACACATAGAATGCATTGAACATTATATCGCTAAGAGGAGAGAACGGATAAATTTTCAAGAAGAAAAATGGAAAATCATAAGAAAATAAATTTTTATTAATTTATTGTGTAGCTATACTTTGTATGCACTGTAGTGGCATGCGCAGCCAATATTTCTGTAAGTAGGCTGAGTAATTTTTGTAATTTGTGGTGTAACAGTAGTGTAGGTATAAGTTCTGTAAGTAGATTTATGTAGTTATAGTAGCGTACCTAAAACAGTAATGCAATGTAAATAAAGAAATAAATAATAATAAATAAATAATAGTATTAACAGAAATTTCAAGCTCACGATACAACTTTTTAAAGACATGTTTCGGCATGACTCATGCCATCATCAGTTTAATATGTTGTTAATGTGTCGTTTCCTTTTCCAGTGGTTATAAGTACGTTTACAATTTGAGTACGTTAGCAATTTGAAATTTAAAATACAGTAACAGTTACAATTATAGACCCTTTTCATAATGGCGCCCGACAAATTATTCTTTTATTCTTATGATAATGAGCCCTACTAGCCTCGTCAGCATGTGCAAAATTCAATAGAATTTTTTCATTAAAGTGAGGTTAGTAGGGCTAATTAACACATATACAAAAGAATAATTAAAATCGTCCGCCATTATGAAAAAGGTCTATGCGCGTGCAAATGCATGAGTGTGAATTACGTAATCGAGTCACAAGAAACAAAAATCGTTGTTGTGTTGTAATTGCGCATTTAGTTCTGGTTTTAAGCGGCCGATGTAGATCGCTTCTTTGAGCTTAAGACAATGTCTAGTTTTTTAATTAGCTGAATCTATAATCTTGAAGCAGTCAACCGAGCATTTGCGTTTACAACTAACTGAACCGTTCAGGTGTTTGAAAACATGAGAATTTTTGTCAGTTGAGAGATGCTCTTTTACCCTGGTTGTAAAGTGGCGTGACGTCTCGCCAATGTAACGGGAGTTACATCCCGCACAAGTAAATTGATACACAACCATGGGTTTTCCCTTGGCACCTCTTCTCGCAAATTTATTTATGGGGTATCATGAAGAGCAATGGATAGATCGATAATTACAAAGATTCTCAGTTGCTCTATTACCGCAGATACGTCGATGGCACCTTCTGTCTATTTTACAATGAGCAGGACGCAATGAAGTTTTTAAGTTATCTCAACTCGATCTAGACATCCTAACATTAGGTTTACTTATGAAACTCAACTTAATGGGAAACTCCCCTTTCTGGATGTTCTTGTGGATAACTCGGAAGCTTCTTGTATCACTTCAATATATCACAAGAGCACTTACACTGGGCTTCTTACTAATTTCCTTAGGTTTACTTCCTTTAGTTATAAGGTTGGTCTGATTAACACTTTGGTTGACAGAATTTTTAAAATCAACAACACCACCACTGGGCGGGAAAAAGATCTTCAACAACTATCTATAACACTTCAATGCAACTCCTTTCCTAGCCATCTCATAGATAAGATCATTAAGGGGTATAAAAACAAATTGTCTTCTAGACCAACTCAAAACAACTCTTCTACCACTGTGGAAAACACTACAGGTATTCGATACTTCAAACTGCCATTTGTGGGTGATTTCTCTACCGTCGCTCGCAAAAAACTAAAACGCTTGTTAAACGTTTATTGCAAAGATATAGACATCAGAATTGTTTTTTCTTCTTTCAAAATCAAGAATTTTTTCAGTTTTAAAGATCCTATTCCAGATGCGTTAAAATCTCTGGTTGTGTATCAATTTACTTGTGCGGGATGTAACTCCCGTTCCATTGGCGAGACGTCACGCCACTTTACAACCAGGGTAAAAGAGCATCTCTCAACTGACAAAAATTCTCATGTTTTCAAACACCTGAACGGTTGTAAACTTAGTTGTAAACGCAAATGCTCGGTTGACTGCTTCAAGATTATAGATTCAGCTAAAACTAGACATTGTCTTAAGCTCAAAGAAGCGATCTACATCAGCCGCTTAAAACCAGAACTAAATGCGCAATTACAACACAACAACAATTTTTGCTTCTTGTGACTCGATTACGTAATTCACACTCATGCATTTGCACGCGCATAATTGTAACTGTTACTGTATTTTAAATTTCAAATTGCTAACGTACTCAAATTGTAAACGTACTTACAAACACTGGAAAAGGAAACAACACATTAAACTGATGATGGCATGAGTCATGCCGAAACATGTCTTTAAAAAGTTGTATCGTGAGCTTGAAATTTCTGTTAATACTGTTATTGTCACGAAGTTATGGCAATGTTAAATAAATAATAATAATAAATAAATAGAAATAATATGAAATACAATAAATTATACGATCTGCCTTGATATGCATAACTTTCATCCGCTGGATAGCGCTTAGGCCCGAGTACCGGCCGCTTTTCGGGAAATGAGCCTGCTCCCCCCCCCCCCCCCCCCCCGGATACTCCGGGCCCGGGTAAGCAGCGGAAATCCAGCTATTCAAGCTTGGAACAACCGGAATGACGCAAGTGGATACATTTTATCCACCGGATAACAGTTAATCCACTGGAAGTATCCGCTCTTTGAACAACCGGGACCAGACCAATAACCAGGGGCTAAAATAATTGGTAAGATCATGCTGGCCGTAGCCTCAGTTCGGATGATCGCGTCAGTAGGCAGTGACGTTAAGGCGTTGGCCTTGCCTCCTTCCCCTCCACACCTAAAATTTGAAGGGGGCGTAAAAGAACCTAAGGGGAGCAAGGATGGCGCAGTGGTGAGAGCACTCGCTGATATGATCTCATCTCAACTGATCTGGATCTGATCTGATCTGGGAAAGTAGCTCCCGGTGCTGTAGACCACCAATAGCGATAGGTTAACCACCTATCCCCGCAAAAGCCACAGTTACCGAAACATCTTTATTTTGGTTTAACTTCGCTTACATTCACATGCTAACAGCTGCTAATAATTCTGTTACCAATTTACACACAAATTATTTTTGACGTTTCTATTTCTTTTCAGGGCAGAGTTGGAAAAGCACGGACACAAGGTGGACCAGCCAGAACCAATGAAAACATGACTTAGCAGCTCTTGATGTTGCATTTTACAAAAGACCGTAAATGTTTGAAAACCTTGAATGCCCAGCGCCGAAGAAGAATGTTGTGTAGTAGAAGGACTAGTGATTTCGCACAACACGATTTTAAAATAAATAAATTTGTGACTTCCTTTCGCTGTGTACGCATTCCAAATCTGAGGGGAAACAGAAATCAACACAACTAAGCAAACAAGTGAAAATGTGGCTCAGCCAGGAATCGAACCTGGGTCTCCAGATTACCGATCGGATGCAAGGAAATTAAATCAGTTCCTAATATATCCCCTCCCTACCTTACTGTATTTAGTTAATATTTCAAGGGAGTTTGGGAGTGCATCCACTGATCAACCGCGGAGTAGTGACGTGATCCTGATTGCAGAAATTGTGTGAAAGTTTGCCCTCGGACCTGTCATTTTCATTGGCTAGCCGGACACAGGCTATCAGTTCATACACCTGTTGTGGCAAATATGGTCAATGAACTCGTCGTCAAATAAAGAAAGCTAGATGAAATTTTCCCTCGAAACCTTTTTGGTGGTAATTAGTCTGGAGAACTAATCTTATCCATATAAGGTGTTGCGATGGAAATAACTGCGGTCTTGTGACACTGTGGGCTCGAATTAAGATCAATCAATCAAGCTTTATGCACGGTATCACTTCACTAAAAATGCTCTTCCAGTGAGCCGTTTAAATATTAACAAATTTTAAGAGAAACTACACTAATACTAAATTAGGTGTGACGTCACGTACATTAACTACCGCTGCTCGTTTACTGAGTCAAACTTCATTCTGGTAGGTTAAACGCCTTGTTTTTTTTTTTAGCCACTTTCCTCTGCAGAAGCCCCCAGGCTTGCATCATTAAGCTAGAATGTGGGTAAACGCAAGCCTATGAAACATAGGTGAGAGGTGGTCTCATGCTGAGTGAGACACCAAACACGCTTCGTACCCAATATGGGGATTCACGAGTGAAGTTGTCTCTGGTCGTTTTGTGTATGGATTCCAGGACCTACCAAGGCAATTGGGTTAGTTTTCACTGGTAAAAAGTTCAATCGATGCCATATTTTGCTGGTGGCACTGGCTGGCCCGACACTTTAAAAAAAAAACTTTGAAATAGGAAAAGGAAGAGTTCTGTGCTCGTGGTGTGGTTGAATTTCCCAGAATTCTTTTCGCTTTGTGTTGGTCTTTGATCAAAAGACTGGCATTTCGGGCTTTGTTGCCAAACAAACGGTGCTATGCAGCGGAATTCGGTATTGTAGTCGGTTTTTTTGGCTGTGATAATTGCAACGAGATGCCACATTGGCCTGAGTGAGTGAGTGAGTGGGCTGAGTGAGACACCAAACACGCTTCGTACCCAATATGGGGATTCACGAGTGAAGTTGTCTCTGGTCGTTTTGTGTATGGATTCCAGGACCTACCAAGGCAATTGGGTTAGTTTTGACTGGTAAAAAGTTCAATCGATGCCATAATTTGCTGGTGGCACTGGCTGGCCCGACACTTAAAAAAAAAAACTTTGAAATAGGAAAAGGAAGAGTTCTGTGCTCGTGGTGTGGTTGAATTTCCCAGAATTCTTTTCGCTTTGTGTTGGTCTTTGATCAAAAGACTGGCATTTCGGGCTTTGTTGCCAAACAAACGGTGCTATGCAGCGGAATTCGGTATTGTAGTCGGTTTGTTTGGCTGTGATAATTGCAACGAGATGCCACATTGGCCTTCACTCGTCCAAGAGGCAATCGGAACTTCACGGACTCACCTACACGGTTGTATACATATGGACAAAGTTGGCGTAACGAGATCTGAATTCATTTCCATATTTTATTCTCAATATGGCATCCGTATTTTGATCATATACAGATACAGGTCAGATACAGACAGTCCCGTGCAAATTTAAGTTGATAGTCCCTCGAAACTCGAACTTCGTGACTCGAACCTCGATACTCGAAACCTTTCGAGTATCGAGGCTCGACTCGAGTATCAAGTCGAGCGTATCGAGTTTGGGGACAAGAAAACAAAAACGTTTTCGCGCGATTAGTTTTCCACACGTCTTATCGGAAGAGAATTCGCAGACAGCTTGCCATGACGACCTCAAAAAACATTCTCCGTAATCTTCTGTTTTTTAGTGAAGTATTGATACAAAACGGCGTCTTCTGATCTAACCGACTTTGATAGGACTCCTGTTTGCCCGTGTTTCCCGTCGGCTCTCAAAGTCTGACCAAGGCTGTTCGAAGAAGAGTTGAAGTTTTCTCGATTCCTTGCCGAATTGCAACGTTTTTAATTGAGGAAATGCTGTTTTCGAGTTTTTGATTCAAAAGATTCGAATCAAGTATCAGATCATACGCGGCGTGCTGCTTTAGCCAGGACAGAGAAGTCATCGCGTTTACATTTTAAAGACCCGTGTTCATCCAAGAGGACTTTAGCACGTTTGTTAGATAATGGTAGTTCATTCCATAGTTTTCGACCGGCAACGGAAAAAGTTCTTTCTCCATATGTCGTTGCGATGCTCAGGAATTATTGCGTAGAGGAACGCATTGAACGAG
This sequence comes from Pachyseris speciosa, assembly GCA_016490735.1. Classification (NCBI taxonomy): domain Eukaryota; kingdom Metazoa; phylum Cnidaria; class Anthozoa; order Scleractinia; family Pachyseridae; genus Pachyseris; species Pachyseris speciosa. The sequence continues at coordinate 638,033 of JAEMWC010000214.1, read as the reverse complement.
AGCCAGTACGACGATGTAAAAGTTCAGAAATATAGGCAGGATCTTGGCCATTCAGACCTTTGTAGACTAACAATAGTACATTGAAAATGATTCTTAAACCAGACGGAGAGTGGACAAATGACAACGTTAATTGAAAAAAAACCGGTCGTGGTACCTCTGGACGAGTTGCTGAGCGTCGTACCGTCACAATGAAGCCCGAGATTTCAACCCGCGCGTCGCTTGTACCGGATTGGAGTTCTAGGCCGTTCGCCGTTAAAGGTTCGCTTTATAGGTGCCACCCCAAGCTAGACTGCAATAGTATAAATATGGAAGTATCATTGAATTGTACAAAGTACGGAGAGATTGAGTTAAGAGAAAAAGCCTAGATTTATGAATGATTCCTATGGATTTAGATAATTTACTAGCTAATAAAGATATTTGAGGTTTCCAGGTCAGATTATCATCTAGAAAGACACCCAAGAACATGGTTTCAGAAACATGAAGGGTAGACTGCTCGTTTATAAAAACTTGAAATTCAAACGATTTCTTTTCTT